>OY998242.1:30816780-31416780 GCA_963922005.1 Cornus suecica
TCATGAGCAATTTCATTTTCCAGCTTCTCAGACACGTCAGTTGGAAGGGAGGTGTAGCTGACATCATTGAGAAACCATGTGTGTGATTCAGAGATATTATCACTGGGAATAGCAGTGCTCACATCCTGCATCTTAAGAGGAACAGCCCCAAACATTTTTGAAGTCTCAAGTAGCAAAACTTTGCAACAGTCCATAACAGTCTGAAATGAGCAAAGATAGTCATGGAAAGAAGTTGTTGGTTCAAATGTAGCAAAATCAGCCCAGAAGGTCAAGGACTGTAAAAGATCCCTTTTACACTGGAAGGATAAGTCTGGAAAAACAGAAGCTAAAATGAAAATTGTAAGTGCCCTATTATGTACTTTTTCTGTTGGACTGCATTGATTCTCACTGTTCCGTCTAATATTAGTAAAAAGCTCATCAAAGCATAAAGATTCAAAATTGAGACAGGAATCGTCAGTCAATAGTTTTTCCTCATCAGACACCTTGTGTAAAGAATATGAGATGATTGGCTTTAACAAACGGAGAATAGCGTTCAGAAATGACACATCACAGTACATGGTCCTACAAAGAGATACCAGCACTTGTATCATTCTAGGTAATTCAGGCACCATTGATTCCATGTGCTCAGTTACAATGGCTTCAAGTATGTATAGGATGATTGCTTTGGCATTTTTTGCAACAAAACCTTTTAAATATTCAGAATTATTTTGAGAAGGAAGTTGTTCCTTCTCTTTTGGAAGAAACGGCCATGAACATAGATCAGAAAACCAACACAATAGATCCGGCACAGCACTAGCGGAAAAAGATCTCAATTGCAATCCAACAGCCTCCAATATTATTTCCCCAAAAGCTTCAAATTGTTTTTTCATATTGGGAAAGAAATGACATATATCAGGGTATATGGCACGGAAGGATTGCTCCAAATATTCTTGACCTAATTCGAAACCTCTATCGGAGCCTCCATCCTGCTCGACTCCTTTCTGTTCAATCTTATTGTTCTCTATTCTCTGCTCAACAATGTTATCTACTCGAGCAAGATCATCAGCAAAAATAGATAGTAAATACATCAGCTCTGACAGATCTGAAGCAAGGAAGAGGTGCTCCTTAAGATACTGCTTGGCATTACGAGATATTGCCATCCAACCGAGAAATCGAACCAGAGGAGAAGCAGAAGAAGAGAATGCAGATATTTTCTGCAACCAAGCTGATGGAGGAATCAGATTTGCAAACCTTAAACCATTGTTGAGACTGATTGAGAAGTCAGGCTCTTCATCACCACCGCTTGAAGCAATTACCAATCTTTGAAGAAGCATCCAGCGGCGCTGTACCTGATGTACCTTTCCTGGATCCAACTTCAAACTCCCTTCTTTGAATTGATAGTAAAAAGATGTCAGCAGACCATTTAAGTACTCAGCAGATCCTAATATGATATCAATCACATGTTCAGGAGCACAGAATAGTTTAGTTGCTGAGCGTAATAAAAACAAAAGACTCTGCATGAGAATTTCATGCATGGAATGTTGCTCCCTTTGCAACCGCTGGATCAGAAAATTGTATAACAATGCTTGATTCTGTCGAACCAAGGTAATGGCATCCGTAGATATAACATCATGTTTAGACAAATTTATGATTTCCTCACTGTCTTCAGCATAGGTGGAACAAAGCCCCGCATCTGACAAAGTTTTCCTGTAGTTCCTGTCTAATTCAGCGGCCTCAAGCAGAATCTGCAGAACAAAATTGTCCCTTTTCCTTTCAAGATAAGCAACCGTTTTCAAGTCATTATCGGTTTTCTCCAAAACTCTTCTGAGATCTCCAAATTCATGGTTTCCAGTAATTTTGGTCCCGGCAACCTTCATCTCGTTGATAACCTGTGAATTGTCTCTACAAGACATCATAAAGAATGGATTGACATAGCACTCTGCTGCCAAGAGCAAAGCATCTATGGCGGCATCATGACTCTCAGGAGTAATCTCACGGTGCGAGTGCAAGTCCAAAGCCAAACGCCGAAATTCGGAAGCCCTTAACTCGCAATCTCGATGTTTCATTAGTTGAAAATAATCTGCATGCAAGTTAGAATACTCAGAAGTGTCGGCAGTATCCAAGCCATTTTGGAACTGGTAACTAGAATTTCTCTCAACTACATGTTTCTCATCTGTGCTGGCATTGCCACGGGTTGAATCTGGGCTCTTTCTATCCGGGCTGCCAGAAACATTTGTCAGGGCCACACTCCTCAGTTCTGGTGGAGCGAAAAAGAGAATGGCGTCTTCATAAATATCCATCTTTGCAGCGGCATCGAAAAAATCTGTCTTTCCATCACCGTCATCTTGGCCACTAGCTTTTGAGGTGACTCCTCCATAGCGAGGGACATCGGAAAGAGATGAAACAGTTTCATGCTTTAGAGGCTCAGATACAGGAAATTTGCGTAGGTCAATTTCAGGAGGTAATTGCATGTGCGGTTCCAATATTGAGAGAAGTACACTGCATGAGGAAACACAAGAATTCATTACTAATCCATGAGAATCAAAGACTATACTGAATGAGACCATGCACGATGAACAAAGACTGTACATCAAGCTTCAATTTAATCCCCCCCCCCCCCCCCCCCCCCTCCTCTCTCTCTCTCTCTCTAGGCACATAAGTTGATTGTGGCGCCGTCCCTCCCTTCTCTGCTCTCTTTCCTCCCAATTCACTCTTCTGAACTAGAAGCTAGCTTCGCGTCCCTTATTGTTATATCAGATATTATAAATATATATATATATATCCGAATTCTTTATCAACCATCACACCTTCAGTAAAATTTCATGAGATCAAGTCAATGATTTGGTATTAAAGATCTAGCCATTCAAGATATAAAGGAATGGGATCTTCTCTGTCTGTCTTTTGAGCAATATTAAGGCTCCAAGTTGACTTTTCTCTATGACTTCTTGTATGATAAGGTTTTGAAGGAGAGAAAATTCAGCATATAGAGGTACCATTGACAACAGATATCTTCTAGTTATCAGCAAGATGCCTGAAGAATAATTTAATCCATCTTCGCTCGTTTTTTCTACCACTATTCTCCATCCTTCTTTCTCATCCTATCCAACACAAAAAGAAATAAAAGAAAACAGCAGGCATCACCACCCTCCACATGCTTAACAAAATGACATGAGAAGCGGGTCATGTCAGAGGCTTTGATCTAGAAAAAGAAAAAAAGAAACTCAATCTATCTATGGAGATGGCTCGTGTGAGAAGATTAATTGCAGCATCTATAATTTTGTCATTAGTCTTATGGGCTACCCGGCACTTGGATTAATTAATTGAATCTACCTTTCCATATTGCTCTATCAAGGTCTATTTGTCAGTCGTCTTCTGTTGCATCTTACGATCCTTAGTTCCATATCCCTGGTTCCTGCAACGAGGGCCATTGTGTCTAGATTTGTACTTGAAGTCTTATGTTCAACATGGTTGGTTTTACGGGGCCCCAGAAAAGGAAAATTGCATATGGCCAGAAAAACATTGTAAAACTGTAATTCAGACACATTTGCGAATCATGCATAGTTTAGAGAAACTATTCAATGAAAGGAAATTCTATCTTTACCTAGGAGCAACAGATCCACGCCTCCATTCAGATTCCAGAGATGGAAGAACAGCAGACTTTTTCACTGCTGTGCGAATTACATTAAGTGCCACTTCACAAGTGTTCTCCTGCTTTTCCTGAAACACTGAAGAGACATTTCCAAAAGCTATCATACTCTTTATCTGGTTCATGGCAGGATCAATAAAAGGCTCCAGCATCTCCACAAGAAAGAGAATTCGATGTTTAACTTCCTGAAAAAAAACATGAAAACAAAGTTCAGGGCTACCACATCTGGCAGTTAAACAAGCTAAGCGGGGTTATTCTATCAAGATATCCATTAAAACACAGATTCTTTAGTTGCAAAGTGTCAAGTTTAAACGTGACATTCCTAGAAAGCAGTTGACAGATTTCTTTTCCTAAAATTTTGATGCTTTTACCCATAAACAATACACAAGATGTAAAAAGGTATATAGAAGGGCGTACCTTATACTTTGCCATTATATCATCCATATTCCCTGATAAAGCCAACACGATATATTTAAGGGCAGCACGAGCACGGGATAAGGAATGGCGAGCACCCTAATGCAGATAGTAAACAAAAAATTTATTATATCCAGAATGAAGAGGACACGGAGCATTTCAGCAGCCAGAGTACAGTTCAAACACAAAGAATATCAAAACAAAACGAAGCATTTTCAAGGTCATGGTCCAAGATTGTGCGGCATCTAGTGCTTGGCAGCTTTCCCTTCTTCTGTTAGAAAAATATGTACTGTGTTGCCATTTCAGTGAGCAAAAGTTGTCTCATGATCATGGCACAGTGTCACTTCAGTGAGAAGTTCAGGTTGACATTTAATCAATAATTTAGGTCGAAGAATAAATTGAAAAGATCAAATCGATATTTTCTTTCAAGGTCCGATGACATTATTTAGAAAAGCTGAGTGCCCTAAAAGACTAAGACTTAAAGTACCTAATAACTAAGTTGGTCTAAAAACTTCCTAATTGACCTTGAACTTTCCTCAGTGACCTTTGTCTCTTTGAAAGTTCCTGCAAAACTCCATTCCGTATAAATTTGGCTCGACAGGGCCACGGTATATTATGTGCCCAGTTTCTAGACAATTTGACCACGACAAAGCATCTAAGCTCAGACTGTGAAGTCAAGTTTGGCAAAATAATTGATCAATTTGATTAACTCACTCCAGAATGCTAAGTTGCTAGCATTAAAAAAAATATATAAACAAAAAGTAAATAAAAAAAGGCAAAAGTGCAATAACCCCCCCCCCCCCCCCCCCCCCCCCCCCCTTCTTCCCTTCAACTATCACAAAGTGAACAAAATACCCCCCTTTAACTAAAAAAGTGAACAAATCAATCCTACTACTGTTAAAAAGAAACACATTGCTCCCTCATATATCAAGTATACATGTAATATATTGTATAATTCCCAAAATACCCTTCATTATAATCATTTTATGTATACCTAATGTAGTATAGAGTTCTTTTTATATCCCCAAAATGAGAACAATAATAGTAATAAATAAAAGCTAAGAAAAAACTAGTTAGAAGAAGATAAAAAAAATTTATAATTTAACAAGAAAAAAAAAACATAGCAAATGTGTTATATTGAAACTTTTTCTTTATCAAAAAATTATAATTTGTTAATGATCGATCTTAAATCATTTTTCTAATCTAATTGTCTTATGTACTTCTCCAAGATTGCATCGAGTTTTATAACAACTTTTAATTGTTTCTTAAATTCTTTATTACAAAGGTTAATTTATAATTATTATTCTAGAAAAGATAGTAAAAATAAAAGTATAATCTAAGAAAAAAAAAATCCGGATACAAAACACATATGCAATACATAAGAAATAATAACTATTGGTTATTTAGTATAAATAGAAGAGAATTTATTAAGTATTAGAGTTTGTGTTTTATATAATTGTTTGTCATTCATATATTAATAAATATATTTACATAGATTAAATAAACTAATGTATTATGACAATATTGGTAGGAGCGAATTGGTAAGAAGAGTTAAGTTAAAAAATTATTAAAAAAATTTAAGAAAGTTTTTGTGTTTAACAAAACATCATATCTTATATTTATATACATATATATATATATGAAAGCAAAATATTTTTATTGTATAATAAATACAGTTTTTTTTGTTACATTTTAATTGTTATTATTATTGCTATTACTGTCAATTGTTATAGAATATATTTAACCTCATTTTGGAACTACAAAAAGAAGTATCTAGTACATTGGGTATAATACGGTTATAATGAAGGGTATTTTAGGGATTATATAATATTTTTTTTTTTGATAAGTAAGTATGTATTATGTATTAAAACTCAAACGGGGAATGCATCTCAAGTACAAAAAAGCCCTACGAGTCAAGCGAGCCCAAAAACTCTAATTGATATCTGAGGGGCAATGTGTTCATCTTTGAAAGTAGTAGGACTGATTTGTTCACTTTTATAGTTGAGGAGGTATTTTGTTCACTTTGTGATAGTTGAGGGGGGCTTGTTGCACTTTTGCCATAAATAAATAAATACACTTCCGTCGTTCCAGGGTAAAAATGTGCTTCCAAGTCCTTCATAACTCGAGAAAAACTTCCTAATCAACCCCACCCTTTTTTTTTTTGATAAGTATGTATATAAAACACGCTCAAACGAGAAGCGCATCCCAAATACAAAAGGCCCTATGAGCCAAGTGAGCTCAAAAATTCTAACTTCTCATCAATAGAGATACAAAAGCGACCTTCCACCCAATAAAACAAATTGGAAACAATAAAATCCTTTAAGGCCCCTAACGGGGGCTCAATACCCTCAAAACATCGTCGATTCCGCTCCAGCCAAAGACCCCACCACAGGCACAGAGGGGCCACCCTCCAAAAAGAGCGAACTGGCAACCCAATATGCATACCTCTCCAAGCGACAAGAACATCTTGCCCCGACACTGGCATGACCCACTGCACACCAAAGAGGGCAAAGAAAAAGCACCAGCAATCATAGGCCATCGGGCAATGCAAAAGGAAATGGTCAACGGACTCCTCCTCTTTCATGCACATAAAACACCGGTTAACCACAATAACGCCCCTCCGCCGCAGAACATCCAAAGTAAGAATGTGACCCCATGCAGCAGTCCAGGAGAAGAAGGCCATCTTGAAATGGGCCTTGGTACGCCAGACCGCCTTCCAAGGAAAAGCCACTTCCACCCTTGGCGAAAGACACCGAAAAAAAAAGGCCACCGAAAACCTCCGCAAAGAAGGAGACCAAATCAAAGCATCCTGCCCAATCCCCATAACCTGAGAGTACAAAAGCTCCAACAAGTCAGCAACCTCCTCTAACTCCCAGTCCTGGAAATGCCGCACAAACAAGACATCCCACACAAGCCTAGCGTTCTCAAGGCGATAACAGTCGGTAACAAAAGTCTGACGATCACGAGCTTTCCGAAAGAGTCGAGGGAAGGAGATAGCGAGATAGCTCGCACTACACCACCAATCCGTCCAAAAACAAACATCATGACCATCACCTACTCTAAATCTACAGAAAGTAACGAAGGAATCCCATCCCCGACGGATATCCTTCTACACTCCCACCCCTCTGCGAGTCCGGACCTCGCCAGAACACCAACCACCACTAATCTCCCCAAACCGACACACAATCACCCTCCTCCATAATCGATTCCTCTCAACACCGAACCGCCATAGCCACTTACCCAACAAAGCCTAGTTGAAAGGAATCAACCGCCGGATACCCAATACCCCCTCCTGGAAGGGCCGGCACACCGCCTCCCACCATACCAGAGGAATCAAGGAACCCTCCCTACATCCCCCCCAGGAACTGTCTCTGAAGCCTCTCAATCCTCTGAGCCACATTGCACAGAATCCGATACAAAGAGAGGACATAAGTAAGAAGGTTGGACAGCGTGCTCTTAACCAAGGTGAGTCGCCCACCCTTGGAAAGATACTGATGCTTCCAACCTGCCAGACACCGCTCCACCCGCTCCACCACCGAGTCCCAACACGACGCCGCTGCCCCGAGGAACCCACCCTATAGAAAAGTGTCCTACAAGTCTCCAGACATGAGAAGTTAGGAAATTTAACCATATGTGAGAAAGATAGAGAGGCACAATCTGGGGAGCTTTATTTTTAATCATAAGTTGGTTTTTTCAATAGAATACCATATTATATTGTAATTGAGCTCCTAAAAGATATAGCAATAACAAAGAATTATTTTAAAATGACAAGAAAAGTGGGCGACGTATGTCGGCAACTGTGATTTTGTGGGTGCGACATATTGTGCGAGCTACAAGTTGCACAATCCCCATAACCTGAGAAAGGTGAAGTGCTTATAACCAATGATATCTCAAAGTCATACAACGCCTTTTGGGGTATACCCGAAGAACAAAACCGTGTGGGCCCAAACCCAAAGAAGATAATATTGTACCATGCTGTGGAACGGGCTGTTACAAAAGCGGATTGCATGAGAAACAGATTTGTCTATTGACAGCAGCCAAGCACGAGTCTTAGGAGAGAGTTCAAGACATGTAATCTTAGAGGTATAACCGTATAAGTATGGACCTAAAATTATACTCTTTCCCAGTATCGTGGACTATTTCCCCTTTGGCTTTTTGCACACAAGTCTTTGTGTCTCTGAATCACTTTATGGTCTTGTCCTTTTGATTGATTAATTGAATGATGATACAAAGGTGCATGATTAATTGATTTTTGGAAACAAATTAAAAGTAACCAAGTTTAAGAAAGACCTATTTACCTCCCTTCTAGGTCTAATGGAGACATAGCATATTCTCACATATTCAAAGCCTTGGGAAAGGTACAATTCAGTTCCACACATGTAGCATCCCTCATACAGCGTACAATGCATCATTTTGCATCTTCCTCCGACCAAGGAGTAATGTTTCTTGCCAATCTAGAAGATGCTTAGAATGCTACGTTATAAGTACACTTTGTTATTACTAAAGTATAAGTGATGCCTTTGACCTTCTCTATGCAGCTTACCAATTAGTTAGATTATTAACTCTTGTGTGTGCATGGAGAGTAAAAGTCAGATCTCACTAGTCACATTCGTATTTCTACCATTGTAGACAACTATTTTAGGATCGTGGGTAGATATAACATTGTGTTCCATCAGTGCAATGTAGTACTAGGAGTTGGAATCGGTGAATGTTCTTTGTTTTGTTAAATGGGTGGCAGCTTCTGATGATGACAAGTATAGAGCATGAGATCACAACTGTGTTTTTGCAATAAAGTTTCTAAAGGCGCAAGGCACACTAAGGAGCCAAAGTCTTCTTGAGCCTGAACAAAAGAAATAACATACATGATCCTGATTGAGCAAAGTAAAAAGTGCGATAAAAATGAGAATTAGACATTGAATAGAAAAAAGATAATAATTATAATCCAATAATCATAACAATAATAGGCACGATCAAAATGAAATAATATTTCAAAATATCACTAAGTTGATTACTTACATCAGTTTTCATATATCCTGCTACCTCCATCTCAATTTAAAAGGTTACCGTCCAAAGTTTAACAATATATATTATGAAATTAGGGAATTTTTTAAAATTAAAAGATATTCAGGAATAAATGTATTTTTTTAATTTCTTATTTTCGCAGGGGACAAATATATGGGACAGCCAAAGAGGGGACATTTTTGTTCATTTTGAGTGATTGTAGTTTCAGACGAAGATAACTTTTGTTTAATTTTCTTTTGTTCTAGCTTTTGTCTGTATACTCCATATGCGGGTGGATAGGTGTTTTTGCCTTATTTTATATTCATAACAATAGATAATCAATTAGAGATTCTTATTACTTGCAACAGGTGAAATGCACTTGTCCTACTACTGTGCCAGAGTGATTTACTTACATCTGTTCTGCAATCTAACAAAAACTCCTCCAAAAGTACATGAAGTCTACCAAGATTGTGTTTAATCTCTAAATACCTCTGAAACACAAGTCCGTTAATTTCCTACTCCCAACAGCATCAAACCTTAATACATGCAAGAAAGCGATAGTATTCCTGATACTAAGAGGAGCTCTTATTTGCGAGAAACTATTACAAATGAACCATAAGCTACTGGATCTTAGAAATTATGAGTTCAGAACAAGATGGTAGACCGACTGAGGTGCCATTATGATAGAACAATAACTATATGGAAGAATCCACTAGCTATTGTGAATTTAGTGGTGCCATCTTCCAACAGATAAACAAGTTATAGACACATAATCTCCAGATATTTTAACCTTCAATAGACTAGGTTTGAATCACATGTAGCTGTTACTATGCAGCCATTATGTGTCTTCTAAATCAAAACTTGGCAAAGCAGTCCAGCATTTCAAGTAGTAGATAGAAGATCTAGAGTAGGGGATGCTGAATTGGTTACACATGCAACTACAAAAGATACATGGAAGTAGAAAGATAATACATCATAAAATCAGTATCTAACTTCATACCAATTACTATGTAGACTAGAAGTTGGGAATAGCATGAAGCATTTCAAAGTGCACAATGATGTTAACCTCACCTGGATCACACCTAAAAGGTCCTCAAGAAGCTCCACACTCAAGTCAACCTATATAAGAACAAGGTCTACGACTTGAGAATGCTTTCTAGAGAAACAAACAAAGGGGTACACTAAACAAGCACCATTAAACTATATTTCTATACAGCAGAGCAATAGAACACCAATAATGTGTACAACCTTTGCAATCACTTGGGCCATCCATGGTGCCAGCACACCAGAGCACAGATCAATCAGAACACATGCAGCCTTAGCCTGTGGGAGAAGTTGAGATTAAAGCCGTTTGTTTCCAAGTGAGGCCAACTAATTTCATAAACAACAAAACTCTGCATTAGATGTTAAAAAAATTCAAGTCATGAAAGAAACATGAGGCTTCTACAGTTTAAAAAATTTGTCCTTCCTTTTTTATCATTTCTAAAAGAACCAACCCTGACAGAAAAATTCCTTATCGTCTATAACCAACAGATCCAATATATCATACATGGAAATAGAAAAGATTTTGAAGTCAAATATAATAAGAAAGATATCAAAATTAGTATACAAAAACACGTAGTATAATTGGAAATTAATGTTAGATTCAGAATTCAATATAGAATTTTTTACTATTCTGCAAATAACAAAGACAAGAAAGAAAATAAGTTACCTAAATTGACTTGATAATTCCACGAACAATCATCATAGCAGAATCTCAGTACTACTTCTATAAAGGGGCTCCTGTTTTTTTACTTCAAACGCACTTTACAATATGAACTTAGAAGAAAGAATGCCCACAGGTGTTGGTTTGGATGTGAGTATGAGCATTGAGGGGAATGGTGGTGCTGTGTGTACAGAGACAAACACGTGTCTCTATGAAGGGCGGGATCAGAACTAGTAGGAGGAAAATATAGTTTTCAACTATATATGTATAAGTTGGTAATATATTTCTCTATACAATAGAAGTATTGTTTTTTTTTTTTTTGAAAGGTTATACAATAGAAGCATTACTATCCATTATAAAAGGAAAATCTAAGAAAAGCTTATTTAATAGAATCATACAGCATTTTTTACTCTTATCATTTCACTTGCCTACTAAAAATGACAAAATTGTCCTTCAAAGGTGGTCTTACACTTTAGCATTATTCATTACTCCACATTTTTCTTTTGCACACTTTCTAGGGGCGCTTGTGACATCTCATCTATTGAAATTTGATCAAGTCAAGTGCCAGAGTGCAATAATGGAGTCCAAAGAGCAGTATTTATTATGAATCTAAGTATTTCATAATACTAAGTGCAAAAAGCATTTAACCACTTTTGGTAAAGATATGAACAAAAACATATTAGAAAAGGGAGAAAGGAAAAAACAACTTACTTATCCAATCAAAATCCATTCTTGGGGATCACAAATCATGTCTGGGAAGTGTAGGGTCTTTCTATTATCAGATTTTGTAGTTAAGGCATGTCTTTAGGGACTATTACTTTGCCTAGATTGGAAAAAAGAGAATGAAGTACTTCTGTGATCTTAAAAAATGAAAAAAGTGAAAGTAACGAACATGTGAAGGTGAACACGATGATAGGTAGCCAGCACAAGCTTGAAGAAGAGGACAGTACATTGAAGAAGATGATGTTGCCACAATCTGCAATTATAACTACAATTGTCAGGCCATGATCATTGAAGAAAAAGAGTTTTAGCGTGGAAATACATTAAGTCGAAAGGCAACCTGTGATAGTGCATCTTGCACGAAAGGTTGCCTCCAATGAGAAAAATTATCATCAACAAGATCAAGACTGCTGACATTAGGACGAAGTGCTACAACATACCAAAAAAGTACACAGCAAGAAAATTTATTAATGCCATTTTCAGAAAGAAAAAAAAGCTCAACAAATAACATATCTATAATGGGATTTCATAAATTTTGGATTTTCCCAATTAAAAGCAACTTAATGTAGAAATAATAGGAGTAAAAAAGTTCATGTATGAACATTATTAAGGGACAGAAGAAAAAAAAAATTAAGAGTCATAATTAGTTATTCAACTCTTTTTTAGTCTGGTGCTATCTTATATTTTCCCCAAATGGCTGAAAATGACTCAGTTCCTGAAAGCTGAAATAATAGCACTAAAGAGTGATTATCCTATCAAAGGGGTGTAAGTTATTGAACCTGGCAACAATGCTTGTACAAGTGGTAATGCTGACCAAAAGTCAGAATTGCCATCGGCTAATTTGCTGCAGAGCAGAGGCTGTGACACCACCATCAAGAAGTTCATTTGTAAAGATGGTTAAGATGGCGGAATATGGAAACACCGACAACAAAATGTTACCAACCTGTGATGCACAAGCGCAAAGAACATGCAGAATTCCTTCTTCTACTGCGGCAATATCTAAGATATTAAGATAGTTGGATTCCCAGTGATCATCAAGTACTCTGAATTCTTCCCCAAACAAGCTCGAGTAATCAACAAAAAGAAGTGGATTAGATAATACTGCTTTTGAGGAATTGACATCAGAGGAAGAGATATAGCCTTCTTGTACAGTAATGGGCCCAATAAGCTTCAGCAGAATTCTAGAAGCCTGAGAAAAAGCATAAAGATATAGACAGGTAATAATTGGCGCACTCAGTCAGCAAAGAAGAAATACAAGGTCAGCTCCAAACAGATTTCTGACCGTTCTACAAATGGTTCCCAGCTGAGAATCTTTATAAGCCCTTCTCAGTAATGTGAAGATTGTATCTGGACGAAACACTATCGAACTGGATGTGGGCAAGGACAAGGGTGACGTACTGCGTGATCTCCTTGGCTGGGCATAAAAATTAAAGAAAAGTAAAGATTAATTTCCCTTTTTCTTTACATTATTTCAGTTATCAAAAAAATAAAAGTACCCGTACAAGTAGAACACTGAAAATCAACAGATATTGAAAAAGTAATAGCAACAGATCAGTACACTTCTAACTACATTAAAAAACATCAAGCTCCTTAACTTTCTATAAACAACTTCCCCACAAGAAGGCAAAAATTAATATATGGTTTATAATAGAGAAACAAAACCTTACTTCTGACAGGAAAAAATAATACAACGAGAAAGGACAGAGAAAGTACACATATTCACAATAATCCATCTGAGTCACACTATCCGAAGATAACTAAATAAATTTAGCAAAAATAACCTGAAATGATTGATAAAAATATAAAGCACAATATCTAAATCCAATACAGCAATTACTAACTTTTTCATTAACAAATAAATTTTTTGAAGCAGTATATAAATAAACTGATATTGAAATTGTTGATGAGTTAAATTACTTTCAAGATCCCTCCTTCATAACAAGTGTAGCATCTGCATTAGAATTTTCATAAGATAAACAAATAACCAAAGCCGCAAGTCCTTTTTTCTTCAATTCTGGTTATTAATCACAATCCCTTGGGACATACCATTTCCTAGACTCTCCTATAAGTATAGGAATAAAGATCCCAATATCTTTTTCCAGGGGCCAAGTGCTGGACGTCTATAGTCGTCTCCTGAGTGTCCTGTAAGGATCACCTATTATCATGATTAACACTTACTTCAGTAAGGACCAGAGCCCACTGTTGGGATGATTGAGCGAAATCGGCCAAACCTAAATTATAGAAATTGAATTCTCAAGCCTCCACTTGGTTAGTTGGAAATATTAGGGATTTTTTTTTTTTTTTTTTTTTTTTTTTTTTTTTTTTTTTTTGCTTTTTCCACATTCTAAGAGTTTGGAATGCAGGAAAGAAATATAAGTTGGGAAAGAACTTTACATAACCACCTAACTTCCCCATTAATTGTTCCTATACAAAACGATGAAAAATTCATCTTGTCTTAAGATATTAATGTGCACTTCCTATCGTGCACCTTTTTATCTCTCTAAACCTTTTTTCCGCCCCCCATGTCAACAAATGTTGGGACATGGGAATGTGAAAAAGGAGATCCGGAAAACATGTTCCTACCTAGGAAAATAAGCTTTATGAATCCATCATTTGGGCTCCAAATAAATTTGAAGTTGCTCCTGCTACTCAGCCTAAAACCCTGAGCATTGTATAAGGACATGCTCAAAATTTGTTTATTCAGAATTTATTCTCTGAAGAGAGATATTCAAATTGATTATTAGATTCTTATATTGGTTTTATGTTTTAAAGAGGATCAATAATATGTATAGAATATGTTTAGTTACATCTTCTATCCTATAAAACAAAAACAAGAATAATTCAGGCCAAGCATTATATTTTCTTGTAACTTTCATGTTGTCAAATGCTAGCTAGAAATTGATTTTGCTTTTTACCACACTTCTTTTTACATTCAGTTTACAGTTGACCAATTGGACCCGAAGGAAAATCTAAGACAGATGAACAAGGTAACTAACTAAAAATATTTATATACGGTTAGAACAAAGTGTCAGAATGGTACACACTGAAGCTGCACCTACAAAGGATTATACCAGAGGAAAGAGCATAGTCACTACCTCAAAATTGGAGGAAACGGTTAACATTGGTGACGACTGATTAGTTTTAGAAACTTCAGAATCTACAGCGTTTCCAGACAATCTAGCAGTTTCTCTGCAGTGCAAACACATAAGGTCAAATAAATACTTTTTCTATACTACATGGTCTATATGAAAGAAGTTTGGCGCTAAATAATTATAATAAGAACAAAATGACCAAGCAGCAAGGTGTTAATAATTGCTAACAGAAGGCCTCTTTGTGCAGATAACAGAACTTAGCACAAGAAAGCCTTGATGCCAATTCCTCACTAAGAGAATAAATGAACCCAGACTGGTCCAATCACTTGGGCTATGAATGGCCTGAAATGCAAACCTGTATAGACAGAGCCTGTCACTCCCCCCTTGAGGCCCGGCCCAAAATAGGCCCAACTTCAGGCCTCTAGGTTGGGATTCAGACCAGTACAACATAGGAATTAATTTATGGAAGCCACTTAAGGAATCAGCCCCGATACGAGGTTTTTGACCTACATACAGCATGCAACTAGGCTCTAGGCTCCTTGAGGCACAAATCTTGTGGGCAAGAGCGTCTTTGACAACATTTTCGCCTTTTTATAGAATATAAATATTTTAGTAATAATTTTATTTTTTTATTACAGTTTTCATTGTGCGCCTCACTTCACTCAGGCACACACCTCGCCTAGGACCTCGCGCCTAGGCTCCAGAGGACCTTTAGCGCCTTAGTGCGCCTTTAATAACTATGCCTACATAACCTAAGAATATGGAAAATAGAATCTCAGTTTTTAAGCCCGGGATCGTGGAACACAAACAGTCCAAATCTCTCTCCATTGAACAAAACCCCAGAAGTGTTCCAACCTCTTAATTTATAAAGCATAAATGGACACAAATCCATCTATGAAGATCAATTTGCAACAATTGGTAGAGATGGATTAGAACAGATAGCTCTTGTAGATCTAGATGCATTTTCTCTCTCCCTACTATGCTTCATGCTAAGGAGGAAGAGAAAGAATGGGTGTTGGTGACATAGAGACATGGCTCGAAAGAGCAAATGAGATTTTCTTGATGTGAATGATGTATATCTGTCGGAGACATTGAGAGTTCTTATATGAAATGTATAAGAAATGTCAATAATTGGTGGAAGTGGCAACGGCAGGGACCAAGGTTTCTTTTGGGCCAAGCCGGCCTGAAGATAAGAAAGGAATCTGGTCTGGCCTGGGCCCGTAATTTTATGGCAGACCCCTACTGCTACAGGCCCGGCTATGGTACCTTTCAACATAAAATGATAAAAGCAGCAATTAATTTGCTCGTGTCAGCTACCTGCCAAACATTACACTTTTCAAAAGTTGGGAGGGTGATTACATAATAGAGCACAAATAGTAAATGGTCATCTAGGAGGACAAACCTCTCATTCACAATATGCAGAATCGAATAAAAAGGACCAGCAAGCATTGCAATAAAACGCAGGTTGGACTCCGCAGCATCAGAAAAGCTATTGAGATCTGCCTGCACAATAAACAGTAGAGAGAGAGACACACACATAGAAAGAGAAGAATCAGCTCGACAAAACATTAGCAGAAACAAGACACAAAGACAGTACTAAACTTACTGAAGCTAAAAGATACCTCAAGTTGGGGAAGGAAGACAACTAACCGATTTGTCATGTCTTGAAGCAACTACAAACTAATGGGCATTAGAAGACAAAGATATATGGTAATATAAGAAATAATTATTTGTATGAAATTAGCATAAAATATTGATCCACCTGAAGATGCAAATCATGAGCATCTTGTTTGTGTGATAATATGTGAGGCAGCAAGTGATTAACAACTGGTTGAAACTCTGGTTCAAGCCCAGCAACTGCAACCCCAATTAACTGCAGCAAAGATCAGACTATAGATGAATTTGAAGTTCGAAAATGCATGGACAGGGAAGCTCAGAAGCATATCTCCCCCTTCACAATGGGGCTTGCTGTATAAAATATTACCAGGAACATTAATCATTTTAAACATGGAAGGAGAAAGGTGCATTAAATGCCACCACTCAGGTGTAAAGTGGTAGAAATAGGCTCAACTGGAGTTCTTGGGCTCTCTTGGGCCTTAGGGCATCTTCTTTCTTTGTATACGGGACGTGCTCCCAGTTTGAGAGCGTTGGGTTTTTTTTTTCCTTACTTATCAAAACAAAAAAAACAAAAAAATTAAAGGAAGAAGAAGAAGAAATAGGCTCATCGATTCAAATTTTTTAATGTAACATGGTGTTATACAGGCAAGAGTATCTTTTTCCCCCCAGTAGACAAGCAACAAACCATTATATCCTAGGAAGAAAAAATGAATCCTTTGGACAAACTTTTGCGGCAGAATTAATGATATGAATCTTTTTTTTTTTTCCTAAGATGGATTTCATTGAGGAGCTCCCTAAAAGGGAAGAGCATCCCTTAACAAAAGCAGATTGAGGTCATTCCAATAGGCTTTGATCACATTGTCGATCCATTGAACCTGTGGGACTTGCATTTTTAGATAACTCTCAAAAAAGTCAAAACACAAGTTTACAAAGATTTCCCTATTAAAACATATGGGCTACCTATATTGACTATAATAATGGGTTGTGGCCTGGGTGTGAGCTTGAAGTCTCTAATCCTCTAGAGAGAATATCCTTGAGAGGGAAGGAGAAATCACAAAGTACTTGATCTAGAGGTTTCCTTAGACAACATCTGAAGTGATAAGAGTTTTCAAGAAGGAGGAATTCGATAATCCTATCCTCAACCGATCATTTAGTGAATTTTATTTACTAAACACCCAACAGTTGCCCACAAATTATAGTTAACTTAATAACTATCCATAGAATTTACCTCTTCATTTTATAGGTATAGGTTAATCACAGAATATGCAAAAGGAACTCCCTAAGTTAACACATCCTACTTTTATTACAGGAATAACATCATTTATAATCTCTCCCTCTATAAATAAGTGAACCTTCATAACAGAATTGTTCACTTTAAGCATGATTGACCTAGACTTCACAGTATTCCCAGTTGCATACCATTTCGATAAAATTACATGCCACGTGTTCAATACTAGTCCTACTCATCCTAAACACTCTCGATTGTAAAAGGTCTCTTCATGCCTTTAACTTGGCACTTATCATTTCTTTAGTTTCATCATATCGAAATGATTATCACCAGCAAAATATGGTACACAGTCGAACCTCATGTTTCATGTAATTTTGTCAAATCAATCTATAATCACTAGAAAATGATGAGGCGCATTGCCAAGCCCTATTTTAAGCTTCCAGTAAGAGAAAGTTCACCGGTTTATCCCAAAGTTGTTATAACCACTGCTGATTATACATATACATTACCATATCAATATGTCTATAAAAGGCCCGTTTCTTCCTTATAACCCACCACTGCCATTATGCTAAGTACATACTTACAAAGCTACAGCAAGTTCTTTCTTCTTCGTACATCTATCTAGTTGTCTCCCGACTCTCCTCAATACATAAATAGTTCCCTTTTGTTAATTTTCCAAATTGAAATCCACATGGATTTTCCAAAATTGATTTCATATTTTAAACATACCTTAATCATTCTGTTTGGAAGTTCTGTATTATGAATATTTCATTTACTATAGTGAAATATTTACATCTTTGAATACCCTTTTCTTTATTAAATTGCCCTCATAATCAAAGGTAAAATACAACAGTCAAATATAAAGCGAAAAGAGCAAAATAATTCACTGATATCACCTGAATGTAAAAGATGGCTATTGGATTTCCCCGCAAGCATGATATTCGAACATAACGGCATGGAGTATAGTTCATAGGATATGTCATGTCACGTCGAGGTGCTTCACAGCGTGGGCGAACTTTTACAAACGTCTCTGGCTGGTGAAAGGAACAAAATCACTCACACATACAAGATGGTAATCTCATATAAATTATGCAACACAGTAATAACTTCAATGATCAGGCATGTGATACAGCATTTTTTAACTGGACAACCTGTCAACTAATATACCAACTAAAATAATGGTGATTTACGAGGTAAGTACATGCTGAAATTGAACTGTAACCAAAATAGGTAACTTGCTGAAAATAAAGAAAGTTGCTGAAAAATAAAGGAAAGTTGCTGAAATTAAAAACCATACCATTCAAGCATTCAAGAACGACAAAAACAAATCAATACATACAATCCCGGTAACAAATAGTGCATGAAACCAAAGCATTAGATCTCTTTTTTTTAATAAGTAAGATGTATATCAAGAAGGCACTCAAACGGGGAGTGCATCCCTCACAACTAAAGAGGCCATCCTAAGACCCTAGCAAACCCAAGAAATCAATCTTAGATATCATAGTCCATGCAGCATGAATCCTCTTTGCCATTGATGATATTCAATAGAATTCGCAGAAAAAATCTTCCTGCCTTCCTTTTCAGAAAAAACCTTCAGCCTTATTTCCAATATAATTCGTCAATATGAGTTGTAAGTTATTTACATCGCTATCCTAATGTCATTGTCTTTTCCTTTAAGACTTGCTCATTAATCGTGGTTGTTTTACTACCTTTTAATTCTTCCCAGTAATTACTTTACTATCTTTACATGAGTGACGAGGCCCATTATCTTCCTCTAAACAAGTAATAATCATTTGTGTTACTTATCGGAATTTTAAATGTACCCCTTTATTAATACAACAATTGCTCATCCACATCAAATCTGGAGGTATCTTTTCTCAATCCTGAAAAAGATGATTCAATTTTCTCCACCATCATTCTCACTTCTCATCCACTCTCTCCACCATCATTCTCCCTATTTTCCCCAATTTTGGCACCTAGATGTAAAGTACACTTTGAAACATGGTCACGTATAATTTATCCGCAAGGAAGCTAATTAAAACTCCAAAAGTAAACTCAAAAGGTAAAATTGTTGTAAATAAACTCCAATTAAAAAGAAAAACGGACTTTTATAAGCAGAGGATCAGTAGAAGAAAGGAACTTCAAAAACTTTGATACATTGGGGATCAATAAGGAACTTCTCTAACTAACCTTGTAACGCAAGCCAACCGAAATTTCCCATTCCAAAACGGACTTGTTGTAAATCGATACATGTGACAGAAGGCAAGGTTCCTGCAAAGGAAAGAAAATGTAACAGAAATAAAAAAAAAACTCCAGTGTGAAAAAGATGTAAAAGAAATAATGGTGAGGAACAAATGATCACTGAAATACAAACTGTAGATAGCCTCTCTATTGCCAAGGAAGGGCTAATTAATGAATCAAGCACAAATGATTACAATCCCTTTTGCAGCTTATATTAAAGTCAAGGGTTCACCATCGAATCAACAAAATAACTATAAGACTATACCTCTTGCTTTAATTATTCTATTTATCTTTTCGATAACCAAAGTGTCAGGGGATAAGGCTCAGACTACGTCTGCGGTCGTTGCCCCAACGAATTATTTGCACCCAGTGAGAATCGAACCTAATACATGATGCTTCCAGAGGAACCATGCCCAAGTCTTTCCCAACTAAGCCAACCCATTCGGGTTAACCTTTAGTTATTCTTTTTATTAAATTTTTAATTAAAAGTAAATATTGACAATTATTGTTTGACTAGATTTTAGTTACTAACATCTATAATAAACGTACAAAACAATCGAAAGTGATACCATATTATTTGACAATTCTATTTCTTAATCCTTGGAACTGAAAACTAATTTCTTACATCTAGTGTTTGATTATTTTTTCATTACCGAGAACTATCCTCAAAACTGGCAGCATTACCAGAGAAACCCTAGATTCTTTCTCCTCCTTTTTTCCCTGGCACCAATATTCTTTCTAATCATATCTAGCAGCACACATGGTACTACTATGTTCAAGATGGTATTTAGTTCCCAAGTCTGTTATCCTACTTTTTTGCTTCCAGGAGACCACTTCCAGAGCAAAGTTTCTCTCAAAATTCCAAAGGATTAAGCACAAATGGTTCAATGGGTATAAGTCAAATCACTGCCTCAGTCATTACCCTGAGATTAATCTACAAAATAGCATCTCTTAAACCTCTTTCTGAAACAAAACACCTTATTTGCTGAGAAAATACAAGAATGTCAAATAGATCACAATAATAGCATTGCCAGAAAAGGTTGTTTAGATAGTGAAACATTGAGCAAAATTAGCATTTTTCTATATGTATGTATTAGAAAGCATTCAGCAAAGGGAACGTGTGCTGAAAATGAAACAACGGCCCAATCAAAAAGATACCAAAGAGGTCAAAGAACCAAAACATCAACTATCTCCTGTATAGATTTATAATTCCTCTGTATACCCCAACAAAAAAGAGATTTAGTATTAAGAAACTTTAAAGTCTTGATAGAACATTCCTCTCCATCAAAGGATCTTCTATTCCACTCCTTCCAAATGCACCACCAAACCCAAAAGCTGAGCCCCTCTAAAAGCATGGGTGTGGGATTCGCATAACATCCACACCAAAAGTTAATCAAATCTCTCGTAGTCAAATCTATCATACTGAATTTTTATTTTGCATCCGCCCTCATATGGGCTATGTAGTGATGGGCTTTCTATACCAAAGGTAGTACCCTTCTACGATGGGATTTTTGGGCTATACGTAGTGGGCAGCCGCCTAACCAAGTTTAGTAGGCCATTCCGCTATTTCTTTATAGCTTTGTAATTAATTCTTCTTTAATATACATGTTATTGCCCGGGAAAGATATAGAAATAAAATTCTCTTGTAGACCTTGGGATAGCCCACTGAAAAGCATGAGTGTAAACATAACATCTGCGACAAAAAATTAATCAAATCTCTCACCAGGGCATAGCCCATTGAATACCCTACAAGCCAAGAATAAGGCTCCAAGCCTCCAACAATCATAAACCATGAGGTAATGTGAAAGTAAGATCGATCAACTCCCCATCTCTTTTCAACGTACAGCACCAATTGACAGTGATTTGCCTCCCACGTAATCCGTGGAAACATTTTTTCTTGAACTGTTGCCCAAACAGATAAGGCCACTTTGAGAGGGGCCTTCGACCGCCAAATCTTCTTCCATGGGAATTCAACCCCTGAATAGTTGAAACGGCAACAAAAAAAGGAATGGCCATCAAAACTCCTACTGGGAAATGGAAACCAAAAAAGAGAGCCAGTCTCTCCATCATCAGCTCTTGTCTATAAAGAATCTCCAGAAAAGCAAAGACATTACCCAATTTTCACGCATTAAAAATGTTGTTGAAAATGCACATCCCAGGAAAACCTCCTTTATCAAGACACTACCAATCGGCAAACCAAAGCCATGTCTAATACATGACAACCCTCTCAGATGAATTTTCAAAAACCAACTCCACTTGCTAATATAACATCAAAAGAGCACCAACCACCTCTCACATCTCCATAGCAACTAGAGGTGACTCTCCTCCATAATCTGTCATGAGCACCCCAAAAATCTCCACAACCACTTATCAAAAAGAGCCCTAAGGACAAGATGATACTTGAACTCTTCACTGATCCACCCCAAAAGAAGCCTGTTAAAGCCTCTCAATTTTTCTAGCCACAGAAAAAGGAATCCGAGAGAGAAAAACGAAGTAAGTGAAAAGGCTCGACAATGTGGAATTCAAGAGCATAACTTTCCCACCCTTATAATAGATGATACTTCTTCTACCTCTAAGCCCCCACCCTCCTTGATGAGACCCCAAAGAAAATTCCAGGTTTATTTGAATCATACCAACCCACAATCAAGTCGCATAAGTTTACTTAAGCCTTTATTGTGACACTCAACTTCTCTAAAAAGACTCTAATTCTCCACATACTTATCTTTATTTTGTACTTAGTAAGGCACATTATTTCATAAAAACTCCCTCCATTCCAAGATAAGTGTCCCTTCAGCGAAATAGAAAATTTAAGAAGACATGCAATTAATGCACTTTACTTTGTAAAGTTACCAACTTACCCTTCAAGTTGGAATATAGATCTGTATAAGTTTAAAAGAAATTTAAAACTTCCAAGGTTACATATAGAAAGATGTAAAATATTTTGGAAAAAATTACATTACCACCTTCAAGAAAGGCCCAATAACAGTTACCGGCTTACTGCCCTTCTCGTTTCAAAAATAGCATTGACCTTCCATGTATATTATAATTGAGGAACACTGACCTCTCCTCTATTACATCTCCTACCACAAAATTTGATATTTTTGTCTGTTCAAAAAATACTTAAAACCCGAGAATGCCCTTTAGATTTTGAAATGATTCTTTTACCCATATTTCAAAGCAATTTAAATTTACGCGCAGAAAGAGTGTGGTGATGGTGGCTCATGAAGAAAAACATGGGTGGTGGTGGTTCGACACTAAAGTACTAATCTTAATTGATTGCAAACAAGAATTAAAAAATTACTCAATTGCAGGTGAGGCAATTTTTATTCAAAAGATTAAGAGGGTACTTCATCTTTTTACCGAAAGAGATATTTATTATAAAGATAAATAAAAGTATAAGGGTACAATGGCATTTAACACTTCAATTAAAGGCAATACTGATAGGGGAGCTAAGTGTTATTTTTAAAACGAGAGGGAGGTAACTATTATCTGGCCTTTCTTGAAGGAAGGTAAATCTGGTTATCCCAAATTCATTTTTAGAACAAAGTGTGCATTCAATCTAGGACGGCCCAAAAAGGAAAGATGGACTCTTCTTGGACAGACGGAGTGAGTAACAAATTTACCGAACTTTTTAGTGGTAATAAAATGGAGTTTCTTTATATGTATCTTATTTATATGATTGTGTGTTTAGAAAGGCTTGTGGCTAGGGCTGCAAATGAACCGAGTTGTTCGTGAGCAGGCTCGGGTTCGGCTCGTTAAGAGCTCAGTTCGTGCTCGTTCGTTTAGTAAACGAACCGAGCCTGAGCACAATTTTTAGGCTCGTTTAGTAAACGAGCCGAGCTTGAACATTACTAAGTTCGGCTCGCCAAGCTCGTGAACAGGCTCGTCTAAGTTAAATAGTAAAATTATATCATATTTGATAAAAAAAAAAAAAGTGTTCAAATTGAACAAATTATGAAGATTATTGTGAAAAGATTATAGAAATTAGGCGGTCATAACATAAAATTCATTCATAAAAAATTATACTAGTGAAAATATGTTAAAACAGATATGCAACAACTCAATCTAGGCAACTATTATGAAGATTAATATATGTTGCACTGAAACGAGTCGTTCGTGAACAAGCTCGGGCTCGACTCGTTAAATCTGGCGTTCAGTTCGGGCTCGTTCGTTAAGCAAATGAGCCGAGCTTGAACACATTTTCTAGGCTCGTTTAGTAAATAAACCGAGCTTGAACATTCCAAAACTCGGCTCGGTTCATTTGCAGCCCTATTTGTGGCTGACGAAATAGGAGATCCTTTCATGGAAAATATCTTCTTTCAAGATGTTCAGAGACTGCATGGTTTATATCTCTGAAAACAGTTCTCGAGAACTAAAAAACAAAACAAAATTCTTGATTACAACAAAAGATATAATCCCTGAAAAATAGGTTTCTGGTTTTCAGATTTTAAATTCTCAGAAAACCAAAGCCTATTCTTAGAGAGTTACAAACCAAGCATTACCTTGAGTTCTTTATTCCCAACTCTTTGGTAGCGGGCTCAAGTGATATATTGTAAATCTATCATATGGATACCTTTAGAGTTAAATACATTACTTAAAAAAACTAAAAACAAATAATATCTACATTCACTAGAATCTCAAGTATTGAACTTCTTAAGTTGTGACCAAAAACATAAATTGAAAAAAAAAATGTTGTTATATTTTATTAAATTAAGTGCTGCATAGGGAAATGAAAACAACACCAAATTAATACAGTGAGAAACCCTACTTTCACTCACTTGACCAACTTGTCCAAAATTATGCAAATGAAATTCAATCCAACACCAAAAATCAAATGTAACACTTGGAAAGGAAGCAAAAACAAGACAAATAAATTGAAAATAATCTACAATTGAATGAAGCACAAGAAGATGAATTAATGAGCTTGAAGCATAATAATTGAAGTGTAGAGAGAGAGAGAGCATACGTCGAGTTCGAGCACGATCCATTCCTTGGTATTGGTAGCAGTAGACCAGTGGTTGCGAAGGTCGGTGTCGATGACATGAGTCCCCTTCTGAGACGGCGATTCTCGAGATATGCCCTTGATTTTGTAGGCTAGGGGTTTCACCCGAGGCTCCAACTCTATCTCCATCTCTCTCTAGTCTCTCTCTCTCTATCTATGTGTGTGTGTATAAATATATATGTATGTATATGTAGGTATGTATATGTATTTCTCTCTTTCTCGCTCCCTACTCTACTGTGAAACCCAAACCCCTGATGTTAGAAGTCTGATATCACTAATCACTAATCAGCACTGCGTTTACATTTCACAAAAACAACCTCTCTGTTTTGTTTTAGTTAAAATATCCTTCTGCTATGTTTTTTTTCCCCCAAATCACTGCTACGGGTTTTAAAAAGTTGCAAAATACTCAGCTTCTAATTACTATCTGAGCTTTTAAAAGTTGCAAAATATCCACTTTGGTTATGTTTTACATAAAAATATTAATTATTTTGCCCCACTTATCTTGTAATAACTCATTTTTTGTATTTTGTTTTTTTTTTCTTTTTCAATAATATAATTAATAATTCAAAACTTCACACACATATATTTATTTACAGGAGTATTCATAATCGGTTCGATTCTTTAAAAATAAGAATCGGAACCGAACTGGAATCAAAATTTCGGTTCTAGTTCCGATTCGTACTATTATTTTTATAAAAAAATATATTAAAAAATACCAAATATCAAAAGATAATATAATTTTATATATGTTAATATTTTGGTTTGTTGACAGAATGAGGGAAAAGAGAGAGAAAGAAATGAGGAGGAGAGCTAAAATTTAGTAAAATCCGTAATTCAATATAATGTTATTTATAATTTAACAAATTTATATATATTTGTTTGGTAGTTATTCACAAAAAAAAATTGGTAGCTCTTTTACTTATATTTTTGGTAGCTTTTCACAAATTATATATATATATATTCACGAATTAAATATAGAAATATATATATAATTATATTATTTTTTGATATTTGTATTTTTTACTTTTTTTATAAAAATGATAGTACTAATCGGAAGCGCAACCCAAATTTTGGTTCCGATTCAGTTTGGTTTCGATTCCTATTTTTAAGGAATCAAACCGGTTTTGAACACGCCTATAAATAAATATGTGAGTGTGAAATTTTGAATTATGAATTATATTATTGAAAAAGAAAAAAAAGTAAATCAAATATTAAAAATGGGTTATTACAAGATAATGGGGCAAAATGGTCAATATTTTTGTATAAAACATAACCAATGGGATATTTTACAACTTTTGAAAAGCACACGGGTTATTATGCACTTTTACCTATATTTTAATTCTTATTATTTATCAGAATAAAAAACATTAATTAAGCAAATTACAACTAGATTCTTTTAACCTTTATTACTTTTGAAATTTTCGGGTGAATAGCTGAAATTTAATTAAATGGTAATTTGTTTATCAAAGAATTTTTATTGTCCACCACTAAACTTTATCACAATGACACTAAACTCCCATACTTTTTATAAATTATTATAGTCACTCTTAAATCAAGAACCTCTTTTTGCAACAGTTTTTAAGTGTCATTGACGGAAATTTTAATTAGCATCTAGAAATGTAAATATCACTTGTGTTTTAAATAATTTATATACATAAATATTACATTTCCAAAATTCAATTCCACATACTCAGTATCCGACTATAACCTATAACACGAATTAATAATTTACAAATTAATGATGGTATCTCTGAGACAATGGCAACTCATGAAGTTAAGATATTTATTGTATGATGGACATGTATCTTGATTAACATATTTTCTTAAATTAAATAAAAAAAAGTTCAAGAGAATTAAGATTTAGCTTACAAATGTAATAGAAGAGATATTTATAGAGCCTATAAGGTAATTCTAAGGGTAATTTAGTTGAATTACACTAACTAATTGTATGTGTGAAAATAATATGGTCTATCAAGCATCTAAGCCCAGCAAGCATCTAGCCCGCTAACCCAATAAAAGTAATCAAAAGCCCGATGAGAAAGGGTCATTTCTTAGATGTTTTAGAATAAACTTGGATAATAAGTTAGTGACGTGGCAAAAAAGTGAAAATGGATGATGTGTAAGGGAAGGTTGCCCTAATGGGCTCAAAACCCAAAATGAGTATGTATATAAACAAAAAGAAATCATCAATAAAGCATTATATTCTTGTGTTGTGCATTTTTTAACATCTACACATTGGCGCCGTCTGTGGGAAACTTTTTTATTTTCATATCTGTAATTCTTCATTTTCCAAATTTGTAAATCATCTTCCCATCTTTGTAGCTAAGCTTGTTTCTAGTTAATCTTGAGATCCGTAATTCATCATTGTCTTCCGGATTTGTGAATCGCCTTCCCTTATTCACAGTCGAGCTTACTTCTGTTCATCTCCATCTTCTGGACCTGCATTCGCACGATTCTTCTGTTTTCCAAACAACCATGTCGATCACTCGCTCGCAAGCAGATGTTCCGACCACCGGGGACAGCCATGCAGGTGGACCTCAAACCATTGAGTAAATCTTGCAACGCCCGACAACTGCTGAGGAAATGAGTCAAGTTCTTGAGAAGCGAAACACAGAGCTTATGGCGAGGGTGGCTCTACAGCCACCTGTTCCTCCAGTAGTGGCGTCCGACCATTCTCAGAACCAGGAAGGTGGCACCAGGCTGGAAGAGCATGATGAGCCATCCCAGCGCTTAGGCAAGGCTCCAGCCACCGACGATGCCATAACCCCCCGGAAACTCGAAGCAATGATGGCCAAATTCCAAAGAAAGGTCTTGGGGGACTTGAGGACCCAATCCACCGACGATCTGGTTATCCAAGCCTCCACTGAGTTGGTGCAGTCACCCTTTACTCCCGAAATAACTCGGGAGCCTTTCCCAAAGAAGTTCATTATGCTCCGATTTACCCCCTATGACGGAACTAAGGACCCCGAATAGCACATTTACCAGATTCACCAAAAAATGACTATATATGCCGAGAATGAAGCCTTGTTGTGTAAGGTGTTTTCCTCGAGTCTCGCTAATACAGCTTTACTATAGTTCAGGAAGCAACCACCCGGATCCATCGGTAGCTAGCAGCAGCTGACCAAGTTCTTCGTTGCCCAGTATTACGAGAACAAGAGACAAAAGAAAACCATATCATGTCTCTTCACCATGATACAGGAGAAAGGAAAGTCCCTGAAGAGCTTCTTGTCTCGATTCAACATCGAATATTCCTCCATCGACAATTGTGACCAGCATTCCGCTGTTGAAGCCTTCCGGATGGCCCTAGTTCCCAGAACCAAGTTTCATCAATCTCTAGTGAAGCGCCCACCAACGAGCATTGAAGAGTTAAATTCCAGAGCCCAAGGATACCTGAGGATAGAAGAGGAAGAGACTGTAAGGCAGATGAGAGCTGCCTTAGTCAGTGTGGAAACCCGACCAAAAAATTCGGTGACCGATCGTAAACTGATGAGCGTCAGGTGTGTGCAAAATATGTAGTTAAAAATGACATTTTAACGACACTTTAGGTTTTACCCTTATGCAAGCGCACAGATCAATTGTATATAGTTTTGTTTGAGTAGGGGAATATCGATCCCACGGAGATGAGGATTGTTCACTTTAATAGTCTAAAAACACTGAATTATAATTTTCCGAAAATAGTTTGATTTCATGAATTATCTAATATTAATGAAAATAAAATAGAAAACAATGATAAATAATGGTTGTGATTCAGAGAGAGAAAACTAGTGTTTCCTCACTCCACCACTAACCACATAACATAGTCCAAATTCTATTTCAATTGTATGAGGGCGATCCATTGACTGTGAATCAGGTCGCACCGCGCCAGTAGTTTGACCCCAAAAAGGATTACTCTCAATCGGATCGCAATAACCCATCTCAAGACTAAACTGATTAGTGCATGCCAACTACTAACATAAAAGTAAATTAAAGCATAAAAATAAACTAAAGCATGTCTATATCAGTTTGTTAGGGCATGACCTGTGTCAACCTAGGGTTTCGAGTTTTATGACCACCATTGTGTAAAAAATCACAGATTAAGAATCCGAGTTCCAACCCATAATGAATAATTGTGATTGTGTAAGATAAATACATTTGAAAATTCTAAGACAATAATCAATTCAAATATATAAACTTGTATCACGAATAAAAACGGTCTCTCATCTAACACAATTATCATAGTATAGTCACAGTTTCCCCTATCTACAATTGAATATAAAATCAGAACTACATTACTTGGTTAGGGTTTTGCGAGAAAACCCTAGATACCGAATTAGTTGATCATGACTGAGAGAATCTGCATTATCGGTGTAGAAACGCTCTCCATGGTCTTTTTTTCTAGATCTCTATGTCTGTAATGGTGGTTCTCTTCAATGGAAGAACTCTATAAATGAACATGCATGAACCAGCCTCCAAAAATTATTTTAAAACTAGAACTAAAAACAAAACTTTCTAACCCTAAACCTAACCCTCTCATATTTATAGACAAGTGAGGGAAACCCTAATGGTTATCCTTTTCTGTAATTTCATAATATATGAATAATATCATAAAATCATATGTAAATATGTGTATAAGCCTGTATGTAGTGGTCTGAAATCACTGATCATTTGAAATATTGAAGTAGGGACAAAACTGAAAAATTCTGAAACAACTCTGAAACAACTTCAACACGTAAAGGGATCACGTGACCACAAGGTGGGACCTACGCTCCTTACCTAAGCCCAAGCTTAGGTCTAGGGCGTAGGGTAAAAACCAAAGCGTAGCTTAGGTCCAATCTGTCCCTTTTTCTCTCTGACGATGTAGGGTATTGTGTATCTTTTGCGTAAAAACTCGTCTTTCCATATTTGAGCTAGATTGGTCGTCTTTGACTCCCGATGCTTTTTGGTGAAGTAATAATGTCTAAAAATGATATTTTTGCCCTTCAGTGCAATAACGATGTCGGGAAAAGACCATTTTGCCCTCCAATAGCTCTTCTTCGCTCTGATACACCTCTTGATTCCTTTCTCGAGATAGAAACAATCACAAACTCAGTTAATTCACTGAAATTAGCTATGTTTCTTCATTAAGCTCCTAAAACATGCTTACACACACAAACGAGATAAAAATACCAAGTAACGGAATGTAAAGACATAACAAACGCAAGATATGAGCAAAAAATGACCAATATTGAGCACCTATCATAAACGCCAATCCACATCGGGACCTTCAGCCCCATCAAGTCTTTTTGCCCCGAGCCTAATCAAACGTCCCAGATTTGTGGGAAAAGTGACTCCATTAAGAGTCAGTCTCGCCAAACTCTACCAAGATAACAAAGCTAGAGGAATCTTCCAACCACTGCCACCTATCAGGCAACCATTGGATCAAAGGGATAAATCGAATCACTGTGCCTTCCACAATGATTTTGGCCACATTACCAATGAGTGCCGGAATCTCAGACACCAAGTGGAAGTAATGATACTTCAAGGTGAGCTCCAGGACTACATCCAGTGGGACAGACCGAAGGCCGATCAGTAAGCACACAATGGTCCCAGAAATCCCTAGTTGCACAACCGGTTAGAATTATCAACATGATTCTCGGTGGCCCCACCTCCAAGGAGCCAGCTACGTCGAGCCCGAAAGATGAGAAAAATTAATAAGGTTGGTGAAGTCCACCACAGGACAGGAGAAACACATATTTTTTTCTACAACAGACCTTTAAAACATCCAGACCCCTCATGATGATCCACTAGTCATTACATTGATGGTAGCCAACTGCCACGTTAAGCGGGTCATGATTGATCGAGGGAGCAGTGCAAACATCATCACCAAATGGGCCTTCGAGAAACTTGAAATCAATCGAAGCGAAGTTGTTACTTCCCGAAGTCCTATCGCGGGGTTCGACGGAAAATAGGTTAAACCCATCGGCGAAGTCCAGCTCAAAGGACCCTGTTAGAATTTTTTGTCATAGTGGATGTGAAACCATCTTACAATTTGCTTATGGGAAGGGGATGGATCCACAGGATGCAGGGGGTACCTTCAACCCTACATCAGATGATGAGGTGCATAGACCCGAATGGGTTTGACGTCATCAACATTAAAGGAGATTGGGTGGTTGTAAAGAATGTTATGCCGTTACCCTAAAAGAGATTAGGAAAAGAAAAAGCCCGAAGGATATCCGTACCAAAGATCAGGGTCCAGATCCTAAATAGCAATTAAAGAACGGGGATTCAGGTACCCCGACCGTGGTTGAGCTTTTACAACCTGTATCCATAATACCCGATAAACCAGAAAGAGTCACCTATGCAGGTACAAATCTCACTGATTATGAATTAAAAGAACTGACCCAATTTTTGCAGAACAACTCCGATGTTTTCGCTTGGGGACACATAGACATGCCAGATATTGATCCCGTCGTTTAGCAACACTCTCTACATGTTGACCCGAACGTAAGGCCAATCAGGCAGAAATAGAGGCGCATGGGAGCCCACAAGAACCAAGTCATAGCAGAAGAGGTATCCCGATTGCTCTAGGCAGTGTTCATCAGGGAAGTGAAGTACCCCGATTGGTTTGCCAACGTCGTAGTTATTCAGAAGAAGAATCGTAAGTGGATAGTCTATGTTAATTTTACTAACTTGAACAGGGCATACCTGAAGGATAGCTTTCCCTTGCCAAAAATTGATCAGATAGTGGATGTCACTGCCGGCTATGAGCGATTGACTTTTCTGGATGTATACTCAGGGTACAATCAGATAAAGATGAACTCGACCAATGAAAAAAAGACATCATTCATCACAGAAACATGTACTTACTGGTTTAGAGTTATGTCTTTCAGATTGAAAAATGCAGGTGCTACTTCTCAGAGATTGGTAAATAGGATCTTCAAAGGGATGATGGGCATTGTGATCAGAGCTTATATCGACGAAACTGTGGTTAAAAATAGATTAAAAGGGGACCATTTGGGACATCTGCAACAAATGTTTGACACCCTCAAGAGACATGGAATGAAGCTCAACCCGGAAAAATGTTCATTCGGCGTGTCATCTAGACAGTTCTTGGGATACATCATGGACCGGACCGGAATTTAGGCTATCCCGAAATAAATCAAGGCCCTGATGGAAATAAAGGAACCCCGGACTTGTAAGGATGTCCAAATCCTAACTGGAAGAGTGGTTGCCCTTAGCAAATTCATCTCAAGACTTACCGATCGATGCAGACCATTCTTTTAAGCAATCAAGGCAAGAAAAGGTGATGTCTGGGGTCCAAAACAATCAATGGCCCTCGCAAAATTGAAGGAGTACATGGCCAAGCCCCCAATCCTTACCATACCGAAGCCCGATGAAGTTTTGTATCTCTATCTGGCAATATCCCCTGTCTCAGCCAGTACAGCCCTTATCAGGGAGGATGGTAGCATGCATATGCTTGTTTTCTACACAAGTAAATCCTTGACAGATGCTGAAACCTGATACAACAAGTAAGAGAAACTCGCGTTATCATTGATAAATACAAAACGGAAACTCAGGTATTACTTTGAGGCACATCCGATCATTGTCCCGACCACCACTCATCTCCAGGTCGTTATGTCTAAACTTTATTTCTCTGGCAGAATTTTAAAGTGGGCCATTGAATTAGGCATTTATGATATAACTTACATACCCCGGGTCTCCATCAAGGGTTAAGCAGTGGCAAACTTCTTACTCAAGGAGGAAATAGAAAAAACCGATCAGCAACACGAACTAGATACTTGGAAGCTATTTTTGAATGATTCAGTCGGTTCAACCGAATCAGGGGTTGGTTTAGAAATCCAGACGCCCGATGGTACCCATCTCCATATGTCAGTGCGACTGCAGTTCCCAACCACCAATAACAATGCCAAGTATGAAACAATCATATCTGGTTTAAGGTTAGCCAAAAGTCTTCAGATCCAAGTCTTGGCAGTGCACAATGACTCCCAATTAGTCATCAGGCAACTCAAAGGAGAATACGAGGCAAATGATGCAAAAATGGAGTCTTATCATGCACTCGTGTTAAAAGAAATAAAGCATTTTCAAAGAATAACTTTCACTCAGATCCCGAGAAATGAGAATACTGTGGCTGACCACCTAGCCGGGAAGGCATCCTCAGCTGATGAGGACCTGACCCGGGTTTTGTTGGTCGATTTTCTAACCAGACCAAACATCCAGGAACCCGAGAATGTAATGTTTATCCCTTGGGAGCCCAACTGGATGGATCCCATGATGGATTACCTCAGGCACGGGGCCCTCCCATAGAATAAAACTGAAGCTCGAAAGATACGGATGAACTCAGTTCGATACTCAATCATAAGAGGGAAACTCTATCGAAAATCATTCTTAGGTCCATATTTAAAATACGTAACCCCCTCTAAAGTAAGGGCAATAATGGAGGAGATCCACAACAGGTCATGCGGGAACCACTCTGGAGGAAGATCTCTGGCACACAAAATACTCTCCTAAGGATACTTCTGGCCCTACCTATAACGGGATGCCAAGGACTATGTCAGAAGGTGCAAGGCATGCCAAATGCATGGAGATGCTATACATCGACCACTAGAGTTCCTACACCCTACCGTGGTCTTTCACCCTTTCACCCGATGAGGAATGGATATTGTGGGTCCACTCCCGAAGGTAATACAATCAACATCTTATGTCCTTCTGGCCATTGACTACTTCACGAAATGGGTAAAAGTCGAAGCTTATCCAGTAATTAAAAACAGTCATGTCATCAAATTCATCTAGAACCGCATAATATGCAGATTCGGGCTACCAAGAACAATTATGATGGACAATGGGACAAACTTGGACAACCAGAAGGTAAGGGCATTATTCGCCGAGCATGGCATCAATTAGAATACGTCATCGGTCGGGTACCCACAAAGGAACGGATAAGCCGAAAGGACAAATCGAACCATTTTTGACACTCTTGTAAAAAGGCTTGAAGAAGCCAAATGAGCATGGCTAGAAAAACTGCCTGAAGTGCTCTAGTCATACAGAACGACACCCAGGCAACCTACCGGGGAAATAGCCTTCGCCATGACATATGGTGCTAAGACTGTAATCCCCACAGAACTAAAAGTTCTAACCCTGAGGAGCCAAGCCTGGGAAGATGGCCCTAATAACCAAGATTTAGCTCACGACCTTGACCTGCTGGATGAAAGAAGAAACACAGCAGGAATCAGGTTGGCATCCTACCAATAACGTGTTCGAGACCATTTCAATCAAAAAGTAAAAAAAAAAGAGTTCCAAGTCGGGGACATGGTTCTTAGGCGAAAAATTGAACTCGTAGACAAGCTCAAGGAGCCTTGGGAGGGCCCGTACACCGTCACTGAAGTTATCGGGTGTGGATCATATCGCGTCCGCAAAAATGAGGATGGTAAAATGGAGCCGAACTCCCAGAATGCCTCTCGCCTAAAGAGGTACTACCCGTAACGTGCCAATTCAATATTTACCTCACCTTGTTCATTTTTATAAAAAGGCTTCAATGCCAGATCAATTGAGTTGACATTAGTAAAATTATCTTTTCTTGGCAAGGATAGCTTACAGATGATTACTGATGCAAAAATAAACTAATTATTGTCATGTCTCTCGTATGGCCTCAAGAGCCCGAAAGACACAACAGTCGATCCATAAGTGATCCAAGTTTTACAAAATTATCTAAGTGTTCTCATGTCTCTCGCATGACCTTAAGAGCCCGAAAGATATAACACTCGATCCATAAGTGATCCAAGTTTTATAAAATTATGTAAGTGTTGTCATGTCTTTTGCATGGCCTCAAGAGCCCGAAGACACAACAATCGATCCATAAGTGATCAAAATCTTACAAAATTATCTAAGTATTGTCATGTCTCTCGCATGACCTCAAGAGCCCGAAGACATGACACCCGATCCATAAGTGGTCAAAATTTTATAAAATTATCTAAGTGTTGTCACGTCTCTCGCATGGCCTCAAAAGCCGGAAGACACAACACCCGATCCATAAATGGTCAAAATTTTATAAAATTATCTAAGTGATGGCCTCAAGAGCCTGAAGACACAACACTCGATCCATAAGTGATCAAAATTTTATAAAATTATCTAAGTGTTGTCATGTCTCTCGCATGGCCTCAAGAACCTGAAGACACAATACCCGATCCATAAGTGGTCAAAATTTTATAAAATTATCTAAGTGTTGTCATGTCTCTCGCATGGCCTTAAGAGCCCGAAGACACAACACTCGATCCATAAGTGGTCAGAATTTTACAAAATTACCCAAGTAATGGTGTGTCTCTCGCATGACCAAAAATGACCGAAAGATACAGTATCAAAAAATAAAGAAACAATTCGTCAATTCTTTTAAAAAATATCCCAAAAATCATATTAAATATGGCCCTAGTAGCCAAGGTTTACAATGGCAAAATACAGAGAGGAAAAAACTATATCTTTTGCCCTTAGTACTTGAACTCAGGTCCAAACTCTTCAATCCTATCACTAGCCCTGGTAACAACCCCCTCCTGATCACTTGTATTTGTTCAGGAAGGTTCAGGCTGATCAATGGGATCAAGATCCTGAATCAATTCAGAAGAGGCAGAGTCAGGGATAGGATTAGACCCTGGAAGGGGTTTGGTCAAAAACTCGCAAAAAATAAGGTCATCCGAACCAGCTTATGGATCCTCATATGGATAAGCTATGCCAAGGGATTCATCCAATTCCTCCACCGAATTGTAATCCCTTTCCTCGACAGACTTTTGAAAATCCAGGAAGCATGACCTCCAACCAAACCCAACCTATTAGTTGGAAGTTTTAGTGAAGCAATTGTACATCTGGCTGCCACCCCGATGACACATCTCCACTGTGGACCATTCCACTACCAACAGGTTCTCAGTTTCAACCTTCTCCTCCAAAAGCTTTTGATTTGAGGCCTTCAGGGTCTCAGTCTAGGCTAAAAGCTCTTGATTCTGGGTTGTCAGAGTCTGACGGGCTTCTTCCATCTCCTTCAGCTTCTGTTTAGCTGCCTGAAGTTGTTGCTCAGCTCATACGACCTACACCATTTGAGCCTCCAACTTATCATTGGTAGTCACCAACAGAGTAGCCACCTTCTGTTTGGCCTCCTCCTTTAGCTTCAGGGAATCTACCATGTTCTTTAAAGCTTTGCTATCACTCACCATTTTAAAGTTATAAGCCTCGGTTAGATACAACATCTGCCATAAAAGTGCAAGTAACACAAGATCAATATCCAAATCAAAAGGGAGAAGAAAAATACAAGTTAAAAAATAATAGGCAAAAAATGACTCACCTTCATAGCTATCTCAGGGCCAGACAAGCTCAGTTTACTCCTCGACACCCGCTGTATAGCCTTTCAATCAACTGGAGTCCAGATCTGAAGCGTCATAGCTCGAAGGGCCTCAGGGTTGTTGATGGTCTCACTTCCCCTGACCAGAAAGTCACCTCCGGGAAGCTTTATTGTCGGGTGCAAAGGAACGGGCAGTTCTTTCTCTACAACTTATCCCGCCCCCTCTCGCACACTCGAGGAAGCTATAGTCTGCAATCGAGGTCTGATCGATCGGCCGGAATGGTCATCATCCTCAGATCGGGGATGGGATACACCCGCCAGAGGTAAAGATGGTAGAACCTCCCCCTCACCTACCGATGTTGAAGTCGCACTTGAAATGGGGGGATGAGGGATGATAACGTTCTCCTCTCCCGAATGAAGAGGAGGTGGGATAAATGGGGAGGTGGTGTCGATTCATTAAAAATCGGAGGGGTGGAGCCCAAAGGGTTAGCTAAACTGGTTTAGGGGCCCGATCCCCTCGTTTTCCTCCTATTCAAGCTAGGTTGGGGAATTCTCAACATTATCCTCACTTCTTCAGATGATATTTCTTGCAAGGCATCATCAGTCAGGAGGTCAGGACACATCATTAAAGGTTTACCCCAAACTTTGGATTTTAGAAGGTCAAAACAAGATTTAATATAAAAGGGGTATTTTGGTTATCGGGCGCCTTTAGAAAAATCAGAACATGCATCCCCAACTTGTCATCACACATCCCACAGAAGCATGCCCCTGTATGGTAGGGTTTGAAAGAGGGGAATAGATGTTGGCTGAAGGCTTTGGGGATCGAGAAGTTTGCATCGGAATGTCTCTAGTTCCCGTTCACCAAAACCATCTTCTCCTTCCAGCCCTTATTTGATTTGATGGTTCCATCACACATCTTTCTACCCTAATAAGGAAAAATATTAAAATGCCCCTTACAGTCTTTTTGATCTTGCAACCTGTCAGAAAATAGGACATTTGCCAAGTTTAAGTCCAGACGCAAATCCCAATTGAGCAGCAGGACCATGGCCAGTATTCTAAAGAAGTTTGGCCTAACCTGAAGTGAGGCCATACCTAAGGTAGATAAAACCACTAGAAAGAAAGGGTGAATGGGAAACCGAAGGATCTATAAATGGTAAGAAGATAGCAAGATCTGGTAATCCATAACCCCCTTACCGATCCTAAAATCCTTATCCTTGGGCTAGTTCCTGATAACTACCCCATCAGGGACCTCAAGCTTTTTTCAGGACTATGTCTACCATTTTCTTAGCTATCAAGGGGTCGGCAATAATTTGTACTCTAGATCCCCTAACAGCTCGACCCCCAACTGGACCAGTGATAACGGGAACCCTACCGACACTGATATATTGGGAGACCTCCGAAAGACTGGATCTAACTGTCATAACCACTTCAACTGATAGGGAATTGAGGGATGCATCAGGGTCAACGGAAGAAAGATTGAGGTCCCTAACATATCGGGTATCGTCACTCCCGAACATAGTGACAGAAAGGTAGAAGAGTCAGAAGAAATAACTTACTCTAAAAGAAGATTCCGACGAGTCTTCGACGAGAATCTCTGAGTTTTCTAGGAAACAAGTGCAGATTCTGATAAAGATATTTGTGGAGAGAAGGTTTACAGAAAGAAGTCTTTTGTTGAGAAATCAAAATAGCAAAGTAAAAAGTTAGCAAATAAACCAAGTTAAGGGTATTTATAGGAGTTAATGGAGGATACCAACCATCCCCTTTTTGAGCTAAACGGTGTACCGAGCCGTCTTCTCAATCACCATTACGAAGATCAAGGCCACGATGGCTGTGCATTTTAAATTCAAATAATGATGACAACTGCCCTCATTTAATGACCTCGCCACGTCATCCAACAGAAGCCCTACATGCGCATCCCACACGTTTTCTTTCTCGGTTATAGGTCTGACACACTTGAAGGTCCATAGCCAAGAAGGGGCCTGTGTATGTGTGAAAATATTAGGGCCCATCAAACATCTAAGCCCAGTAAGTATCTAGCCCGCTAACCCAGTACAAGTGATCAAAAGCCCGATGAGAAATGCCTATTCAAAGGCCCATTTCTTAGATGTTTTAGAATAAACTTGGAGAATAAGTTAGTGACGTGGCAAAAAAGTGAAAATGGATGATGTGTAAGAGAATGTTGCCCAAATGGGCTCAAAACCCAAAAAGAGTATGTATATAAACAAAAATAAATCATCAATAAAGCATTATATTTGTGTGTTGTGCATTTTTTAGCATCTACACTAATAGATTATTTGACTTCGTCACCAACAACAATGGTGAGTAGGGAGGATAACTGGTGCGGTTTTGGGCGGGTGTACCATTTCCCGTCCCTGCAACCGTTAACAAAATTTCACCATGTTCCCGCCCAAAACTAGCTAAACGAGGTGAGAGGTCACCTCGTCCCCGTTCAGGTCGGGTTTTTTGAAACCTACGGGTACCCGTTTACTGTTGATATTTTTTCAAATATATTATTGTAAATTTAAAAATCACACAATATATGCTTAAAATACCAAAATCAATATTATAAAAACTAAATAAACTACTAAATTATCTAACAATCAAAATTACAACACATTCTTTCAAAAACAACAACAAAAAAGAAGATTATCTAATAGTATTAACTTCACTTCTATTAAACAAAAAACAAAGTGGGATTAGTAAGTTACACTTATTTTTTATCTACTATATATATATATATATTATTACATGTCAAAACGAGGCGGGGACACCTAAAACCGTCCTCGCCCCGCATTGGCGGAGCCAGGATTCTGTTTCAGGAGGGGCGTAATTCAACAAAAAAATTAATCAAAAAAATTATTCAACATTCTTTTTGGAGGGTAAATAATTTTTTAAAGGAAATAAAAAAGGTGAAGTAAAAGATTCAAAACAAAGGAAACATTCTCAAGGAAAAGAAGGGGCTGCAACGAGCAACAACAATGTTAACTAAACAAAACATAATCAGTAGTGAGGAAACTGATTATGGAACATCAGTGTGAAGACCCTATTGTTTAGCAAAATCCCTTGATCTCTTGGATTCTTGAGCTTGATAGAAGCTTGATTAAGTTTGGTGCAGCTTTCCAGAGTGATCCCAACACTGCTACCTGAAATTTATTCAACTTCAAATTAACTTGAACACATGTATATTATAGTTAAATAAAAAATAACTCAATATACCATTGATGACGATTACAGTTGCCCTCGACGGTTTTTCATCTTTTGAAAGCATTGAATGATAGCCTCGTTATTAGTGGCCCGAAATATATCTCTTTCAATGTATACAACCAAGCTATCATTAAGAAATTGATCCCCCATTCGATTACGCAAATCAGTTTTCACAATATTCATAACAGAAAATGCCCTCTCCACTATGGCAGTCGCAACTGGTAAGATCAACGCCAACGATACAAGCAAATAAACCAATGGATAAACCTTATATTTTCTTGCCTCAACCAACTTTTTTGCAAGAGCGGAAATTACTTTCAATCCTTCAAAGTTATTATTGGATTGCATATCAAGAATATAAGTCTCAAGTTGAGTATCAAGTCCAACGAGCTTAACTGCAAAAAATTATTTTAAATAATACTTTGCAAAATGATAGATCTTTTGCTTATCAAAAGCACAGAAGACATCATCCGGAGAGAGACAAGCAACATAAAGAAGTAACTCCGTATTTGCCCCACTGAAACGATTATTTAACTCTTAAACTTGCATATCAATGACTGAATAAAACAATTCAACACGAATAAAACGATCATGATTTACAAGAAACAAAAATCACAAAAAAACCAAAAAACAATAAATCAACAACATAAAACGAAACCCTAGCACGTAACAGATGAATAGCTATTTCAAATCATGATTTTAAAGAAGCAAAAATCAGAAATAAATATAAAAGGACCAACATCTTGTGAAACCCTAGCACAATATAGTTCTTCAGCTTCGAAATTTGTCAAAAAAAATAATAATCAAAATTTAAGGAGAAGAAGAGATTTCGTACCAGATCGGGGCTTGTATTCTCCTCTTTCAAAATATAATGATTTTGTTGATTGAAGACGAAAAGTGAAGAGAAGATCAAAAATCGCCACAAATCGCCTCTCTCAAACATTTGCCTCTGTCAAACAAACCCTAAGCCTGTCGCAAATATGTTTTTTCTTATTTTTCAGCTATGTTTTTTTTAAGAAGTGCACATACTGTAAAGTGTAAACCACTAAACCCATGCTCTGTGTTTTGCCAGATTAGAAAATCACCAAATGGGCCATACCTCTTTCTCAAACTTGGGCCAAAATACACAAAGTAAAAACAAAAATAGCCCAATCAAATAGGCCCTAACATTATTTATTGGTAATTTTTGAATATGAAATATATATATATATTAGTAAAAAAAATAAAATTTGAGGAGGGGCATGTGCCCCCCCTGGGCTTAAGCTGGCTCCGCCACTGCCTATGCTCCATATTTTGCCAGATTAGAAAATCACCAAATGAGACATACCTCTTTCTCAAACTTGGGTCAAAATACACAAAGTATAAACAAAAATAGCCCAACCAAACAGACCCTAACATCATTTATTGGTAATTTTTTAATATGAAATATATATATATATATATATTAGTAAAACATAATTTATTTTTTTTAGGAGGGGCATGTGCCCCCCGGGCTTAAGCTGGCTTTGTAACTATCGCCCTGTATATATGCGGATTTTTCTCTCTGCCCCCATCCCCACCCATATAGTATAAACGAGGCACCCAAAACCACTATAAACGGGGTAGGGTAGGGACCTCATTGGGTAGGGCAAATTGTCATTCCTTGGTGAGTTGCAAAATTTAATTTCCAGAGAGGTCTAAGTAATTTTAAGAACATTAGAGGTTGTTTGTGTAATTAAAGAAAAAATTGCTACAAAGACATGAGTTATTTCAAGAGTGAAAGACACTTTCTGCTACTGGAACACAAGTTTGGAGAAGATAAAAGTAACAAACACATGAGGGTTCATTTGTGCTCAGTTTAATGTGTCCAAACCTCAATAAAATGCACATTTTATTTTGATATATATATTTTTAATTCTTGGTGGAAGTAGGGACAAATTTTCATTTTAAATTAAAATTGAAGTGCATTTTTACCAAAAATCACCTCCTTTATAAATAGTTAGTAAGGGTGGTTTGGTTCGTACTTTTGCTTTCGTGCTTTGGATTTTATAAAACAAGAAATATATGTTTTTACTTTGGAATGTTGTGAGTTTAAACTGGAAGCATGTTTGGTAACGATGTTTTTGCTTTTATTTTTGTCACTTATTTCCTCCGCTCCTGTGTTACTTTTGTGAACATTGCAAAAAAAATAAAAATTTATTGCTTCCTAAAACTGATAGTATTTGTTTTAAGTTTTTCTAGTATAGAAAACAAAACATTGGTGTCAAACATATTTTTATGGTGAAAAATGAAAAAAAATACATAAAACAAAAAATAAAAACATGAACCAAACATACCCTTAAAGTGTTTTTTTCGTGTTGAATATCATAAGTAATTTGATATTTTTTATCAAGATTAAGATGGTAATTATGAAGACCAACTTAATAATCCATATATATTATCCCGGCCTCTCATGAGGTTTGGATGATTACTTATAAAAGATAAATAGGTTGTTCAATTTATCATTTTAACCTCCTTTAAATCTATTCATTAGATAGAGGAATGCGACTTTGAACATGAAAAGTTAAGTTTTAATCAAGGTTGTATAAAAAGGGCAAGACTTTCACAAAAATGAAGGGCTCATTTATAATTTATAAAATTGATTGGTCTATCAAAAGAAAAGAAAAAAGAAAGACACCTTAATGGTGGCTTTTCACTGAATGGTCCCGATTAATACATTTATCCAAACATGTTTAATAATATATATATATATATATATATATATATATATATTTGAAAGGTAAGTAATTTTATTAAATTTATTTTGTTCGTACTAAAATTGTCTCATGTGAAGATAATTTGAATATTTTTGATGTGACATGTTACTCTTATTAATCTTGTTATGGTCATATCAAAGTTCTTATAAGAGAAACTGAAGGGGAAGGATAGGATAACATTGGGCTTATCCTCTCTGGTTGTTTTAAGGTTAAAAGTTCTTATAGGTTGATTAAAGATTTGAGCACCAAATCTAGAGCATAGTTTTTAAAGGCGTTAGAGGTCCCCCAGATCCTAGGCGCGAGGTGTTAGGCGAGACGCATGCCTGAGTGAAGTGAGACACACAATGAAAAATACAATGAGAAAATAAAATTATAACTAAAACATTCATACTCCACAATAAAGGCGCAAATATTATAAAAAACACTCTTCCCCACAATTGAGGCGTAAGTCTTGCGCCTCAAAAATTCTAGAACCTAGGCGTGCATTTAACAACACTGGTTTAGAGATAGCCCTCCACAATGCGCTGACAATAGTCTTATGCCAGTTGTGGATGATACATACTCACGTAAAGATTCCATTATCAGAGGCTAACCCGAACGGGTCGACCCAATTGAAAAATACTTAAGAGTTCAGTGTCTCATTAAGCATTAGGTAGACATGTTTGATCCTCATTGGGTTGAAAATTATATTCTTCTTATCTATTTTCCAGATCTTACAAGGCCTCTATATATACAATAAATAACAGCAAATAAGGGCATAAATACATGTACAAGTCTACTAAATAATAGCTATCTCTAGGGTATAATAAGTCAAGATCGGTTGTTGTGTCAAAGGTCCACAACAGCTGTATTTAGTCAAGATCAGCTGTTGTGTCAAAAGTGTGCAGACATGCTGGAATTATGAGTCCAAGATTGTTGTGTTTTCCCACACTCCCCCTCAAGCTGGCATGTAGATATCAATCATGTTCAGCTTGCCAATTAACTCTTGAAACTATCTTTTAGCCAAACCTTTAATCAAGACATCAACTAACTGTTCTTCAGATCTAATGTAGGGAGTACAAATTAGGCCCCATTCAATTTTCTCTTTGATGAAATGTCTGTCAATTTCAACATGTTTTGTTCTGTCATGTTGGACTGGATTGTGCGCAATGCTAATGGCAGCTTTGTTGTCACAATAGAGTTTCATGGGATTACAACTTCCAATCTTCAATTCTTTTAAGATAGACTATAGCCATAGCAACTCACAAATTCCCAAAGCTATCGCACGAAACTCAACTTCAGCGCTTGATCTAGCCACAACCGTTTGCTTCTTACTCCTCAATGTCACCAAATTACCTCCTATAAAGGTACAATATCTTGAAGTAAAGCGTCTATCACTGAGTGATCCTCCCCAGTCTGCATCGTTGTAGGCTTCAATCTCCATATTCCTATTTTTTGAGAATATAATTCCTTTTCCTGGAGCGCCCTTGAGATATCTTAAGATTCTGAGTGCAGCGTTGAGATGGTCTTGATTAGGAGCGTGTATAAACCTACTGACAATTCCAACGGCATAGGCAATATCAGGCCTGGTATGAGACAAGTAAATGAGTTTTCCAACTAATTGTTGGTATCTCTCATTTTCTACCATTGGACTTGTGGTTATACCATCAAGTTTATGGTTGAAGTCAATAGGAGTATATTCTGGTTTGCATCCCAATAAACCGGTCTCCTTAAGTAAGTCAAGGACATACTTCCTTTATGATAGAAATATTCCATTTTTTGACCTTGCAACTTCTATTCCCAAGAAATACCTCAAATTTCCCAAGTCCTTAGTCTCAAATTCTTTTGCAAGAGACTTCTTCAATTTCCCTATTTCGGTGTCATCATTTCTAGTCACAATGATGTCATCGACAAACACAATTAATACAGTTACCTTCCCTCATTTGTGTTTGTAAAACATTGTGTGATCTCCTTGGCTTTGCAAATATCCCTCTCTCCGGACAACCTTGGTGAATTTTTCAAACCAAGCATGTGGGGATTGCTTCAATCCATAAAGAGATTTCTTTAATCTGCACATTTTCCTTCCTCCAAAATTGCCTTCAAATCCCGGTGGCAACTCCATATACACTTCTTCCTCAAGGTCTCCATGGAGAAATGCATTTTTGATATAAAGTTGATGCATCGGCCAGTCCCGGTTTGCAGTTATGGACAGTAGAACCCGAATTGTATTCATTTTTGCCACAGGGGCAAATGTTTCTTGGTAGTCAATCCGATAAGTTTGTGTGAAGCCTTTCGCGACCAATTTGGCCTTGTATCGATCAACTGAGCCATCTACCTTGACTTTGATAGTAAACACCCACTTACACCCCACGATCTTCTTTCCATATGGCAGATCAGCTAGTACCCACGTGTTGTTCTTGGTGAGTGCCCTCATTTCTTCCATCACAGTTTTCCTCCATTTTGAATCTGTCATTGCTTCCTGAATGGTCTTCGAAATCTTTTCTTGACAAACATTAGTAGAAAATGCTTTGAAGGAAGGATTAAGATTCTTGTATGAAATATAATTGGAAAGTGGATATTGAGTACAAGATCTTTTCTCTTTTCTAAGTGCAATAGGCATGTCGAGATCAAATTGGGAAATATTAGAAATTTCATTAGGGAACTCATATTGTCTTTCCATGATCTCATTGGAATTTGAAGTGACCGTAGATGGTTCAGGGATTGGGCAGTGTGAAGGAAATGTTCTAGCCTCCTTATCCTTATTTTTCCTTGTATAAACCTTCAGTTCTTTAGGTTATCCTTCATTCTGTCCATCGTCGATTGCTGGTTGCAGCTGCTGTAAAGGCTGTTGTAGCTTCTGTAAGGGCTGCTGTAATGGTTGTTGTAAGGGCTGTTGCAGGCTAGAAAGGAAGCTCGGTGGAAGGTTTAGGCTTTGTGTGGATTTAACATGATTGGGCATCACAATATCATCCCAAAACTGATCTCCCATTGGATAATACTCCCCATGGAGTGAACTTTTGGTGAATAACGATTGGGTTTCAAAAAACGTTACATCCATGGAGACAAAAAAAAAAATTTGGTAGTGGGGTCAAAACACTTGTACCCTTTTTTTTGTTGAAGAGTAACCAAGAAAAACACATTTTATAGCTCTAGGATCCAATTTGCTTTTGTTAGAATTGTGATCATGAACAAAAGCAATACATCCAAAAAAATTTGGGCTTAAGGAAGAGAATAAGTGTTTTGTCAATGGAAAAGATTTCTTGACTTGGTTCAATGGTGTCTCATACTTAAGAATACGACTAGGCATTCGATTAATTAAGTATGTGGATGTTAAAATGGCTTCACCCCAAAGATATTTAGGAACACTCATTTGGATTAGGAGGGCCCTTGCCACTTCAACTAAGTGTTTATTATTCCTTTCGGCTACCCCATTTTGTTGGGGTGTGTGAATAAATGATGTTTGGTGGACTATACCATGAGCAACAAGATAATCCCAAAATATTTGAAAAATATTCTTTACCGTTATTCGTTCGAAGGATCTGATTTTTTTTTTTTTTTTTTTTTTCTGAAATTGGTTCTCAATCATTTTATGAAAGATTGGAAATACTTTGGCTACTTCAGATTTTTGTTTAAGAAGATAAGTCCAACACATCCTAGTGTGGTCATCAATGAAGGTTATGAACCATTTTGAACCGGAAGCGTTGGTGACACGCGAAGGTCCCCAAACATCACTATGGATAAGGGTAAAAGGGCTAGACTCGATGTAATTCAATGCTGGAAAATGCACTCTATGATGCTTAGATAACTAACATGTTTCACACTTGAAATCTGAAATATTTTTATTTGCAAATAACGAAGGAAATAATTTTTTCAAATAGGGGAAATTAGGATGTCCTAACCTAAGGTGCCACAAAAGAATGTCATCCTTACTATCCAGATTGAAACTCCCACATTGCATAGCTTTCATGCCTTTCCCGCCTTCTTCAGCTTTGCTTCCTTCAAGAACAAACAAGTCATCCATTTCTTTAGCACTGCCAATCCTCTTCCCTATATACGATTCCTGAAATTCATAATGAGTAGAAGAGAATTTGGCTATACAATTCAAATCTCGAGTTAGTTTAGAAACTGATATAAGGTTGCAAGAGAGATTTGGAACGTGTAGGACAGATTTCAGGACAAAATCCTTGGAAAGAATTATAAAACCTTTCCCCGCAACGGATGATAGAGTATCATCCGTAATCCTAACCTTTTGATGTCCAGAGGCTGGAAAATAGGTGTTAAAGAGGCTGGATGAACATGTCATGTGATCTGACTCCCTGGAATCTATGATCCAAGGGCTGATTTTTGAACTTGTAGTTTGTAAAGTAGTGAAAAAAATTCCAGCTTGTGCAATATTGGCTGAAATTGATTTATTTATGCCATGACTCATTGCTTCTCCAATGCCTTGCAGTTTGTGTTTAGTAATCTGAATGGTAGGACTTTCTATAGGACATGAGGTTTCCCAATTAGTCATCTTACCAAATCTGGAGATGAAGGCCAGCAAATGGGCTATGAAAACAGAAGAATAACATCAATTAAGGCTGAGAAAAAACAAATAGGACAATTGGCAATGAATGCCAAGCAACTGGTGAACCAATTTGGGAATTGAAGGCCAAAAAAAAAAAGAGGTAATGGTGGAACAGAAAAGAATCCCTGAACTGAAAGAGGCCAACAATGAAGGCTGGTTAATGTAGAAGGAAAAAGAACCCAGAACTGAAATAGGGCTCTGATACCATGAAGAATTATGTTCTTCTTATCTATTTTTCAGATCTTACAAGGCCTTTATATATACAATAAATAACAGCAACTAAGGGCAGAAATACATGTACAAGTATACTAAATAATAGCTATCTGTATTTAGTCAAGATCGGCTGCTGTGTCAAAAGTCTGCAGACATGCTGAAATTATGAGTCAAAGATTGCTGTATTTTTTCATAGATGTAAACAACTTGTTAGGGTCACGACATCTGACATAAAACGAGCCTCACCCTATTTGTGTGGGAAGGTTGTACGGGTCTCGCAGATTACTTGTCCTCAGTGTAAACATATAGAGGAAATAATGTATCATGCTTTATTCACATGCCCAGTTGCCAGGCAGGTGTGAAACTACTCTCCTCCACTCTCCTCTATGTCTCAAATATGTCCCACTTTAGAAAAGAATGATACCTTTCCATGGAATAGAAGATTGATGTCACAGTCTGAATTATAGCAGCATTCTGGAAATGCTGATATTATCTTCAGTCCAGGTGCTTTCATCTGCTGATATCCTTGACAGAGCTTTGTCATGGATATCGTGCGTCAAACAGCAATGAATTCAGTTCTCTATCAGAAATCTCTACAGTTCTCTATCAGAAATCTCTACGAGTTCGGCTAGAGCTGCTAAACAGGAGGTTGAAGTTAAACATCGATTCTACTTGCTGACAACAATTCAAGCAAAGGGTGTGAGGATTCATTCTTAGAGAGTTCCATTGGGTTTTTTGACGGACGTTGAATAAGCTATTTATGACTTAAATTCCTATGACAAAGAGAAGGAATCGAACTGTTCTTCTCATGGGGATGCTCAGGGGTGGCGATTGAAGGAGACTATCGAGGATCCATGTTTTTTTCTTTTCTTTTCTTGAAGGACAGTGTCTCTGTAGAAGTGAATAAGGATATTAAATGCATGCTCCATATCCAAAACAGAGTTTATAAGCTCTAACGGGCTCCTAGGCTCTGATATCAGGTGGCTCCTGATGTTTTATGTAACATCACTGTAGCTACTCCATGCCATGGACAGTCCATCATCTGCGCCTGCAACACGTCCAATATATATATACATATATATATATATATAATACATGTTCACGATAACCATGGCGAAAATAGGTAGATAAGTAGTTGTATAGCCATGCACACTGTGCACTGATCACAAAAGCAATGTAGAAAATTTAGAAACCAGTTATATGTAGATGTAAAACAGAAAACAAGGAGTTGGATTTTTTACAAGTCCTTGCCAGAATTTGTTAAGAATTAGACAAATCCCAGAAAAAGATCTGAAATACTAATCAAGGACAATAGGAACTTTTGCAGTCACGCCATCTACCCTTTCAAGCAATTCAGATGGCAGGTCACCGCGGAGAATTTGAACTTTGAATTTGATGTTCTTGTCATTGCTTTCCATGAGTTCAAACACACATCCATCTCCTAACTGTAGATCATTGTCAGTGGCAAATACCTTCCAACCGGGGTCAAACCTTTTGCCGTTGCGATCTCCATAATAGACCGTCTCCCAGTTCTTTCCACGATAGGAGAGGACCACGGGAACAGTAGCACGAGGAAGCACCGGATGCATTTTGATTGGAAGGAACTAATAGCATCAAACAAAAAAACTTCAATAAATTAGATTAAGCTTATTTATCAGATTTCTAACCCAAGTGATATTAAAGCATAAATTCCCAACTGTGTGCAACTTTTTAATGTTGTCCTTGTCCAGTTAAATGCAGTGTTATTAAAGGCTCAAGGCGCCTCTGGAGCCAAGGCGCAAGACGAGGCACATGCCTGAGTAAAGTGAGACACAATGAAAAATGCAATGAAAAAAAAATGATTACTAAGGCATTCGTATTCCATAATAAAGGCGCAAATATTGTCAAATGCGCACCTGCGCACACAAGAGGTGCAGGTCATGCGCCTAAAGGAGCCTGGAGCCTACGCCTAGCCATGCCTTTAACAACATTGAGCCAAATGATATGGATATCACAGAAATGTTTTAACAGTCTGAACCATCAAATTAACCATTAGTTATCTGATGTACCAAATCAAGAAGCTAAGATAGTCACTTCATGCCATTTTGAACACCTAAGATATCTCACTGTTCATTGATATTCAAATGAATCAAATAATAGTCTCATCACTCATTTGCATGAGTTATATAACTTATAACCTCTATTTTTATTTAACCGACAACAAAGAAGTACGTAATTAGCTGAGAAAAAAGAAACATACAAGTCCTTTGATAGAGTGATTACCATTTGATACGCAGGGTTGAGATGTGCGTTTATAATAATCATATGAAAATATGGTCTCCCAGAAAGTGGCCAATAATCATCATTTTCTGATCCATCCATTTGGAGGTTTTCAACATGTTGGACCTGTGGCTGAGACATTTTATGTTCTGTTTCTCGAGCTCTTGCCAATAGAGCAATCTGAAAATACAATCAGATTAAAAGATTCCCAAAATTAATCTGTTTGGCTTGCGTGAATATGGCATGAATTAAAGTTACATACAAATTTTGATTCCGAAAATCAAGGAAACAAATAATCATTTTATTAATAATAAAAAGAAAGTAGTACACTTCTATGTGGCCGATCCTGATACAAGCAAGAATCTTTGTGAATATAGGCATAATTTGAGAATTCCTCCAACAGTCCAACACCAAAATTTGGGCAGTTCCACCTACAACTCACTATCCAATTGGTAGCCCAAGATGGACAGCAATACACATCTATGTTTTTAAGTATATATATTGTGGTACTGACAACAGAAACAGCGATTACATAATGCTGAATATGTATTTTCGCCCCAAACCACTGGTTTCTTCCAAAGAGATCAATTTGTGGATCCTGTGGGAACCACGTCCAAGATGGAAACAAAAAAACTTAAGCATGTTGTACAAAGATAATATCCTCATTGTAAGATGGTGTGTATTCTATCTGAAGTTCCATCCTTGGGGAGAAGGTCCTATTTAAAACCTACTCAAGTTCTCGTAAAGCTCACCACTTGAAAAATAGCAATCTGAAATTACCATCTTCCTGAGGTAAGAGCAAAACCTAAATCTGTTTAAAATAATTCCACCTATAAGACAGATATTATAGTAACTGCGCAATAACTCCAAATAGCAAGAATACAACATAAAGTTCCCTATTGTGGATAACAATGAATCCTGTGTCCTCAACATGAATTGATTTTCTTACAATAATCATTCTTAGATTTTCTGTATATTACCAAAACCAGTTTCCTTACAAAAAGTCTATTCTTGCAGGAGAGGGAACCTAATCTTTCTGTTTTTTAAATAGGATTTCCCCCGCTTAAAATGCAAGATTCCAAATTCAATATTGCCCTAGTAATTCTGAATCCTAAACTTCATTATGCGCCAGGGACATGAGAGCAAAAAAATATGTAGGTGAATCCACCCACAGTGCTGGATAATTATTCAATACATAACAAAACATAGAAGGCAGTTACTAAAAAAACCCAGATAGATCCCTTCCCTAAAGATCTCAGAGACAACCCCATGTAGAATTTCATACACCTTCTGATTAATTACAATCAACCCCACAGTGCTGGATAATTATTCAATACATAACAAAACATAGAAGGCAGATACTAAAAAAACCCAGATAGATCCCTTCCCTAAAGATCTCAGAGACAACCCCATGTAGAATTTCATACACCTTCTGATTAATTACAATCAACCCCCCCCCCCCCCCCCCCCCCCCCCCCCCCCAAGGTTACCCAAGGTTAGGCTTAATTGCAAACAGCGCGCACCCTTAGGTGAAGTGTTGCTAACAAGACTCTATCTATCTATCTACACACACACACACACACACAAACGAATACCTCTACAATATGTACATGGTCAAACGCACTAAAATGCAACACCACATAAGTGATAAGGTTGCCTCTAAGTTTCTGGTGCTTGTCTAGGCGTGTTTAGATCCCTCTTGTGAAGACTTATCTGGATCATTGAGAGGAGTGTCTCTTCATCTTCTTCATTGTCTTTGTATCTGTTGTTGTGGATTTCTTCTTGTTCAGGATTCCATTTTGGAGCTACTGCTCTGCGCTTTGGAAGAAAAATTGGTAATTTGAAATAGCGGTTTGATACCAACCTAAAGTTCTTGGATTGTCGCTAGTTGAGAGTGAACGAATCACCAATTTTCTTTTTGCCAGAGATTCGTAGGAAGTTAGAGATTCTCAGTTGTCTTTGGTTTATTCAATATTGTTTCAAAGTGATATGTATTGATTAATTAAGAAATTCATGAATATACCAATGCATATCATGCAGCAAGAATATATCTATGTGAAATTTGTCTATCATGGTGGATAGTGGGTGTGTGGATAACAATTGAGAAAAGTTGCAAACAGAGGGATTTGGTAATCAATTTATAAAATATATAAAATAAATTGTCCTATTTTTTTTATTCTTTTTGGTTATTTATGGCGACCTATGTGGGCGGGTGCAAGTGGCACTGGCAGGCTACCACACTAAGCGAGCTACATGTGCACAATCCCATATCGCCTTATCGTCTGGGTAAGGAAAGGCTACGTGCTATATGTGAGTTTCATACCCTTCTATGACACGATGCGTTTTAAAACCGTGATGGTTGGAAACCCACAAGAACTCCACAGTTAAGCGTGCTTGATGTGGAGTAGTACCAGGATGGGTGACCCCCTGGGAAGTCTCTGGTGAGCCAAAAGCAGACAATATTGTATCTAGATTGGGAGGGGGTTGTTACAAATGGTATCAGGCCTGACCCAGCCGGAAGTGTGCCGACAGAGACGTCGGGCCTCCTAAGGGGGTGGATTTTGGTGACCTATGTGGGCGGGTGTGCCATGAGCGGGTGCAAGTGGCACTAGCAGGGTTGTTACAAATGGTATCAGGCCTGACCTAGCCGGAAGTGTGCCGACAGAGACGTCGGGCCTCCTAAAGGGGTGGATTGTGGTGACCTATGTGGGCGGGTGTGCCATGAGCGGGTGCAAGTGGCACTAGCAGGCTACCACACTGGACGAGCTACAAGTATATAATCCCACATCGCCTAAGTAAGGAAAGACTACGTGCTATATGTGAGTTTCATACCCTTCTATGATACGTTTTAAAACCGTGATGGCTAGGAACCCACCAGAACTCCACAATTAAGCGTGCTTAATGTGGAGTAGTACCAGGATGGGTGACCCCTGGGAAGTCTCTGATGTGAGTGAGTCAAAAGCGGACAGTATTGTGTTTGGATTGGGAGAGAGCTGCTACATTATTTTTTTATGGGTTATGTGCTTATTGGAGTCGATGGTAGTGGTGGTGCTATCAGTTGGCTGGTAATTATGGAGCCCCTCAAACCAACAAACTACGTCAAATTGGTCAACAAACTATGCTCATTAACCCTAAAGTCCCACCCAAAAAATGAAACAAGTAAATGTTGAGCCAAGGGTTCTTAGATGATAATAAGGAATTGAAAGTGTCTAGTTGAGTTAAGCTAAATATATGCAAGAACTCGAGAGAGTTTGTGAATCTATGGCAAAGCCAAGAAAGGATCCTATATTTAAAGATGAAAGATTGAAGCTCAAAAAGACATTGAAGAAAGATGGGAACATCAACTCAAAGCTTACAGAAATTAAAGATCAAAAAATTTGGTAGAATAATCGTGGCCTCTTGGATGAGTATTTTTTCAGTTAACTTATTCCAAAGCTCAATCCTTTGACTTAGTGGACGATAGGAGCATGCATACAGTTGACATTATTCATAAGTCATTAAACCATTAGCATTAGGTTATGAACTTCATAAAAAAAAAAAATAGTATATAAGGTCTTTGTAAAAGTTGAGTTAGTTTAAACTTTCCTAAGCTTTAGAAGAACTCAACAATTGAGTTATCAAAAAACTAACACCATAGATTTAATTCATACCTGAATTGGTTTATAAAATTTTATATAAAGCTTTCAATCTATTTGCTTCAATCTTGAAAAGTCTTTGTCAAATATTGAAAAACTCTTTGAATTCGAATATATTTTTATAATCTCAATACTTACTTATAGATAAGTCAAGGACCTTCAATCAATTTGATTAATACTCTGTTAATGTTCTTAGATACTTGATTCTAGGCGAAGAACTAGAATGACTAAATTCGAAAGATATTGTCGAGTTTGAAAAGGTTCAAGCCTATCAATTCTTGAAAACCATAACGAATAATCACTCTTAGAATGAACTATTGTTAAGGAGCTAAGGTGTATGAGAGTCCTAACATGGCTTAAACTAAGCATATATTCATATCTAAGGACTTTCAGTCGACTGACTTTTAATCCTACTTTTTTTTAATAAATAATAATAATATACAAGTAAAATACTTATATTGCCCCTTATGAAATTATCGAAAATTCTTTTATATTGCCCCCCACTAGTCTACAAAATATTGTTATGAAAGATTGCCCCTTTTATATTATTTTCTTGATCCGTCCCTAGATGGAGGATTCCTAAAATCAATCCCAAATCAAGTTTAAATGGTGCAATGTAGATTGTCATCCCTATTTGTGTGTGGGTAAATGGAATATAAGGCCTATCCAAACTGATAGGTGTAATTAGCGTAACCTGAGGGGGTGCAAGAGTAAAACACCCCCCAATTTATTATAAATTGAACAATATTTAAAGCCATTTTTACTTATTCTTTAATTCACTCTTTTGTAATTCTTCTTCCATACTATCTTGCATGCTTCTATAAATGTTCTTCTATGCAATCTCCTATATAGCACAACAGTGACACCAACCTAACAAAACAAAGACTAATTAAACCACCAACCAACAAGGTAGCAGACCTACCCCCGAACAACAGTTACACCCAGAAGAAAAAACAATAAGGTGTGATGCAGAGAAAGGGAGAAAAGAGAAACAAAACTAATGCAAATTCCAAAGATGATTAATGAATACACTAGAGACAAGAATCGACAGCAAAAGGAAATACCATTGATTGCAGTGTCTCTCCAGCAAATCTTAATTTTGTGCCTCCGAAAAACTAAAAAGGAATAGATATTACAATAAAAACCAACTTTTCCATTACTATGTGGTTTGTGTGTCAAGAGCAGAATATTTCACCAAGCCAATTAAATCTTCCTCTTGTGCTCTTATGTCATATTTGGCCTTCCTCAGCTTACTATACTGAGATCTTAATATCCCATACAAGAACCTTATTCTGAAACTATTGTTGTTTTTAGATTTCTCTATTTTATTTCTTTCTTTGCCTTTATTGAAATAGAAATTTAAAAAATTTAAAAAATAAGTTCACAACTCTAACAAGTGAAGAATCACACGAAGTTCACAAGAAAGCATCCAAGAACATTTATTGCTGCAAATTATGCCTCACATTCTCATTTCAATTAAGTTCCTATTGTGGAGTTGAAGTTAATTTAGGAAAATTCTTGTTGGGGTAAAATTGGGCTCCATGACTTGTACTCCATATTTTAACAAAGATTGGAGATAAGTACATTATAAATAGTTGTGTAGTTAATAAGATGTGCTTCATGAGGGATCAGCTAAATGTATTAAGGTTTCAGATCCTCTACCTCAGAAAACCCGTAGAGACGTGGTATATGATTGATAAAGTAAAGACGCCATTGATGGCAAGAACCGAGTCTTGGAAAGTGGTACATTACGAATTTTTCAAGATTATTATGGTGGCTCTCTCTTCTCATAGGTCAGATTGTGTTGAACAACATTAACTTTTAATTATTTGAGTCTATATCTATGTGCATTAGTTTCTACTACAACAAGAGTTAGTCATAATGTTGAATCGTTGACTACTGATCAATCAACCCAGCAATGTCCAATTCTCAATTCTGAACACTTGAGTGATAATTTCCTACAATGTTGCACAATGACCCTTCCATCCTACTTGCCGTTGAAAACTAGTTCTTATCAAATCAAACCCGCCCTTTTGGTGTACACACACCCTATGATATCTCCATACTTACTGCACTGTTGATATGATTTATAATAATAAAAAGTGCAATCGTGATCCTATTTGACCAATAAATTAAATTGACTAGAGAAATGGAAAATGATCAGAATGAACAAGGGTGGACAGGAGCCTTTGGCGGTCGCCCAAGGGTTAAGGCCCCAACCAATAGCATAACATGTATTTATAGTGGCCCCATACAATCTAATTCATCCTATATTCATTTCTCTTTAACTGATATTCGTATTGGGAAATCAAAAAAATTTAGACTTGATCACCTCCCCATAATTTTCTTCCTAAATATTTCCAAAGGCAAATCCAACTCTTATGTACTTCCCATGTTCCCAATTTTTTTTTGTTTGAGAATCTCCTTGTTTTTTTTACTCCCCACCTTTTCTATTAAAACACCTACTTATTATCTTTTTTTCTTTCTTTCTAAATCTTCTCTCTTCTCAATAGTCTTTTTCCGTTATAGTCTCTCCTTTAGAACTATAAACCTTCTCCGTCTCCGTCTCCGTCTCCGTCTCCCTCTCAGTCTATCCCCAATTCTTTCTCGTCTCTTACAAGAAAGATTAAATCACTATTCGCCAAAAGAAGATTTTCAAGGTGGGACTTGATAACATCTTGCCTACGATCACCCACGGACATACAATGTACATATGGGGAGGAATTTTCTTTCACATATATATATCTCCATTACTTTTTTTTCAAAATATGATAACACTAAATAGGTACAGTATCGAAATTGCCCCCCTATAAGATACCAAAAACTCCATTGTATTCACCCGCAATTCCACAAAATTTTGTTCTGCCTAAGATCAAATATGTCACCAGAAAAATTAAATGAATCGGTTATATTATCACATGAAAAAGATACTTATCAAGCAAAACAAAGTCTAATAGTAACTTGGCATATTTAGAACAAGGAATTTTATAGAAAAAGTAATATTAAATATAAAATTTAGAATAATACTGTCAGAAGAGTTTTCTCAGAGTCGTGACAAGAGCAATAAATATTCTATATTTTCCTTCTTCTTTTTTTGTTTAATCACTGAATTAGACAATTTCTTGAAATATGTGAAAATTCATATTATTCATTCTCTTTTTTTGATAGCATTACTAAGATATCACTTTTAAACTTCACCTAGTCTCAAATTGTATTAACAACCCTAGAATTATATAGAATGAAACCGAATAGAGACAATGGCAGCCTAAAATTACAGTGTATAGGATGTGCAACTATGATTGGCATTGAGTATATAGAGAACATATATATATATATATATATATATATAGAGATGGTTAGACAAACCTTGTGTTTGCTGGTAAAGCTGCACAAACTTGTTGAGGCTGAGAAGCACGGAGAGAACACTCTCAACGGGGTGTGTTCTGTGCGTGTGTGTGAGAGAAAGTCGAATCGTCGAGTCCTTGAGGTTAAAAAAAAAAAAAAAAATATATATATATATATATATATATGCATATATATACTATATTTATATTTTAAAAAAAATAAAGTAATCTTTCAATTTAATTAATTTGAACCTTTTTTTTACATTAATCGTGTTAAGACTTGTACACAATTTTTGAAAATATCTATAGCGACTGTCAGTATTATATGCGGATACACCAACGAGTGTTAAATTGCATATATTCATAATTTTTCAGACGGTAATATATAAATGAAGTCTTTTGAACTATTATTCAATACAAAAGATTATATTAGGAGTGTAATAGAAATTTAGCTTTTTTATTAGATTATATTTTGATAATCTTATTTTCCGTAAGTATATATAAAACTGATCATCATAATTTACTAAAAAAAGTAAAATTATTTTTTACTAGTTTTTAGTTATTGTAAGAGAAGAAACAAATAAAATTGAAACAACAGTTTCTTCAAAATAATTAACTTAATATTAAACACATTTTAAAAATGATATTTACACTTCTATCTCTTTTTAAAAAGTTAATGAATCAAAAAAATTTAAAAAGTTTCGTGCAATAAATTCATGAAAAACATAACAAATAACTTAAACTGTTTCAAATCTTTTAATTACAATATAGTTTAAATAATTATTTTAAAATTTAATTTAATTTTCTACAATTTTATTGGAAAATACTTCATCTAAATTTTTCTTTATATTTATAATTTATTTCAATATAAAATATAATTTAATCAAAAGTGCATTCGGGTCATTTCATAATGAAGATTAAAAGGAACCTAGCCTTATCGGGAGTGAAGCTTTATTGAAAGTTCATTGTGGGGTAAATCTATTGAACAAGGATCCTCTTATGCATTTTTTATCTCCCGATATCTCTAGACATTAATCCAAAGGTGGATATCCATGTCATTTAAAATATAATTGAAAATTTACAAATATACACTTATATAGTTACAATTTTAATGGAGTTAAAGTTTTTAAAATTTTTGGATAACATGAATGTTTTATCCACTTTGGATTGATGTCCAGAGACATCTTGAGAGAAATCATGTTGGAGATGATCTAAGTTCATATTTATTAGAGAGAAAAAAAATTAGATCGAACCACGAAACATCCAACCCATTACATAAGCTTGGAATGTGTATTAGTTTACGCTAGACTGATGATATAATGCTTTTAAAAAAATTTAAATATAAAAATAAAATGAGCTAGTACACCCTGTTATAATCGAGTATATGTTCAAAAACATAAACAAGTTCATTCTCACGAACAAATACAAGCTCCAATGTAAACGGTCATATTAATCGAGCTTCAACTTGGGTCATTTGCTTAACGAAGGAGCCCGAATCAAGCTTAACGTGCGGTTCATCCCTAGTGCTAATTCCTGATCTAGATAATTATAATGCGAAAACGAGTATATAAGTGATAGTATAGCAATCAATGCAATGTGCATTGAAGATGAAACCAATGTAAAAAAAATTCAAACCCATGTCACATATAAATGTAAAACCAAAAACAAGGACATGGATCCATGTAAGTCCTTGCCATAATTTATTATAGGCCGCTTCAGCTTGAGTGATGTCTTTGATACTGTGAAAATCAAAAGGAGATCCTAATCAAGGACAATAGGAGAATTCGAAGTCTGGCCTGATACCCTTTCGAGCATTTCAGATGGGAAGTCACCGCGGAGAATATGAACTCGGAAATTGAGATACTGACTGTTGCATTCCATGAGTTCAAATATGTATGCATCTGGCAAATGTCTTCCAATTGCTGTCAAACCTTTTGAAGATGTGATCTCCAAAATAGACGGTCTCCCAGTTCTTGCCACGATAGGAGAAAACCGCAGGAATTGTAGCAGAAGGAAGCACCTATTGCATTTTTGTTGGAGGGACCTAATAGAATCAAATGAAAGCATCTATAAATTGAGAAAATATTGGTTACAACAGTGGTACCACATCATCATGCTGATGTGGTATCACAATCCAATAGATATCCGTCTATTTGACAGGTGTAACACATATTACCTTGTTATATTCCATATATGTCTGAATGTTGATATGGTAATATGTGTTACACTTGTCAAAAATATTAATTACCACATCAGCATGATGACGTGGTATCACCGTTGCATAAGTGGGACATAATGTGCTCTTAAACATATAAATATCATGAAACTGTTGCAACATTTTGTTAGCAACTTTCATTAGTTTTCTGATGCACCAAAACAAAAACCTGGGGTAGCATTTCATGTGCCATGTTCAAAACCTATGTTCATCTCACCCCAAATAATATTAGAGTAAAATAATTATCCTTCTATCCCTCATTTCCATGACTTTATAACCTTCACCTGATTGAAGAAATTATACAAGCACTAACAACCCAGTAAAAAAGAATCATACAAGTCCTTGAGAAAAGTGATTACCATTTGATACAAATGTTTGAGATGTGTATTGTACACTAGAGTATGTAAGTATGGTCTCCCTGAAAGTGGCCAGAATTCATCATTTTCTGATTCATTTGTAGGTCTCAAAACAGATGGCATTTTAAGTCCTGCACTTGCCAATGGATCCAGATGAAAGTAGAATTAAGTTAGAACATTTCCAAAGTTACTCCACTTCGCTTAAATGAAAATATGCATACATTAAGGCCCTGTTTGGATGGACATTGAAATGCTACTTTTGGCTTCCCGGAGGGAAAAACTGTTTTGAACGGTATTTGACAAAAATTTTAGAACAACTTTTGGGCATTGGAAGAGCATTTTAAAGAAGCTGAGGGGTACCAGCTTATCAAAATAACTTCTTCTTCTCTATTTCTTCTACGTAAAAGCAGAAGTAGAAGCTCTACCAAACAGGGCCTAAAAGAGCTCTCGAATTCATGATTTATCTGTAGCCTAAGATGGAAACTAACACATGAAACATGAACTATTGGTATGAAAAAATATATTAACTCCATCCATGTGCAAAACTAATGTAGTTTATGGTAAGATATGGTACATACTATATCTGAAGCTCCATCCAATGTTGGGGAGAAGCTATTCTAAATGCATCATAAGCATCTCATGAAAACCTAAAAGTAAATCTCCATCGTTGGCAACATTCCTAGTTATATTTTAAGTTTACCAACTTCTTGAGGTAAAGACCAAACCTAATTTTCTTTACAGGCAAAAACATTCACCTATGGAATAAGTAAAAATTAGAATAGTCGATAAGATTGAAAATAAAATATTAAAACACCAATACTTCCAAATATCATGAATGCAACATTTAGTTCCTAATCGAGTTCATCAATAATTGAGCTCAGAATTTGCCTCGTATCGTATGCATGAGCCACACATGAATCTAAACCTATGATTCTAGAGGGGGCAAGGGCAAACTGATTTTAGAGTCGTCCTATATATATTTTTTTATGAATTATAATAAATACGAGTTATTTTGCAATATTTTGTTTAAATTACTGTGAGTATAAAGTGTGCATATGAAAATAAGCCCTGATATCTTGCACCACGAGTGGAACTGATCATCGCTATGTATTAGCATATGCATATATATATATATAAAAGGTTTTCTGTGCTTTTTGATTTTTGGATATATACATATCCATATCTTCCTTGTAAACCCGTTTTGAGGAAGGAAATGTAGTAATAATTTGGGAATAATAATAATTTAGAATAATATTTGGAGTCAACTCTAGCTAGTAAAGATTGGTGGAAATAGGCCTTCTTAGGCGACAATGTTGTTTTGTTCCGGGATCAAGTATGATTGGGACTTATGAATTTTAATCCGAAATTGCTTTATTTTTTCCTCTTCTAGTCTTAAAAGTATATTTAGCAGTGCTATTTTTCACAATTAAAATCTTATAACAACCATAAAATCATTTTAGATTTCTGTTTCTATACCCGTCAATTTGATGGCTTGTCATTTCAATGGTTCATACCTAAAATGATGGCTTGTTATTTTTTTTATTTTTTTTCTCTCATCCACTTAATCCAAACAAGAATACAATTATTTCTTTTCTTTTTCTTCATAATCTATCCAAATACAAATTTAAAATATTGTTATTCTTTCTTTTCTTTTCTTTTCTTTCATAACTACCAGAACGCCATCTTCCCTAAAAAGTGACCACAAGGAAGGAGAATGGGGTATCCGAGTATATTTCGGAACTCTTAAGTTTTTTTTTTTGAATAGTAGAGAATTATTTGATTAAAAGTTAAAACCTCATAGAGTTTTGTGAAAATTAACAAAGAATACTTGAGACAATGTCTTAGTTTTGATATTTCTTTACATTTAATTTATAAAAATCTTCATTACATGTATACCCTTATTAATAGAAGTTAATTTCATTTTTAAATAATTCATATATACCCTATTTTTTATGAGTTTTAGTTACTACGAATTTAAATAATTTTAAATTTAATTTAAAAAACTTTAATGCACAACAACAAGTAAAAAATCAATAACTCACTATACATAAGAAATAAAAAATTATTACTTTTTATAATTTTTATTTAGTTTAACAACTTTTATTTTATTTAATAAAGGTACAACTTAAGTTTGTTGTGCATTAGGAACCCAACTAAAATAATTTATTCATTTAGTTGGATTGATGTCTGAGATGTAAAAGGGATATTCTTTTTTCCTTCAAAGAAATTATTAAGCAAGAGATACATGAAATAGAATGCAAATATATCGGTCTAGAGATGACATACTTACGGATAGATTTAGTAATGTGTAACATCGATATTCTTTCAGTACTCCTATAAAATTATCTTCTTATATGGATTTAGTAAATCTTTTCAAATATGATCGAAATAACATAATTGTGTACTCTAAGATTAAAAAATAAAATGTGACATTCAATGACAAGTAAATATGATCAAAGATAATAATTATAACTAATCAATTCCATGACTTTGTAACTTTAAAATCAATAATGTCAAATTTTACAATCTTTATCTTCCCAACATACACCTTTGTTATACAATTTAGTAATAATCAATGAAATTCAAAATGGACACAGAATTTTTGGTTATACAAATGAATTTAATTCTATGCTAATTAAGATATTCAAACCCACTCTAATGCACTCAATTCATACCCTACTATGCTAATACTATAATTCTTTGCACCACTTGTTTCACTAACTGATACATATGTAAAGCTTTTTTCATTCATAAAAGATGAAATTGCACCAGTTGGTGCATATTATTTTCAAAATGTGGGAAAAAAATACAAATTGCCTCAATGTGCCACGTGGCTTCAATCAGACGTATTTAAAAATGATCATGTGGATCAGAATAACCTTTTTTTGTATCAGATATAACACTAGTGTTGATATCATAGTGAACTACTCAGATTGATAATCAGTCTCAACCAACAGTGGGGATGGAGCCACGTCAGAGTCACTCGCTGCTTTTGCTGGTATGGTCAACGGACAGAACAGGTCTTCGCCCTCAACCTTGAGTGAGAGAGATGAAACGACGCCGTGTGAGCAAACAGGTGAAACCGCCGGCGCGGAGTTTTGATCGGGGGAAGCAGAATCTACTGGCAATGACGGTGGTTGGCGCGTACTTTTATCCTCACCATCCCATTTGCCTTCAGTGAAATGAACCGGAGCTGAAGATGGTGTTCCCAGACTGCCGGAAAACTGACTGTTTTCCGGGATTTCGCCGGAGAAGCTCGGTGCCGGAGAGTTCAAGGGGGTGGAAGCAGACTCCGCCGGCAATGGCGACGGCGGATCGTGTAGGCTTGTATCGTTGGTCACAGCTTCCTTTCCAACATCCCCTTTTGCTTCGCCGTGATGAATCGGAGCCGGAGACGGTGGTCTGAGATGTCTGGGATGTGAAAACCCACGGGAAAAGTGACTACTGATGGGCTTTCCAGTTGAGAAGCTCGGCGCTGAAGCAGATTCCACCGGAGACGGCGACGGCAACGGCGTCTGATGTCGGTGCGTTTCATTCACTTTTGCTGCGGCGTGAGGAATCGGTGCCGGAGATAGTGTTCGGAGACGGCCGGGATGTGGAATTCCACCGGGAAAATGACGTCTCATTGGCCTTTCTCCTGGAACCCATGTCGGAGCTGAAGCGTTCAAGTGGGTGGAAGCAGATTCCACCGGCGGTGGCTGCGACCCATGATGGCGCGTATTGTTCACAGCATTCCCTTTGACCTCACGGTGATGACTTAGCGCCGGAGATGGCATTGGTGGTCGGCGCGTATTGTTCACGGCCTGTGAAGATCTACCGGGCTTTGATAAATTCCGCGCCAAAGAGTTCAAGTCCGTAGAGGCAGACTCCGCCGGCGATGGAGCTGGGGGCCGCCGTTTATCTTCCATCACCTCGCCGTTGTGATTCGGAATCGGAGATGGCGTTTCGGCACTGCCAGAATCTGAAATTTCACCGGGAATTTGACTAATCGGAGGCGGTGATTGAACATCCGTATGATCAGAATCTGAGACTCCACCGGGAATCTGACTACTCGGCGGCGGAGACAGAACATCATTACGATCTTTACCTGAAACGCCACCGGAAATCTGACTACTCGGTGGTGGAGGCATAACAACAGTACCATCAGAATCTGAAACCCCACCGGAAATCTGACTACTCGGCGGCGCAGGCAAAACAACAGTATCATCAGGAACCAAAACCCCGCCGGAAATTTGATTACTCGGCGGCGGAGATCGAAAATCAGCGTGATCAGAATCTGACACCCCACCAGGTAAAGCACTTTTGAGCCGAGAGTCGCCAGAATCAGTCGGCCCAGGCGACAACAATCCGGCCGACTCACGATTATCGTCCAAAGTCCTTGAAATCGACACCACAGTGACCCACCGATTATGATAAATCACCGACCCATCCACCATAGCGCCGTCAACAGTAACGGCGCCGTCAACAGATCCGATCACCACCGTCTTGTTTGGCGCCACTGTCTTGATCTCCGTCCCCACCGGAAACGTTGCAAGATCGGACGAGTCCAACCGTTTCGCCACCACGTGGTGCCGGAAATCGAATCGGAAGCCGTTGGACTCCGAGAACAGCCGCTGATCAGATGGCGCGAAAATGGTCACCGCCGTAAGACTCGCCAGCTCCGACCTTCGAATCTCCATAGCCGTCGCGACGACCCCAAACCCTCTTCGCCGGAGCACCTTTACCGCGTGATCAAGAAACGACCGGTCCACCTCCGATTTCACCTCCACCTCCTTCAGATCTTGAAACCCGCACTTGGAGGCGGAGGTGGGGTCCATCACACCGTCGACGCCGTGGATGGCGAGGCGGTCGTCGACATACAGATCCGGCTGCTGGATCTTCACGGCGGTGATGGGTTTCTTGCTCTCGGCGAAATTGAGCTCGCCATTAACGTTCTTGGACTCGAAGACGCAGTAGTTCTGGTAGAACGTGACGAGCTCGCCGGAATTGGGGATTTCGGCGAGGTCGTGAAAGTTGAGGGGTTGTTTAAGGGTGTGGTAGAGGAGGAGGGAGGTGGAGGGTCGCGGCGGCGCGCGGTTTCCGGAGAATTTGGCGGTGGCGAATGCGAAAGCGAAGTCTGGTGGGGCAAGAATGGTGCCGGTTCCGTTCCAGAGGGTTGTATCAGTGGCGGCGATTATTCCCGCGAAGAGAGAGTAGCCGCGGGAACGGAGGTTCTCGGAGGCGGCGATGGCGGAGGAGGGTGGTGGTGGTGGGGTGGTGGTAGAGGAGGCCAAGGAGAGGAAGAGGAAGAAAATGGGGAGAGAGAAAGTGAAGAACTTGAAGAAGCTCTGTTCAAAGATTGACATTGTGGGTGTTTCTTGATGTTGTTTCTTGGTGTTCTTGTTGTCCTCTTCTCAGAGATATAGATATGAGAGAGAGAGTCATAGAGGAGTGTTTGTTACACTGTATAGTTCACTTGTTCGTTGTTAGGCAGTTACACAGAGGTCTTATTTTGGCGGGAAAAATTGTGATTCACACACACACACAGTGACACAGACATATATATATATATATAAGGTGTGTTTGGAGGAGTGTCCTCTGTTAGGATAATGGTCTAATTGTCTTTATATATAGATACATAAATTGATATAGTATTAGGTTTGGCCTCTGTTGGTGAATTGGTTTAATAGTCATATGGAATTGGATTTGAATTTCAAAGTGTGTTGCTTGAAAAGACACCATGGTCGGGAGGTTTTTGATATAAGGGGAAAGAGTTTTCCAGAGAGAAATGGGTTTCACTTTTCAGAGTTGGGAGTGGCATTGAAAGGAAATGAGGAGTTAGTGAAAGGGCAAATTGGTCTTTCGGTTTCAAATATTTAATAAATAAGAAAAGAAAAAGCATTTTACTTGGGTATGTAATGTAACCAATTGATGCATTGTTAAAAGTTATTACGTATATTAATTAATTAATTAACTCACACAATTATCCTCACTAGTTTTTTCATTAAAATTCATGACTAAAAAAGAAAGTCAATTTTATCAAAGTGTATTTTTATATAGAAAGAACCAGATTATATATTAACCTTTTTCAGCCTTTGATCCCATATTCACTATCTATCTATAAATATTAATATTAAATATTCTCCTAATTATATTTTTTACCAAGTTAATAATAACAGGTTTATACATTAAATGTAGGAATATTCACACTGTATATGTGATGGACTGAGTTCATGTGAAAAAATTAAGAAAAGACAAACCCCTAGAAATTAAATTATTTACTTTATGTTTTGAAATTATTATCTTTCCCTTACCGCTTTCTCCCATTACGACTTTTTTGTAATTTTAAGACAGATGTAGAAAATTTATGGGATCTCCAAAATTATATCATCATTTTGATTTTTTAACACCAAATAAAAATAAAAATCAATTTTAATAATTATAAGATGTCTTTAAAATTTTAAAAGCAACACAGACAAAACATTTTAACTCACTTTTCACCATTTTATTTATCTTTTAGATATTATTATTTTTTCCCAAGGTTGAATTTGCTTTATTATTATCATTTTTTTCCCAAAGTAAATTCCTTACTCAAAAGTTGAAAAAAACACTTTTTTTTTTCTTCTTCTCTTCAAAATATGTGAAAGTAGTTTCCAAATCTTTTCACTACCATGTTCCTCTAATGCGGTTGAGAGAGGAACAATCTAACGGTAATATATTTGAATTTGGGTCACAACACATCTAAGTTCTAACCCAAATCTCAGCTTCGTCCCATGAGAGATGCGAAGTTTCGAAGTGTAGGCCATCGAAGCCAACAACTACTCTACAATTCAATCTCAAAAACTCTATCTTCAGCAACCAACTCCAGAGAGCTCCACAGAGTTCATTCACTGATAATCACATTGGGACTCCACCAATCTGTCTTCTTCTCCGGCAAACTCATAAGCAAGTACGCCAAATTCAGACACCCATTTGCTTCTTTATCAGTTTTTCGCGGGATTTCACCGACCCACAATGTTTTCCAGTGGAATTCAATCATCAGAGCACTGACCCACAATGGGTTGTTCTCTGAAGCTTTGGATTTTTACTCACAAATGCGGGAAATGAAGCTTAGACCCGATACACACACTTTTCCTTCAGTTATCAATGCCTGCGCGGGTTTTTCTGATGTTGATTTGGGTAGGAATGTTCATGAGCATGTTATGGAGATGGGTTTTGGCTCGGATTTGTATATCGGTAATGCTTTGATTGATATGTATTCGAGATTCAGTGATTTGGATAGAGCGCGTAATGTGTTTGATGAAATGACTCAGAGAGATGTTGTGTCTTGGAATAGTTTGATATCGGGGTACAGTTCAAATGGGTATTGGGAGGAGGCTTTGGAAACTTATCATTGTTCAAGAATGGCTGGCGTGGTTCCGGATTCTTTTACGCTGTCCAGTGTTTTACCTGCATGTGGAGGTCTGTATGCAGTTGAAGAGGGTCGGATAGTTCATGGATTGGTCGAAAAGATTGGTGTCAAGATTGATATCATCATCAGTAACCTGCTTCTTTCTGTGTACTTCAAATTAGATAGATTAGCAGATTGTAAAATGATTTTTGGTGAGATGGCAGTTCGAGACACAGTCACTTGGAACACTGTGATTTGTGGGTATTCTCAAGCGGGCTTGTATCAAGAATCAATCAGGTTGTTTCTAGATATGCTTCATAAATTTGAACCAGACCTATTAACAATTACATCCGTTCTTTACGCTTGTGGTCACATTGGGGAATTAGAATTGGGAAAATATGTTCACGATTATATGATGAGAAATGGGCACGAATGTGATACTACAGCGAGTAATATCCTTATTAGTATGTATGCAAAGTGTGGTGATTTATCGGCTTCATGGGAAGTTTTCGACAGAATGAAATTCAGGGATTTGGTGTCATGGAACTCTTTAATTAATGGCTATATTCAAAATGGACATTTTGAAGAAGCAAAGAAACTTTTTAAGATGATGAAAACAGATTTCAAATCCGATTCCGTCACTTATTTGATGCTCCTATCTCTGTCTACCGAGTTAATAAACACTGATCATGCAAAGGAACTCCATTGTGAGATAACAAAAGTGGGACTTGATTCAATCTTAGTTTTAGGAAATGCTCTTGTGGATATGTATGCTAAATGTGGCAGAATAGAGGATGCACTAAACGTATTTGAGAACATGAAAACTCGTGATATTGTAACATGGAATACCATTATTGCTGCGTGTCTTCATTCTGAGAACAGTAGTTTAGGATTCAAGATGATCAGTAGAATGAGAACAGAAGGGATGGTGCCAGATGTGGCTACCATGTTAGTTACCTTGCCTATGTGTTCTTTACTTGCTGCAAAACGTCAAGGGAAGGAGATCCATGGCTGCATTTTCAAGTTAGGGTTTGAGTCAAATGTTCCGATCGGGAATGCGCTGATTGATATGTACTCCAAGTGTGGAAGTTTGAAGAACTCAATCCTAGTATCTGAACAAATGAATACAAAAGATGTTGTGACATGGACTGCATTGATCTTTGCACATGGGATGTACGGTGATGGAAGGAGAGCTCTGAGAGCTTTCAAGGAGATGGAAGCAACAGGCATTCTTCCTGATCATATTGCTTTTGTTGCCATCATCTTTGCATGTAGCCATTCAGGTCTGGTTGAAGAAGGTCGGGCTTGCTTTGACCGGATGAAGAAAGATTACAACATTGAACCAAAGATTGAACATTATGCTTGCATGGTTGATCTTCTATCCCGATCTGGGCTTTTGGTTGAAGCAGAGGAGTTTGTTCTTTCCATGCCATTGAAGCCAGACGCTAGTATATGGGGGGCTCTGCTTAGTGCTTGTCGAGCAAGTGGAGACATGAAGGTTGCAGAAAGGGTGTCTGAACGCATTATTGAATTAAATTCGGATGACACTGGGTATTATGTATTAGTATCAAATGTATATGCAGCATTAGGGAAGTGGGATCAAGTGAGAATGGTAAGAAAATCTTTGAAAGCTAGAGGACTGAAAAAAGACCCTGGATGTAGCTGGATGGAGATTCAAAACAGGGTTTATGTGTTTGGCACCGGGGATAGTTCCTTTGAACAGCATGAAGAGGTCAATAAGTTACTAGATATACTTGCTGGTCTAATGGCTAAGGAAGGTTATGTTGCTGATTTGCAGTACGCTCTTCATGATGTCGAGGAGGATGAGAAGAGAGACATGCTTTGTGGGCACAGCGAAAGGATTGCTATAGCATTTGGATTGTTAAACACGAAACCAGGCACACCTTTGCAGGTGATGAAGAATCTTCGGGTCTGTGGGGATTGTCACACTGTGACTAAGTATATATCGAAGATTACTCAACGAGAATTATTGGTTAGAGACGCCAATCGCTTTCATTTGTTCAAGGATGGAATCTGTAGTTGTGGGGACTACTGGTGATGATTTTTCACATCCATATTTAATTGGCTGAAGAAGATCTTCTATAAGGAAAAAGTATATTGTTAGTGTGCTGCATGGATCCTAGAGTCAATGGATGAAGGTCAGTCTGGCTTTATTTGTTGGCTCATTCTCTGTTTGGTGGAACTGAGTTTGATTGTTGTGTTATATAACCAAATTCACTTATTCTTTTCCTTCTTTTTTATTTATTTTTATTAAAGGGCAGGAATAGTCATAGGCACCGGCACCCCAGGATAAAAACTCAAGCCAACCATGTTATGTCAATTATCTGGTAGATACTTTTATAAATGTGGGGATTATATGGAGTTATGTTGTTTCCTTTCTCTTCCTACCCCTCCCAAAAACACACACACAGACAAAAATTAACTCAGTGAGTGGGTAGTTTTTTTGTTTTGTTTGTGTGTGTTTGGGGGGTTGGGGTTGTAACAGCCCCCTCCTTATCCCGACACAATATTGTCCGCTTTTGGCTCACCCGCACCAGAGACTTCCCAGGGGGTCACCCATCTTGGTACTACTCCAAGTCAAACACGCATAACTGTGGAGTTCTGGTGGGTTCTCAGCCATCACGGTTTTAAAACGCATCGTGTCATGGAAGGGTATGAAACTCACATATAGCACGTAGCCAATCCTTACCTAGGCGATGTGGGATTGTGCACTTGTAGCTCACCCAGTGTGGTAGCCTGCCAGTGCCATCTACACCTGCCCACATAGGTCGCCATAGGGGTGGGGCTCTAGTGTCTTTCTCTTCTATTTCTTAATGCTATTTCTGCTGATATAGGAATTACACTGTAGCTTCTAAAATTTGAAACAACTTACTAATTTATTTTTTCTGCAGATCAAGGTGGCTACTTCAATTGGATGCTGTATATTTCCAGAAGGTATACTTTGATTGCTTTATTGTTGTTTATGACTAATGTCAAATCGAGATTCTTATCCTTCCTACATTTAAACAATATGCTCTTCTTTCCCGAAGCAATTGATATTTCGATAATTCCTTTAGGTGACGATGGCTCAGCTTGATGAACAGACTAGGCTAAAGGACCCAAAGCCTATGAGGCTTAGAAAATCTAGAATTAGTAGCACGCCATACCTCCAAAATACTCACTCTGGCAAAATGTGATTTTTTAATCAAACAATGCATGATTAATAGATAGTATTTCAAAATAATAAAAATGTGGGTAATAAGAAAAAGATTGTAGTAGAGGACCATGCCTTTATTCTATATAAAATGTGGGTAATCCAAATCATGATACTTTTTAGTCCTTACAATTCTGAAACGCATGCTGGAACTAAATTGATGGCTTAAATCTAGGGTAAAAACATTTACTTTTTAAGTATTCAAGAGGGAATTGGTTACTGACTACTGAGGTTAGAAGGTGGAGCTGGTGATCAAGCCTTCCAAAGGAATAAGGACTCAAGTATTAGGATTTTCACTATCATGCCTTGCTAGCAAGCTATCTAGAATCTTCAAACTTATTGAGAATTGCCTTGTTTCAATTGGATTTTCTGCCTCAACTCTCAAGTAAATTTAATTTTTTTTATTGAAGGAGACATTGAAATGTATCTTTAGGCTTGGAAGCTTGACAGAATCAATTTATTAGTATATAATCAAACTCGAGCAATAAGATAACATTGCATTTTCGATTCTCATGCGGAAACTCGAAGGAGAAAAAACAACAGGACTTAGTCTTGACCATGATTTGGGGAGGCGGTATCTATCGCGGTCGCGGTCGCGGTAACGGTGTTACGGACTCGTACGATGCCGTTCTAAAAAGCGAGGATCGACTAAGTATTGGTGCGACGTAACGGTATCGGCACCTTCCAAAGTCGGACGATACAACGAACCTTGGTCTTAACGCAAATTATCTTCTCCAATTCGCAAAGTTTGAGTACCAAGACTAATAATGTTCAGTGTTATACACTAGTTGAGACACGGGCCTTGCCACTGACTGATTACATCTGTGCATATATTTTTTCCACTAGTCATTTGCTTCACATTAGAGTCCAGCTGCTGTTTCTTTCACTCTTTGTACTTGACAAAAACAGACTTCACAGCATAATTTACAATCTCCAGCAATCTTATATAGAAAATGATGTTGTTGGCCTATCTTTTATGCATGAGATTCCATGAAAAGTAGATCACTTGCATAAAATTTGTCTCTTAAGTATATACTACTTGTCACAGTCTCTCATGCATTGGGTATATTTTGGATAAATGTTGAGTCCCTTTCAAGAGCTTATGGTAAGTCAGTCAACAATAATATTGATTAGTCAAACAGCTACTGGACCAACCTTGTCATTTCCAAGCTTTAGCTCTATTGATCTAACATCTACTAGACAAAACTAGGTCGATGTGATCTTTAGATGAAACTTTTTGCCATTCCCTTCTAACTACATTCAAAAGTGATGAATTTTTTAGTTTCCAAATTCGAACTTCCGTAATTAATCCCCGTGGAAAATTAAATTGTAGTGTTGGCTAATTTTGTGAAAAAAAGTCAGTGTCTGTAGATTTTGTGTTGCTTTCAGGAGTAAGTTTAGTCAGTTAGGTAGGTGGTTTATCTCTGTCCAAGGGCAGAATGAAAATCGGATTTGGAAGTACGTTTAAGGGAAACTGTGTAATATCATATATTGAATAACTTACTCACACAATAGGTTGGTTATACATTCTTATTTTACAGCACAATGTGTGCATATTATGATTCATGAATCAGATCTTTGAATGGATATAAAGTAATTTTATATCAAACTTCAATTATTCTACACATAAGTTCTACAAATGCACTAAGCCTCCTTGGATATGTCGATAGGTAAATTCCTTATAGGAAAGGTCTATCGAAGTCCAAAATACTTCGATCGATCAAAGCAATGCCAGTATGGTCTTGATCATTGACATCTGCCTGAACTGTTTGGAAGTCTCTCAGATAAGAATTCTAAAAGGATTAAAAGCCTGTTTTGCTCGGTTTTCTGAAGATGGTTTTACTTTTTTGTGAGAATTGAAAAACAGGAAATAATAAGAACAATGTGTTTGGTTCACCATTTTATGGATTTCAGTTTAAAACATATTTATTCTTAGAGAACTGTTTTTATAAGTCTCCGAAAACATTTATTAGTTGTTGAGAACTGTTTTAGACAACTGAACCAAACAAGGCTTTTTTTCTAATTACAACTAAGAGACACTAGTATTTTGTACTAAAAACACTATAAACACCTTTAATCTCTCATAATACATACGGATAAAAAGATCTCTCTACACCTTATTAAGGAAACATACAATCTAGAGAGATCTTTATATAGAGCATCTGAACACATGGATTGCATCTTTCCTCCATCATCTAGTATGTTGCATTAGGCTGTGATTTATATATTCAAGTTATTAATACCTGGGCAGCTTTAATTGTCATCAACACTGATATCACGCTACATAGTTAGAGTGGACAATACTAGTGTTTGGAGATCACAGGTTCATGGATAAGCAGAATTCGTAATGAGCAGATCTATTAAATGGACCTTACTAGTATTGCGTCATGCTCATACTTCGTATCTGCCACACATAGATAGTTACTTAAATTCCAAAAGTATTGGTGTATAGTGTATGTAAATTTCTTCCTTATGTGGAGTATCGGAGTGCCTGGAGTCAATAGAAGAGGGGAAGGTCATGGGAATACGGTGCATAGAGGTTTCTCTCCTCTCAAGCAATGTCGAACTGGTGGTTTTATCATTTCCAAGTTCCCCGTTCCTAGACATTGAAGACAATTTGTTTGTTTTATTTCATGTTGTGAAGGCACTGAAAATTTACGAATCTTGCAGATTAGTAAGTTGCTTGTCTCGGCGATTATTTATGCATATTTTTATTGGGTTTATCTAATTTAAGTGTTAGCTAAATAAATTTGAGCACATGGATAGTTGTTGTGTCGATATCATCCTATTTGTATAAATTGTTCTATCAGTCTTTTTTTCCTCCCTTCCTCCCTCCCTCCGCAAAGCAGACCATATATGTTCACAGAGGCAGTGTTGATTTAGAAATGAGTGAATGGATACTTAAACTTATCTCAACACTAGAATATATATCTTCTCATAACTGTATTATCTCAAGTTCAAATAGGTAAATCATTTTCAGCATGAAATCAATAGTTTCTAATTGAATTATAAGAGCACAATATTAAGGCGAACAATTTGATTGTTATATTCAATAGATGCAATGTACGTTGCTAACTATAAGTAGTCGAGTAAGGTTTCATAGCGTTTCATGGAAGTTGTTCGGGAATAGAAAAACAGAAGTCGCAACTCACCCTTTATTAAACAGGCTAAACACATTCCATTTATTATAAAAATATTGCATGGAAAGGGAAAAACAAACAGAAGGCACAACTCTCAGAAGCAAATATCTAGGGGTTTTGCCTCACAAGTCACAAACAAACATCACTTTGGTATCGGGTGTGCTCATATGATCTTCATTCACGTGATTGTAGGACCTTTGAAGGACCGTGCAGCGCTTTGTGAGCTGGCTCATTTCCGTGCTGCTTCTGCGATATATGTCTCACGCATAATATTGTACTTGGTAATCAGTTTGTCTCGAGGCGGCCAGTTTTCTTTGATGACCGGAATATCTGAGAAGTTCTGCATCCAGGCTAATGTCAATGGGTATGTTTCTGAATCTATCAACTTAATACGTAGTACCTCTTCAATTACGCTTATCAAATTAGCCATCCAACCCAATGCAAGGTCTAGAAATCCGATAGTCTCTCCACGGAAGAATTTTTTCCCTCTTAGCTCTTCTTCTATGAATTTCAGGTTCTCCATAACTGCAGCTGCGGCTTCCTCTTGCTCTTTCCCTTGCGTAGACAAAACATGCCGTACTGATGGCAAAAGCTTCAGCGACGAAGAAATAGTAATGTTGGGTCAGATAATGCTTTTAGAAGAAGATACAATTCTGTAAGCCAGCGAGAAATGTTAAACACAGTGCTCAAAATTAAACACTTGCAAAACTTAAAAGTAGTTTACGTTGGAAATTTATTTTAATTTAAATAGTTTGATGCAAACAGTATAGAATTTTAAATTATTTACTGATATATATTTTTATTCAGGGACACTCGTAGAAAACACAAGACAGGTGGTAGTTTACCCTATCGTCATTAAATTTAGCCCAGAAACGCGCCATGGCTCTCTCGTAAGGATCTTTTGGCAAGATGGGAGTGTTTTGCCACGTCTCGTCGATGTATTCAAGAATCACAAGCGATTCTACAATCGTTTTTCCATCATGCACCAGCACAGGCACCTTTTGGTGAATAGGATTGAGCTGAAGAAGTAAAGCGCTCTTGTTGGTCAGCTCTTCGAATTTGGTTTCGAATTCTATGATAGTCAAAAAATGTTGTGTCATTTATGTTTCTAACAAATTGTTGATTAGAGTAAATACTGTGAAAAGAAAATTAATGAAAAATTTGTGGACTCCCATGGCCTAAAGCGTATACAAATTGGTTTTGATCTCATAACTTTGTAACTAGTATTATTGTGGACCAGGTGATGTAAAATGGTGGGAAAATCCAATGGGCCAATTGGTTGATGAGACCTTGATCATTGACCAGTTCAACACAAGTGGCTATATTATATATTCTCATGCCAAACATTAGGGACTCTGAAAAACGTGCATGAATGGTAGCACTCATAAATTTGAGAGGAAAGTGAAACAAACCCCCTTCAAGTATCTGTTTTGCAACTAATCCCCTAAACTAAAAATCATCCCCTAAACTATCAATGTGATGCAATAAGCCCCCATTCTCTTGTAAAAGACCATCCTACCCTTTTAATAAAAAAAAATCATTCTTCTAATTATACCACCTTAATCGTATTCGCGATAAGTATATTCTCAAAAATAATAATATAAAAGTTCATAAGAGGTAATTATTGAATTTTTAAGTAATAAACTTGATATTAGAATTTTGTTTGATTTAATGTATAAAACTTCTCACCCTAAATTTAAAATTTTTAAATGCTAAAATAAAAACCTTTTTTCCTAAGATATAAAAATTACTTGAATAACAAAAAAACAAATTTTTGTGATATATATAAATAGACCATTTTAATAAAAAAAATTCATACTTTTAATTATGCCATTATATTTTTTTTATCTTTTGAGATGTTAATTCTATTGGTTTTTTCGGTTCCGGTCGCAACTGGTTTTTTCGGTTTTAAAAAAATAATAATAATAACTCCAAACATCAAAAAATAATATGATTATAAACTAAATTAAAGAGAGTATTTCAAAATTTTAATTATTACAAACCTAAAGTTAATTATAACTTATAATTTTAAATATAATATAAATATATATATAAATGTAAGAATATAACACTAATATAAAAAAACCGGTTTGGTTCCGGTTCCGTTCGGTTCCAAAGGGGTAAGAACCGGAACCAGACCTAATATTTTGGTTCTTTGATTTTTGAAACCGGAACCGAGGTTCAGTTATGTTCGGTTCCAGCCTGTTTCGGTTTCGGTTTGGTTCTTGAGCACCACTAATTCTACCATTCACTTCATTGTATTCACATTAAGTATATTCTCAAAAATAATAAAAAAATGTATAAGTTGTAATTATTAATTTTTTAAATTTTGTTTGATTTAATGTATAAAAGTTCTCACCCTAAATTTAAACTTTTTTATGGAGAATATATTTTCAAATTTGTATAAATTATTCAATAATGTATGTTAATAAGAAAAATGCATCAATATAATTCAATAAGAAGGGCATTATGGTCATTAATGAAATAATTTGGGCAACTTGCAACTTCATGTCATAGTTAAGGAATTTTTTGCCATTTTCAAAATTTAGGGAGGTTTTTTGGAAGAGAGAGGATAGTTCAGGGGTTTATTGCACTTAACCATAAATTTGATGATAATGTAGTGAAAGTAATATTCTATAGGAGATGGTATATTGATTTCAAACTCGGTTTTTTTCTTTTATTCAAATTTTTTTTTCTTAAACTTTCAGGGAAAAATAAAATTGTGTTTGAGATCAATATTCCATCCACTATAGAATCTTATGCAGAGAATATATAACTACACATTACTCATTTATCAAAGCAATGTTGAATTGTATTTGCATCTTTATGATTCGGATTGTGAATTTCACCACTTTAGTAAATATAATTGAGTGGTTAAATTTACAATTTAACGCGGTGAATGTACACCAGGTCTTCAACATGGATCTATAACTTTTGGAAATTAGTGAAAACATATTTGATATTGTCATGTTAAACTAAATAGTGTTAAAAAGTTTCTCAAAATAAAGTAAAAGGTCATCTTTGTTGATGTTTTCCTCTCAACTATAGGTTGACTTGTTAATTAGATTTAGATAAAAACGCTAGAATTTGTAAATTATTTAAATAATAAACACTTTCTTGATCATCATATCCTTCATATTACACTTCTCCAACATTTAAGTTATATTTATAATAATAATTACTCTTATTGAGGTATAATTATACTATCTACCTTAATTTTGTTGCAATAATTAACTTGTTACTAAAATTTTGATCTTCTAATTAAAACTATTATCCTAGGTTTAAACTTTTCTCCATGAAAAAAAAAAAACTTATTTTCATTAGTCATATTCAAAAATAAATTTATAAATTTTTTAAACAATAAACATTTTCTTTCACATGTTATATATTATTAAGCAATTAGTCAAATTGTACCAAATTAGTCATATTACACCAAATAAATTTATAAAATATTTAAATAATAAACACTTTCTTTCACATGTTATGAATATTATTAAGCAATTAGTCAAATTATACCAATTTTTTTGCTTACATTTTTATTTAAAAATAGTGGTTGTTACATAAATTTTACTTCAATTTCATTATCTTCTTACAAAAATTCACAATAGGAAATTTAAAAATAAAATTTTGAATACAAGAATTACTATTTTGAAAAAAAAAAAAAAACCCATCGAGTATAAACTAATTCTCTTTTTTATACATTTTTATTTCAATAATATTTATAACTAGATATTTCAATGTATAAAATAGATATCTAATAAGTACGTACCAAGAGTTGTACAAAAATTAAAAAATTTAGAATATCTAAGTTGTAGTAGATAGATCAACAAAGATGTATAAGAATAATTCTAAAATATAATTTAGTCATAGTTGATTTAAGCCATCCATGACAAAAATATCTATATATAGTTTAAGGGTCAGATTTATAGAATAAGCTACAAGTAACCATAGGGTTTTAGCATATTTTTATGAGAGGGAGACATGACTAGTGAAAATTTAAATTTGGTATATTAATGAATTTACTCATACGTCTTTATTTATGTATCTACATCATTTGAAAATAGGGACCATTCTCAAACTTATATGAAACATTTTCTTTTCACATAAAAACTTTGTATACGAAAGAGTGAAAAGGTTAAAAGTTGAATTTTCTTAGCTCGAACCTATCCTTCCCCAATCATTTTAATCTACTTATCTGACAAGTAATTTTCACTTATCTGACAAGTAATTTTCACTTCCGAAATTGATCAAGGAGACAACATAGAAAAAACATATTAGATTTTGTCATGTTTTACAAATTAATGCTAACATTCATGATTAAAAACAATGTTGAAGTTCATGTCTTCCTCGAGTCTTCTTTTCCTCGTTACGGTGTGCTACAATTGGATAATGAGACCATATATATATTGGAGGTGGGGCTTATCATTCATTTTCCAACTATGTGGATGTTTGTGTATATAATTGAAAATTTTATATATCCAGAGAGAGAACAACATTTTATTTTATTTTCAAAACAATTGATCAGTGGGGTACAGCTTCAAACATAACTAAAGTTTTCCCACCTTCTAAAATACACTATAAAAAGAGTATGATTTTGGAGACAGAAGTCAGTGGAATCCCATTTTCTTGATAGAAAATTTGACTAAAATAGTAAAAAGATCAGATCCGATTAGGGTTGAGGTTTGATTAGTGTATAGATAGATTATATATATAATATTAAAATGCAAAATGTTCTTGTACCGATCGATGCATATATACATATAATTAATAAATATATCTAGTCTATATATATTAATTTAAGTTCAAAGCATCACAAATTTTCAATAGACACTCTTCACTAGAATTATGTGTAAAGTGTAGACTATTTTTGACAGAACCAGCAATTATATATGTTCGTACCAATGACATGAAGTACTAATAAAAATTTAAGCTCATATATGGTCCAATAAGATATGGACACATGTCATATATTTAAATATAAATTAGATTTATTTTTAAAAATTAATTGGGTTACTATTGCATATTCATTTTCTCTTATTTATATCTAATATAGATATTTATACTATAATCGAATTGGCCAAACTACCCTCCATCATATATTGGATAGAAAATATGAATTTTTGGTAGAGAGAGTTTTTTTATTCAAACAAAAGCTCGTGACTTGATTTGTTGAGGTCATTGAAGAGTGGGGGTAAGATAGGCAATTACAACAATCATCATCATCATAAAAAAAAAAAAAAAAAAAAATCTTGTTGTCCTCAAACTCAGAATCATGTATTCATTTGCCCTCACCAATCACCATACAAGTGTTCATGACTTTGGCATATTTTTATATTGAAACTACCCGACATTTGGACTCTTGGGACAAACTAATGAAATTGAAAACCTAAATGCCCATTGTCAATCTATCCTGCTAGTAGTAGATCTGCAACAAATTATATTGAACAAATAAAAGTTGAATCGAATAACGCTCGTACTTACTCCATTCCGTGATCTTTCTATGTCAAGATAATAAATATATAATTAAGCAAAATTTACTTGATGTTTCTCATCATCAATCTCATAATCAGTTTGTCCGAGATCCTTGCATATAAGGAAAGGAAAGCACATGACTTAATTTGTTGATAGATGAGATTAAGAAAAATGATGGAAGTGGTCTTTTTGCACGTTGAGATATATGTTTGGAGACTAAATTAGTTACGTACTCCGCTAGTCTTTTGAGTAGCCCCATCTGGAACGAAATTTGTGATTTTAGGATTCCATTTTCTAGGACTTTTTAAATTCAAATAAGCTAGTTAAGGATGCAATTTGACCTTGCGTCATAGTTTCATTATAAATATACGAATTTTATTTCATTCTATTGGTTTGGTAAATGTGATTTTTTTTTGTTATTAAGTTCTATGTTTGAATCACCGATTCAGTCAATTCGGATATGTTATAAATATTTATTTTTAAAATTTAAATAAAAATCTAAGGGCAAAAATGTCCATTCATTAAGTTTTAATAGGGAAAGTGAATATGCAATAGTAACCCAATTAATCTTTAAAAATAAATTTAATTGATGTTTAAATATATGACATATATCCACATCTTATTGTGCCACATCATGGGATAGAAGGCAAGTATTGTCCAAAATTTAATTAATATATTACAGTTAATTACAAAAAAAAAACTGACATAGATTTACATCTCTAGCCTTTCAATAATATTGCACCCCGGTTATTTTGTGTATGTGGGTGTGTATACATGTAGTAAAAAAAAGTACTAATTAATATCTATATCTTTTTTTTGAACAATTATTAATATCTATATTGATTGGTGAATAGGGAGAGAGGACATTTATATATAAAAAATAAATATTTTAAAAAATAAATAACTTTTTAGATTAGATACTTGTTGCATGTGAACTTTGGTTCGTTATTTAGGTATTGATTTGTAACAATGAAATGGACTCGATTTTAAAAGTGATTATCGAACAACTATAAATATTATGTAACAGTATTTGCATTATTCAAAAATATTACGAACTAAATGATATGTAATATATTGGAGGATAGGCGAACAATAATGTGAAATAAATTTTTTGTAATATTCAAAAGGGATTATTTATGCTATAATCAATTACGCATAAACCAAAAGTAATATAGGATTTTGGAACTAATCATGTTCACAACAAACGTGAAAACATTAAATTCTCAAGATTTAGGAATACCTAGGGATGGCAAAAAAAACCGCCCCGCCCCGAACCCGCCCCGTTTATCCATCCTGCCCCGCCCCATTTAGCTAATCGGGGCGGGTATCAATTCCCTGATTATAATCGGGGCGGGTATGGGGCACCCCCGCCCCGCCCCGATTAGGTATATATATAATTAAATTTATATACATATATATATATATATATATATATATTCTCCTTAATTATAAATTTATACATATATATATTCTCCTTAATTATAAATTTATATATATTTATATACATATAATATTCTCCTTAATTATAGATTTATTGTTTGATTTTTATTTCATATAGATTTATTCTAGAAAAAAATTCTAGAATAATAATATTAATTAGAAATAAAATAATATTATTTTTTATTATTAAAAAATATATTTTTAATAAAAATAATACTTAATCGGGGCGGGGCGGGGAGCTAACCAGGGCGGGGCGGGTCGGGTCGGAAAAATAAAAAATTAAACGGGGACGGGGCGGGGAAAAATAATCGGGTACGGGTACGGGGCGGGTGATACCCGCCCCGACCCGCCCCATTGTCATCCCTAGGAATACCTCTATCCGTAGTCATTACGCTATCTGCAACAACATCGCAATTCATAAGTCCAGAAGTCTGCACACGTACAATCACCTTTGAAAAACTTGATTTCTCTCTTTTGTCTTACTATACTAACTGTAATGTGTTGTATACTGTAATAAATATTCATGTATGTATATAATTGATGGAAGTTTAAACACTTTTATTGGCAGATAGAGGACCAAGTCTCCTATTATAACCATGAGACCCACTCTCCATCAAAGTGAGTAAAATTAGGAATCGTTCCCATTAGCCGGTAACCAACACAACACAACTGACAGATAACTAACACAACGTGACTCTATTTTAACTGATCACTACGTAAATCAAATACAATTCAAAATTAATGTGGGACAAATTATGTCTTACAATTTTCTGATGAAAAATCTATATTAAAAAACGCAAGTGATATTTGTAATTTGTGATGATAATTTTTTTCAACAGACTAGTGACCTTTTATTCATCAAAGAAAGCATTCGAGGAATATATATATATATATATAGTTGTTTTAGTCAAACAAGATCCCCTGCTGTGGTAAGTGGCAGGCAAGTCGTTATTTTGTTACCTTTTTATAACATGGATCCCAACCACAGAAAACAATCACACACTTAAATTAGATCTATGAAAAAGAAGAATCCTATATTAATGAATCCTATGCACTCACTATATAAAGTTATAAACCACATATATAACCAAGAAGAGTCCATTCAACAAAATATGCAAATTACCTTCGAAACCCCCTCTGAAAATTAAATCTTCCTAGAGATGTCTAAAAATTACTACTCATCTTCTTCTCACTCAGATGAGCCTCCTTTGCCCATACATTTGTGCTTCTTTCTTCTCATACTGTTCATGTTCATTAGCTTCTCATGGTACATGAACTACGAGTCGATGTTCGAGGGCATTTTGGTCAAGTTCAAACTAGTTCTCGTTGTGTCACCACTGTTATTTCTTCTAGTCGCGCATTTGCTCGATCAGAACCAAAGGTCTTCGTGTTTTATTCCGTTCCCGGAAAACGGCTCAGTGCATAGGGGTGGTGGTACTCCTTGGGGTGTTGGAGTGTTTCTTGCTCTTCTGCTCTTTATGATCTCTCACCAGTCTGCCTTCCAAGAGAGCTGGTTTTCTTTCCTAAGCTAATGTTCTATTATAGTCTTGTGTAATTACAGTATTCTTTAAGAGACAATTGTGTTTGTATATTTAGCTAATTATTGAAGAAGCCTTGGTGAGGCAATTTCTAGATTCTAGATTGTTGTGTGATGTAATTTATTTTCAACTTTAGTGTTAAGTAATTTTTGTTTATTTTGTGATGTATACGATGAATGCTGCTTCTTTTAGGATTATTCCTAATTTTAGCTAATAACTCTCTTCCAGACACACAAATACTTTATTTTTCCTATTAATTTTATTTTTTAAAAGTAATTAATAGCGGTTAGTTGTTCTTCGATCTTTGTCACAGATTTGAAATGCATGATCAAATTCAGTGTATTTGTTTATTTCGTCCAAAATTTGGGACTAGGAACATGCATGAGCACCAATGATGAACCAAAGAAGTACTCATTCAGTCACATATTAATCGTCCACTTTCCTCACTTTATTTTGTTCCAAATTACTTCACTTTCAAGTTCTAATACAATATGATTTTTACTTTCCCCACATATTAATAGTTCATTTTTCTCACTTTACTTTACTTGACTCCTCCCTTTCAAATTCCAATACAATATGACTTTTACTTTCCCACATATTAATAGTTTACTTTTATCACTTTACTTAACTCAAATTATTTGTCCATTTTCAAATTCCAATATATTATGACTTTTACTTTTCTCAATTACGCTTCTTCTACTACCTTCAAACAAGGTACCAGACTAGGGATGACAACGAGTGTGATTCTGGGCGGGTGTACCCTCCCCCGCCCCGACAACCATTAAGAACCCCCCACCCCATCCCCGCCCAAAATTCGCTAAACGGAGTGGGAGGTCACCCCGTCCCCGTCCCCATCCCCGTCAGGTTTTTTAAAACCGTTGGATGCCCGTGGGTACCCGTTAACGATTGAAATTTTTAAATATGTCACTTTAAAATTAAATAACTCTACAAAATCATATACTTAAAACACGAAATTCAACATTATAAAAATAAAATAAAGTTAAACCACCAAATTATCCAACAATCCAAATTACAATACATTCTATCGAAAATTATTCAATATTAAGTTCAACAAAAAAAAAATTGTTCAATATTAAGTTCACTTCAATCTAGACAACAGTAAAAATAAAATTTAGAATTAGTGGGTTACACTTTTTTAAATAAATATATATATTATAATATGTCTAAACGGGACGGGGTGAGAACACCTAAAATCGACCCTGCCCCGTTTATGTGCAGGTTTTTTTCCCTAACTCCATCCTCACCCATATAGCATAAACAGGGCACCTAAAACCGCTATAAACGAGGCGGGGTGGGGTAAATTGTCATCCCTACACCGGACTGCTAATGTTTATTTTTTTCTTAAAAATGAGGGTAAAAGAGGAAATCACTTAATATCAATAAGATAAAATTTACTGTCTTAAAAGGTCAAAAAATTCAACATGAATTATTATTTTGGAACATAGGGAGTAAGAAATTATCCAGATTGATTGATTATTATTTAAGTGTTAGATTAGCCTGCAAAATGAGGGAATTGATATTTATGGGATGATAGACAAGGATTTAAATACCAAATATGGGCCTCTAAAAGAATACATTTTTATTGTTTTACCAAATATGGTTTTCATAGAGTCAAATTGTTTTGTAAAGATGATGAATGGCAAATAGGGCTGCATATGAACCGAGCCGTTCATGAGCAGGCTCGGGTTCGGCTCGTTAAGAGCTCGGTTCGTGCTCGTTCGTTTAGTAAACGAATCGAGTCTGAACACAATTTTTAGACTCGTTTAGTAAACGAGCCGAGTTTGAACATTACTAAGCTCGACTCGCCAAGCTCATGAACAGGCTCGTCTAAGTTAAATAGTAAAATTATATCATATTTGATAAAAGAAAGTGTTCAAATTGAACAAATTATGAAAATTATTGTGAAAAAATTATAGAAATTAGGCGGTCATAACATAAAATTCATTCATAAAAAATTATACTAGTGAAAATATGTTAAAACAGATATGCAACAACTCAATCTAGGCAACTATTAGGAAGATTAATATATGTTGCAATGAAACGAGTCGTTCGTGAACAAGCTCGGGCTCGACTCGTTAAATCTGGCGCTCGGCTCGGGCTCGTTCGTTAAGTAAATGATCCGAACTTGAACACATTTTCTAAGCTCGTTTAGTAAATGAACCGAGCTTGAACATTACAAAGCTCGGTTCGGCTCGATTCGTTTGCAGTGTAATGGCAAAAGGCAAAAGAATTCAGAGAAATACATACAAGCCCGTCATGGCCACATATTAGAAAGTTTTTCATTTAAATATTTCCACCCCATTGATTCTATGCTCTTTTTTTTTTTCAAATATAAGTAAATACAAACTCACACACCACTCAAAATGTATCATAGGAGACTGAACCTCTACCATGATTATGCTTTTTGTTTGACAAGAGTGTATATTAATGCATTCTTCAAGTCATATTAAAGGTTTTTAACTTTGGTAGAAAAGAATAACCTTCAGACAATACATGAAAAAATGGCATATATATATATATATATATATACTTATATATTTCATTGACGAGATAGTTTCATAATGTAAGATAAAGAAAGCCCACTACACTCGGGGATAGCAATTGGGCGGGCCATTTTTTTCCCGGTAAATTCTCGGTTAAACTATGCCATCTCCAAATCCCAAAATCGCCCCAGAATTTTCACTCCTATTCCTTCCTCGTTAATTTAACTTTACCATTTCCATACCCGTTCCAAAACAGATCAGATTTTTTTCCCATTCCATTCTTGCCTTCATTTATTTAATCGGTTCCCCGAGGGAAATTTTGCAAACCCTAATTACACGTAAAATATATTGAATTTCAGTAGCTTCAGATAGTCTAAATGAAAATTGCACAAGTAGCATTGGAATGCAGTTCCTATTCATGAAAAGAAAGCATACGGAATTTTGCACAAATTAAGAGCACTTGAATTAGAAGAAGAAGTTTTGTGTGCGTTTGGATAGGTGGTTTTTGTTTTTGTTTTTGCTTTTTGTTCTTCAATTGAGAACAAAAACGTATTTGATAAGTGTAAACCCCAATTTCACTTTCATGTACCCTCATTTGACTAAAAAATGAGAACATCAAAATGATGTTGTTTGTGTTTTTGGCACTGTAGATAGCATTTAATTGAAGACGTGTTCGTGAACATATTTCTGAAAAAAGAAAAAAAATTCCCAAAACTCACTCAAGAACACTCCTCTCTCTCTTCTCTGCCGACGACCTTCATTCCTAGGGTTTGAGGCGATTCTTCACACCACTCCAAGATTCGGCCATGAAATCGCGATCTAGGGTACCCTCATCCTCAATTTCGCCTGATCTAGGATTTCGATTAAGAGAGGCGACGGCTAGGGTTTCGATTGGAGGTCGTGGGTTTCAGCTGGTATTGCACAGAGAGGTGACTCAACGACTCAGTTTCGCCGCGAAAGAGAAGATCAAACTCGAATTTCAAGTCGGTGGACTAGCTGATGTATGGTTAGGGTTTCCACGAGACAAAATTATACATAAGTAGGGCACTTTGTTTCTTCATACCCAGATAGGAAGTCTCGGTTCATGAAATGGTTGAGTAAGCTTTTCAAGACCGAGTCCGATCATGGAGTACCAACCGGGCGACCACCGCAGTTTCTGGGCGAGGAAAACATGGTTTGGCCTGTTTCAGCTAGATCCTTGGTAAATTATACTAGTTTGTTTCATAATGGGTTCATCATTGTATTACCTCTATATATCTTTTTTTTATTTATTTGAGATGGATTTACAGAATGTTAGAAAGATATAATCGGAAATGATCTAGAGTACTAGTTAGAGAGAAAAAAGATGATTGTCGATTCAGATGGTTTATACACATGTAAAGACGACCTTTTTCAAGTCGGCTCGTTTAGAAAAATGACAGTAATTCTAAGAGAAGAGGAAGGCTGAAGTTAACGAGAGTAGAGTTCGTAATGAGCATCGTGTAGATTAAAGTGTTCCTGGGTTAAGGCAATTTAGAAGTGTGTAAAGGGTATCTTTTTTAAGTGTGTTCCTTAAAACAAGTGACAGAAGTTCTAAGGAAAAGAGGACAACTGAAGTTAATTAGAGTTTGCAACGATAGATATGACATCATTAGACTGACTTGACTATAGTCTTAAATACAACGGAATTGGAACTAATATCATACACCAAATATTTTTTATGCCACATTTTCAGAGCTGAATCGTAGAATCAGGATTATACAAAATTTTAGATTAAATACGTTTATTTGTAATGAGTAAAACTTCATACTAGATTGCATAGTGCAATGCTCGTCTTTCTCTAACCACCGATGTTGTGGACATGGTTATAAGTGTCACTCCTACTTGTTGTAGTGATGAGCCTGGTAGAACTTGAAGTTATTTATATTATTCACCCGTAGCTGAGCAACAGAGATGCAGAGCAACAATTAATTCAGATTTGATTTGAAAAATAAACAAAAGATCAGAAAAAAAGAGGACAGTTGTACAGGGTAATGGTTATCTCGTATAGTTTTGCTATATGATCAGAAGTCCATTGCACAAGCTCTTGAATTTGCTTAGGCAAGCAATGTATATGTTCTTGATTGATATGTGTAAGGATGACCCAAAAAGAAAGAGAGAGAGATTTGAATTTGACCCACATATGTTATTTCTGATTTTGATCCTTCCTTTTAGAACACCGAGGTATCTCTGCAAAATAGCTTGATTTCCTTGAATAAGGTAAGGGAAACAGTACTAAAATAATTGAGAGTAACTTGTGTTTTAGACTTGAACTTGTAATATCAGGTCAATCTCAGATGAAGAAACTACATTTAGTGCCCTCTGCCACTGTCTTCTTGCCACAATCCTGGAAACTTCGATGTTTTTCCTTTGAACAACAAACCTCAGTGATCTAGAATAAGGAGATTATATTGGGTTGGTTTTTATTTTCTTTTTTACGTGAGGTTGGTTCATTGAATCTTAAATTGTTCTCTTAGACTGGATGAGGACTCCCATCTGGGATCATTACAGCAACCTCTGTAACTGGTTCGTACTAATACTTGATATAAGCAACTTGTCATCTCATCATGTATTGTTCTTTCGAATTCGGTTACAGTATGTATCAATTATGATTTGATCAATAAGCGTCAATACTTGCCTAATTAGTACCATTGTTGGTGATGCTTAAGTTTAATACTTCAGAGTTCAGATTGGTTTAACGAAAAAAAATGCAGTTATAAACATGATAGAACCTATGGGATGCATCCTGGAGATATAGTAATGTGTGGTTGATTTTGTTAGTTCTCATCAGTAGAACTCATACAGTGTTCAGTGGTGCTTGCATTCCGTGTCATTGTTACTTTAAAAAACTTGCTGAAATTGCTGAAAGGTTTTCTAACTAGTTTCTCAATTTCCACTAGGATGATCGCCCTAGAACTCGGAAAGATAAAGAGGAATTAGACCGTGCAATCGCACTTTATTTGGCTGAAGATTTGAAGAGACCAAGCGGTAAGTTTTTATTTTGCAAAGATATAGAAGTAGCACACAATCACCGTCATTGGCCCACCTTCTTATTCATAATGACAAGATCTTTCTATTTTAACCATAAATTTCACAAAGTTCCAATTGAGATTTTGGATTCCTTAGGATACAGATGCCCAACAAATAATGATGAAGATCTTGCAAGGGCAGTGCAGGATAGCCTTAATTCATCTTCATATCCTCCTTATGCTCCTACATCACAATATCCCAAAGGTTATAGGTAATAGTTCTATACATACTTCTAATTTGTAATTATAAGCTATTGGCCAGCTTGACCAGACACTTCTATGGTGCCGGGTACAATTCAAGTTAGGGGAAATGGCATGAAAAGTTTCCTAGCATTGTAATGTCCAGTAGTAATACATAAGTGGTCGACTAACGCAAGCACTCACGGCCTTGATATTTTGATTTAAATAATTTAGTATAGTTTAATAGTTCCCAGACTTTTCCCCTGATTATGAATCATATTTATGTTAACAACTAATAATTGCACCAAGGATGAAAATCGATGTGGTTCACAGTGAGGGCAATACTATTACTTGGGGACAAAAAAGACCAAACTGTTGTTAACCTGAGCTGAGTTGTCAATGAATAATTGAGTTCATTTGCAGACTCCAAAAATTGGGATTTGTATATGTATCGTCTTTATATAGATGCACCGCTTCAGGTACACCAGTGCCTAGATGCACAAGTGAAAACTATCAATGGATATGGTTTTGTAGGCCATAACTTGGGATATTAGTGAATGTGAACTTAATGTTGTTAATTTTCATTTGGCGTCTGAAATCTTTTCTTATATGGGATCTATTCAGCCACCTGTGTAAATATTTTCTGTTTGCAATTGATGTCTTTGATAAGAAACTTTTACTATTTGTTTTCCTTGACCAACATCATCTCATTGATGCTCATCTTGTTGTCATTGAGCATGATGTTTGGCAAGGAACTCAGCTTCTGGGCATATATCTAAAGTTCGTGACCAATCACATAATCTACTTTGTTAATGCCTACTGTTTCATTTGATTATATGACATTTTTTAAACACCCCTTCCGTTACTTTTAGAAGTAGAATAATGAAATTAATTGAACAAATGGGAATCACTTGACATGCAATATAAGCATCTCTTCAATCTCAATATTCAACAATAAATCACGAAAAAAAACTGTTGTAATTTTGATAATTTCCAGCTTATACTTCATCAGGTTGCTTGGAAAACCGGATAACATATTTGATGGTACAGAGGAGCAGAACGCGGATGATGGGGATGGGGCTGATGATGATGATCATCATCATGATGAGGTCTTACAAGGTCAGCAGGGCACCCAATTTATGCAGGAGTTTCGCAATAATATAGCTAATGAGATTTAGCAACATAGACAGCAGTGTCCCACTTTGTATTTTGATGAACAATTGGATGAGTGTAACATATTTGTATGCGTAGTATCTTTTGTAGATTGTGGTTCTATGTATTAACTTTTCTTGCTTTACTACTATTGGATGACTCTAATATATAATTTTTCATGGATTGTGGAAAAAGAAAAAAATAGGCATGTATGGAGTTTTGGGCCACGGGCCACCTTGTAGGTGTGGCAAGGGTCCTATGGTTCTTTATCAGGCCCACATGAAGGAAAACTACGGACGGTATTTCTATCGATGTCCAGATTGAGATGTATGATTTAAGGTTACCGTATATAATATTCTAAAGTATATATTTTAAAGTCTATAATTGATTATATTTCTTTTACAATTATAGAATCACTATCGTAGTTTTCTGTAACTGGATAAACTAAATGCAGAAGAGCAAGGAATTAATGAAACAGAGGATAGTAACAATAAATTGGGCAATGTTGTTGCTGATATTCAACAAAAACAACATCGGCAAAAGTACATGCTATATATGGGTTGTATCTGCCTCAGTTCCTTGTTGGTTCTTATGTGCATTCTCATATTAATTGTATTTCTTATTATTGTACTGAAATGAAGAGATCCTAGTGGTATGAGATGATTTGTAAAATATTGTTGACATTTATGGAGTAGTATATATGTAGAATATGTTGGGTATTCAAATAATTGTGTCATTTTTTTTTCTCTTTCATATATTTATTGCTGCTTATTTTATAAAGAAAAAAATTTACTTATAATTTTAATAAATATATATATATATATTATTAATCATTTTTAGGGAAATATGTTGTATGAATTTTTTCAATTCCAACACTCATATGCAAAAATTTCAGTAAAATCTTCTAAAAAAATAATTCAACTGTCAAACATGTTTTTCTATTTTTGTTCTCAAAAATCCAGTTACCAAACATGTTTTTCTGTTTCTATTCTCAGATTTTCTGCTCTACCAAACGTGTTTTTTTGTTTTTTGTTTCCGAAATTTTTTTAGATAAAATTTTCAACCAAACATGTTTTTGTTTTCGGATTACCCTTAGGAAATTATTCTATTGTACCGAAATTTTTGGAAATTATTCTGTTGTAAACAAAAACACTACTAATTTCCAAACGCACCTATTAGTTTTTACAATGAAACACTTGGGTACAACAGAATAATTTCGTTTCACATATACAACGAAATGAAATGCATAATAAAAACAACTTTAAAACAAGAATTTCAAAGAATAAGAATTTATGCAGCCGATCAAATGCTTCGAGCCTTGGATTTATTTAGTTTTAAATGGTGGTCCTGTGATGCAGAAGAAATAAAACAAGAAACTGTTGACATGACACAGCCATATGGATCTATTTTTTTTTTTTTTTTAATTTATATAAACTACCCACCAGCATATCCTATGTTTAGCTACATAATAATTTCATTTTGTTTTTATTTAAAAAAATCTTAGGGCTTGATTGGTTGGCCCTGTTTTTGTTTTTGTTTTTATTTGTATTTTTTTGCCCAATCTTGCTAACAAAACATATTTGGTAAATGTTTTTTACCCAATTAATTTTTACTTTTAAACAGTAAAAAAATAAACTCGTAAAAAAACACTCAAAAAACACCAATTTTATTTTGGACAAAAAAACACAAAAATAAAAATAAAAAATGGAATGAAAGATAGAATTACACACCATAAACACTCACACTCTAAATATAAAATGTGAAGTCACATCATCAATTTATAACCACGTGTGCGATTTCGTCATCCACTCAAGATGCTCTAAACAAATCTAATAGACAATCACATGATGGCATTGAATTCATAGCAGTGGAAAAAACTAAACACAAGAGGGCATAAAATTTTAACCAACTCAATATTAGCTTTCCCATTAAAAACCCTCAACTTTCTAAACAAACCCTGAAAGGCACCAATTCCAACCTAAAATTACAATTTAAAGCCAAAGATTAGTCAAATTACAACCAAACTTTATGTATAAAGCAATCATTAATTAAGTAGGATGTTGATTTTCACCAAAATTTTTTGATCTTGTCTGATACAACTAAGGAAAATGAATCACCACTCCACTAGCATTACCCAATTAAGTAAAATATTAATAACATTACTAAATTAAATAATACAATTACCAATTAAGCTTCCACTTTTTACACAACACAATACCAATTCCACTCGCGAAAGTTCCTTCCTAATGAACCAAAACTAAGGTACACCTTTTTCATTCATCCAACTTCACAAATTTATACATACCTAATAACTGTAGATTCAAATCAGAACTCCTCTATCTCAACCTGATAAGTTTTGTAAGCAATCCGATTTGCTCTAACAATCCAACCACGTAAATTTATATCGGATATTAATGAAATGGGATTATCGGATTCATTATTAGACTAATTAAAATCCGATCCATTAAAAGATTTGAATTCCCAACTCACCCATGGCTCACATCATCACACACACACCCAATGCACTAACATAATTTTGAAATGTATTGGGTAGTGCTGCTAATGGAATCAACCCTCTGCATCTCAAAACTATATTCATATCCATTGTTTAGCAGAATTGAAGCCATTTTTTAATAGCTTGAAAAAAGGATGCAAGTCTTATTTCAAAATCTATCATGGCCAAATTCAACACTACTCCCTGTATTCACTTCATGGCAAGCACCTATAACCTCTTGTTATATAAAGAGTCCCAAGTAAAGACTAAAATCCCAAAACAGTCCACTAAAGACTAACACCCAAACAAGACACAATCCTCAAGGTCAACCACTTTACATTGTGAATAACCATCTAAATATTAACTTCATTCTTGCTATTAGTACTTTCCATATACATTCTAGAGGATAATAAAATTTTGATTTGTGATACCAATCAATTGTTAGGTATATATCCCACAATTCCTGTATATCATAGGATAAGCGAAGCTAGGTGGAGTAATTTACTTTTAACCTTCGAGGAAGATATTGTTACTTATTAAAATTTTATGAATCCTACTCCAAAATTTCAAATCCTCAATCTAAACATACAGTTGAGTAAAATTCCAAGCAAAACTAACTAGCAGTAAACTATAGCAGCTCCCTGCTTAGTTTGCATTTCTAAAAATTATTTTCTATTTGCTTAGTTCAGTTTTCAAAAACCCAAACAACAGATAAATACTTTTAAAAATATAAATCAAAGAGCTCATCTCAATCTCAATTGGTGAAAGCAAAAACAAATTAACAAACAAGTTAAACCACTACTACAATACATTAGACTTGTTTGGTACCTTGCTTTTGCTTCCACCAAATGATAAAAGTCCAAAACAATGGAAAAAAAATAGGCTGATTTTGGAACCAATCCCTTTTCCATAGGAATGTCTATGACTCACAAAGCAAACTTTTATGAACAAGGGCATTAATTTATATTCAAGTCCCACCATATATAGTAGAATGTGGATAGGTATTTTTTACAAGGATGTTCCATCCTTGTAAAAAATAATATATATATATGCATATATACATATATATATAAATTTTCATTCTACATAGCATTTACCTATATAATATGACAAACTAGTCTTAACATGGATCTATTTAAGTATTTTAATTGAATGGGATAGGATTGAATCCATGGATACAAAACCTTTGATTAATAAACTATGGGGAAAATAATGAGTTGTCCTGTCCACCATTTCACAACACAAGGATTAATCTGATTCAGAAAATGAGAAAATGAAAATAAAATATACTAAGATTGAAAATAAAAATAAAAATAAAAATAAATGTAGAAACATCTGAATGCACAAGCCTGGTTGGAATCTAGAGGCAAGCGCCAGAATCTCAGTTTCAATTTGTTGTTGGCAACGTACAGCGCTGTAAGCACTATCAAGTAAGTGCTTCAGAGACTCTAATTTGTTGCCTTCGAATACCCATCATTATATATATATATATATACAATCACAAATATATATATATATATATAAGAAATACAAAGGCTCAGAGAGTAATGATTATTAAAAACATCAACAAGCTCTGTAGCTTTCATAGTTTGATGGTATAAGTTTAATCATCATTGCCTATGTAAAATTATAGTATGTAAAAGAAAAACACACACACACACACAAATCTAAAGAAACTAAATTACAATACACCAAGAATCTGAATCAGAAAACATAAATAACAGTGTCCTATTGATAAATCTAACAAAACATGAACTACTTTTGTTAGATATATGAAAATATATCTGCGTATAGAAAATTACCCTAGCGGAGTGGCCTCCTCTCGAGATCCCTTGAGCCATCCGTGGGTATTGTTATATAGAGGAAAAGAGATGCCCTAAGGGAAACCCTAATGTTTTTTTGGCAGGACAAATTACCATAATACCCTTAACAACTTGAGGGATATAGGCTATAGCTGCTGGTTTATTTAATTATTTATTTATCTTAAAATGATACATTAAATTCTAATCCTATAAATACTAAATATTTCACATATGATTTTTTTATTTTTTGAACTATAATGCTTATTAGTCTTTTACATCCAGAATAATCTTTTTTTTTTTTATTTCTTCTAGTTGCAATGTATCAGGTTTGGAGGAATGACTATTAATTTACGATCATGATGCACAATTGCAGTATTTATTTTTTTATAATTATAAACATATATATATACATAAATATTTATTTTCTTACTACCGTGATTAATCTTTTACATATGGAATAATTTTTTTTTTTTCATTTTTTAGTGTATTGAATTTGGACATGGGTGGGCGGGCTTTGAAATCTCTAAAATACGAAGACGTCCACACAAGATCAAATGTAAGATTCTTTATATGTAAGACTTTACACTTGAACATTATAAATGTTTAAAAAATATTAATATTAAAAACAAACATTCATCTTGGTGTTGTTGTAAAAATTTATTGTAATGTGAATGCGGTAGTCACGAGACCCCTAAGTGTAGTCGCCTGAAATTTGTTGTCTATGTGAGCATGCGGACGTTGCGAGAGTCCCAAGTGTAGTGTCTAAACATTGTGTGAGTGCAACAAGAAACTTCTAGCCCTAATCTTGAATTAGATTTTTAGTTTCACGGGTTGGAAATTTTAATTTAAAGATATACATATATATTCTTTTAGTTTATAATAATAGTTAGTGAAATCCCTAAATTAGATTAGGATTTAGTACGAATTGGCCTCCTAAACAAATTAGTGTTGTTTTTTTTATTTTTTTGGACCTATAGGAAGACATTTTAAAAAATAATATTAATTTAAGGCTCTAAATTGAATAATTACATTAGGCTTTGTTTTGAATTGGATTGAAAAAGTAATTATTCTTTTTAGATAATATAGAGGTACTAAATTTTTTTTTTGTTCAAAAAAATACAAATTGGGTCCCTGACCGAAGGCCCTAGGCTGCCTGGTCGCCCAACCCAGGTTAGCACGGAATTTGGAAGATATTTAGCTATTGATTTAAGATCATCGTTCAACGTCGTAGTCTCGATCTATGTTGCGGCCTCAGTAATAGTATATAATGGTTTTGCCCAATATCAATTTAAAAGCAAGTATCCGATAAATACTTAACAATAATGATACCTTCCAAAAGTCTTACGAGTCGAGTGATATATAAGAAACGTATGAGATAAATACGAGGAATATATATTTACTAATTTGAATTATATTACAATAATTTCTCTCATATTAATTTATTTTTCTTTCACTTTATATACTTTCTTTTAATTTATTTCTCTTTTCTTAATTTATTTTGCCAAAATATCGGCTCCAGTACAAATAGAAGCTTGCACCTTTTAAAAATGTTTTCAATCAAAATTAAACCCCATGTATTGGGAATAAGAATTCAAGCACTTGTTCGGTTAACCCGTAGTTTGTTGTTAGAAGAATGCAACGAAAGGAGTGTAACTTATTTGACTGGAACATAATATATAATTGGAATTTAATTGTGTCTCATATCATATACGGATGAAAAAAGAGAATGAATTTATGATGAGTAGATGTCAGTCTCACTTATTAGTTTAAATTTATATATCGAACCGGAAAATATTCAGAATCAATTCGGTGTCCCGCTGGGTGCGTTCCGCAGCTTCGGATGACTTAAGCTTTCGGTTTCAGATGCTATGGTATTGATATTGGACTTTGAAACCATAAATGAGATTAGTACCTAACAAGAAGTGGATTAAGAAATGCTTAATGTGCATTTGTTGGTCAGAAAATTGTATACAAATAATAATTCATTATATAATTAAAAGTTCATAGGCCATCATCATTTTTTACAATGAATAAACAAATAAAACTAATAATTTAATATCTAATTTGGTAAAGGTTGCGTGGTTGTTTAACCTTCTTTTTTCTTTTTCTTTTTTCTTTTTGTGATTTTTAAAGTTTTGCTACATCACTCGTTATATGATGAAACTATTTCAAAGTTCAAAGCTTTGTAAAAAAATTTGCTACATCACTCGTTACGATGAAACTATTTCAAAGTTGAATATTGGAAGCATGGTCGTCCATGTGTACAAGTAACCACAACCACATTAACTATTTGTATATGTATTTGTATATTTATATTGACCTCAAGATTGTAAGATTGATTAGAACGTTCCAAATACCTACTCTTCCTTTGGTTGTTTCCACACATTGCTCATCGCAACCTCATACTACTCCTGATTATGATGTATTCCATCAATCATTTTTTTTTCTTTTAAACAAAATATAGTAATACATATTACATATATATAGACATGTTTTTATATTTCCTTTTGACTAGGGTGGTGATTTTGATTTTCTTCTTCAATAAAATAAAAGAATGTTGAGGTGAGAAATTTCAATTGTAATATGTTAGAGAAAAGAATGTGTAGACGCAATTTGATAAGAATAACTTTCATATTACAATTTTTAATTTTAATTTAAAGAAGATGGCGAGTTTTTCACTTTTTTTTTTTTATTGCAATTGGCGAATTGAAAACTTACGAGATATATCCACATAGTTTCATAGAGTGATAATGAAACATAACAACCTATGTTGTAAATTATGATAACATATTTAAGTGAAAGGGTAATTTGTACTAACACCCCTCAGGTTTCGGTCAAACCCACTTTTCGGTTGACTTTCCAAATTTTTGCACTAACACCCCTGAGCATTGGTTTCTTTTGCAATGACACCCCTGGACCAATAAAATGACTAAAATACCCTTGATAAAATTCAAAAATATTATATGAAATGTGAAATGACCTTTATGCCCCAACCCCAAATATATACAATTTCGAAAAACATATGTATAAATTCAAAAAAATATATAAAATTCGAAAACAAATATTTAAATTTTGAAAAATATATATAAAATTAGAAAAAAAAATATAAATTTCGAAAAACATATATAAATTTCAAAAAATATATATAAAATTAAAAATATATATAAATTTTGAAAAATATTTTAATTCGAATATATATATATATATATATAATTCAAAAAATATATATATAATTCAAAAAATATATATTTTCAAAACCAAAATTCAAAATATTATATAATTTCGAAAAACATATATAAATTTCAAAAAAATATAAAAAATTTGAAATATATATATATAATTCGAATATATATATATATAAAATTTGAAAAATATATAAATTCGAAAAAATATATATATTTCAAAAAATATATATAAAATTCAAAATATATATTTTCAAAAACAAAATTCAAAAAATTATATAATTTTAGAAAAATATATATACATTGGTAAAATGTCATATCTTTCTAATGAAGTGAATCAAACTACTTACCACCAACATCAATTAGTGGCATTCTTTTATATATATTTTTCCAAAATATATATATATTTTTCAAAATTGTCCAAAAAAATTTCCAAAATTTTCCAAAATATATATATTTTTTGAATTTCTACCCAACAACTCGGTTTGTCATAGATGAATTGTCCACGAATTGTTTGAGATTGCCCATTTTATATATATAAATTCGAAATATATATAAAATTATAAAAAAAATTCAAAAACAATATATAAAATTCGAAATATATATATAAATTCGAATTTATATATATTTTTTGAAATATATATATATATTCGAATTTATATATATTTCAAAATTTATATATATATTCGAATTTTATATATATATATATATATATATATATTCGAATTATATATATATATTTCAAATTTATATATATTTTTTATTTTTATATATATTTTTTGAAATTTATATATGTTTTTCGAAATTATATAATTTTTTGAATTTTGTTTTTGAATTATATATATATTTCAATTTTTTTTATCTTTTTTTGAATTTTATATATATATTTTGAAATTTATATATGTTTTTCGAAATTATATAATTTTTTGAATTTTGTTTTTGAAAATATATATTTTTTGAATTTTATATATATTTTTGAAATATATATATATTCCAATTAAAATATTTTTCAAAATTTATATATATTTTTGAATTATATATATATTTCAAATTTATATATTTTTTTGAATTATATATATATATTTTGAAATTTATATTTTTTTTCTTCTAATTTGATATATTTTTTTCAAAATTTAAATATTTGTTTTCGAATTTTATATATATGTTTTTTGAAATTGTATATATTTGGGGTTGGGGCATAAATGTCATTTCACATTTCATATAATATTTTTGAATTTTATCAAGGGTATTTTGGTCATTTTATTGGCCCAGGGGGTGTAATTGCAAAAGGAACCAATGCTCAGGGGGTGTTAGTGCAAAAATTTGAAAAATCAACCGAAAAGTGAGTTTGACCGAAACCTGAGGGGGTGTTAGGGCAAATTACCCTAAGTGAAAATTACCTTCGAAATTTTTAATTTGGTTTATATTGAAAATTTGTGTTAGGGTGCAATACCCAATCCAAATGTCATTCAAACTAGTTAAAAGTGAAATAAAAAAAGAAAAAAACACTAATCACCTGAACTATACCATTGTTGCATAATGCTCTTTAATCCCATCTTAATTCTTTATTTTGATTAAAGAAACATAAAATGAGTAAAAACTGAAATTGAAAATGTCATGCTTGCTGTTGACTCTCTTCAAATATCATATTTGCATTATAAAAAAATAAAAAATAAGTGAAAAAGTCCTTGTACATGAGATTCTTTAAATTTCACATCAAACACCTTCTTTTCATTTTGTACAATTTACAAAATTACACACCTTTTAAAATTTTGATATTGATTTTTTTTCAAGACTTCAAATTTCATATTAAACATCTAAAATTTAAGATAATTTGCAGTGACACCCCCTAAAATTTTGATCAATTGCAGGTAGATGTATGTCAATGCACTTTTTTACAAAGACAACCCCTGTGAATTGCAAAGTGTTGCAACGACACCCTTAGAGGCATGAAATAACTTAAATATCCTTGATTATGTTAATTTACATGCAAAATATTTAAGTTATCCCCATGCCTAAATCCTACATTTTATCTTCTTTTTTTTTATGTGCTCTTATTACTTATTTAAATAATTATACATATTTATTTATTTTATATTTATACTTAAATGTAACAATTTTTTTTTATATTTCTACTAAAATTCTTCCTAATTCCTATTTAATAGTAAATATAATTATATTTTCAAATTTTACAAAAAAGGTTGATTGGCAAGAGAATATATATATATATATATATATATTTATATGTTCATCAAAATTTATGTATATTTTATTAGATATGTAATACTTATAATGGTTATTAGTTAGAACACTTTATTATTGATGAAATATTTTTAGTGGTAAAATTTATTTTTGAATAGATTTTTCAGTATATTTTAGATTTTTTGAAATTTTGTATTTAAAATAAAATTATATTTATACATCTTATTTATTTATTATAGATATTTTTTTATAATAATAGTGTGGTGATAAGGGGTGGTTGGTGTAGTGAGTGAGGTGTAGAGTTTAGGCATGGGGATAACTTAGACATTTCGTATGCAAATTAACATTATCAAAGGTATTTAAGTCATTCCATATTCCAAGGGGTGTCATTGCAACACTTTGCAAACCTCATGGAGTGTCTTTGTAAAAAAGTGTGTTGATCGATATCTACCTGCAATTGACAAAAACCTCAGGGGGTGTCATTGCAAATTACCCTAAAATTTAATATTACATATTTTCGTTAAATTCCAAAATCTGATTAGATAAACATTAAAAAGATGATTAGGAATCGAAATTGAAAACTTCTTTATGTTCTTTAACTTGTATTTAATGTTAGAAATATGATAAAACAACTTGCACTTCGAAATAAACAAAAGAAATCCTTTGGCTTAGAGGCGCGTAAAACGCTTCTTGAAGATAGTCGAAGCCTCCCACAAGATGCAAGGGATAATGGCAGCCCTATCTCCGGGATTCAACCAAGCCTGGACTCTATCCAACCACAGTGTATTTGCACGATACACTATTGGGTGCAACACCTAACCTCTTTTCAGAATGCCCAAGAGATATAGAAGAATATAAATGAAAGAAAGAATACTTGGATTATTTTTTCCATGTCTTCAAGTGAACACCAATGAAGTCTTTATATAGGCCTCCATGAGAAGACTTCATAAATGATTTAGTTTTTCCAAGTACATGAATAAATAAGATTCATTTGGTTTGGTTAATGAATCACAAAATTCAAGTTGATAAACTTTGAATATACATTTTCAAGATGATAAAATAAATCAAGTAAATGAACCTTATTAATTATAAAAAGAGATAAGTTTCACAATTTCCAAGAAGATAGTTTTAGGTTCATTCTAGAATATTATAGAAAATTTATTTTAAAAATTAATTTAGAAAAATAATTTTGAAACATAATTCTAACAATCCCCCACTTGTTTCAAAATTAATTTTTAATAGAATAATTAGGCATTCAGGAAAGTCTTGTGCATAAATAAAGGTGTCTTGGGGACTTGAACCTTTACTTAGTGTAACCAAATCAAAGCTTGTCCGAGAACCTTAGTGGACGGAACCTTGAACTCGTGAACCCATAAGGACAAACTGGACTTGTCACACACACATTCCTTTCAGAGGTTGTTGTGCATCTAGCTCAGCACTTTTAGGTCTGTGCTTAATCCCATTTTCTCATTGAGAGCTCTAGAGACAGCCTGAAGTCTCATAGAAGGTGACCAGCATTCACTCTCAACTAGGTGAATTTATCAGGAGTGTCTTGTAGTCACCCCGACAATAATGTCCATAGATTCATTAAGAGATAAAATCTCACCCTCCAAATTACTACAAGACTTTTAGCACTACTTACACCATAGGAAAGGGACTTTCAACAATCAATTTAGTAGTGCTCTCGTAACAACTATTATCTTGGTTCGTTTTTCCCATTGAACCTGAAACTCATCAGGTTGGGTATCCCCAAGTACAGTTCAAATACAGGCTTTCAGTCCCATTCCCCTCGATGTTACTGAGATATAATCTCGTCCAAGGCCTTTGGATAATGGATCTGCCAAATTTTCTTTGGACTTCACATACTGAATGGCCACACTACCATTAGTAATCAGATCCCTCACATGATCATGCTTCAGACGTATTTGTCTGGATTTCCCATTATAATTTTCACTGTAAGCTCTGAGTAAAGCAGCTTGATTATCACAATAAATAGTGATAGAAGGCACTGAAGTTTTCCATATTGGTACATCTACCAATATTGATCTAAGCCATTCAGCTTCTTCTCCTGCACTTGAGAGGGCAATGAACTCAAATTCCATAGAAGAATGAGTAATACACGTCTGCTTCTTAGACTTCCAAGAGATAGCACCACCTCCTAGGCAAAATACCCAAGCAGAAATTGATTTGGATTCATCTGGATCTGAATTCCAGGTTGCATCATTGTAACTTTCAAGTACTGCAGGATACGTACCATAATGTAGCCCATAAAATATTGTGCCTCTAAGATATCTTAGTACTCTGCGAAAAGTATTCTAATGCTCTTTACTTGGGTTACCAGTGTCTCTGCTTAACTTTCCAATTGCAAAAGCAATGTCAGGTCTTGTGCAATTCATGGCATATATAAGACTTCCGATTATCTGGGAATACTCAAGTTGAGCCACACTTTTTCCCTCATTCTTTTTTAGTTTTATGCTGGAATCATATGGAGTGGGTGCTGATTCTCAATATTGAGAAATACATATTGAGAATCATATGTACTTCTCAATAGTGCCATCTGGTTTGAATTTTCGTTTAAAAATCCATTTGCAGCCAATTGGTACACATCCAGGAGGAAGATCAACTAATATCCAAGTGTTGTTGGATATAATAGAATGAATCTCATCATCAATTGCTTCTTTCCAAAACTGAGCATCGGGATTGCTCATTGCCTCACCATAAGTAAGAGGATCTTTATCAACCGTGTAAACAAAATCAGGCCCAAAGGATTTTAGAATTCTTGGCCGAACACTTCTACGAAGTTCCCCAGAGTCCACGGTTTCAACTTGTTTCCTCTTTAAAGAATAATCAACCCTAACTGTTTCTTGCTTATTTAAGAATGGAAAGATATGCTCAAAAAAACTCAGCATTAGTAGATTCAACAATAGAATGAGGAGATGAAGTTTCAAGATTAAGAAATCTGTATGCCTTACTAGAGAAGGAATACCCAATGAAAACACAATCTGTACCTCGCGGGCCGACCTTTGGAGTAGATGGAAGTAATAACTGAACATGAGCAAAACATCCCCAAACCTTGATGTAATTCATATTTGGTTTCCGGCCTTTCCATACTTCATAAGGAATTTTGTTGATTGCCTTATGAGGTACACGATTCTGAATATGACATGCTGTGAGAATAGCTTCACCCCAAAGATTGAGATGAGCACCAGAACTGTAAAGCATTGAGTTAGATGCTTCAGTGAGTGTCCGATTTTTTCTTTCTGCAATGCCATTATGTTGTGGGGTTCTTGGGGCGGAAAATTGGTGATGAATACCAACTTTTTCACAAAATTGGGCAAGCTCTGAAAGTGAGTATTCTCCTCCTCGATCAGATCTCAAAGTCTTGATCTTACAATTATGTATATTCTCTACTTCAGCTTTGTAAGCTTTAAATTTGTCAAAGGCTTCAGCTTTTGATCTGAGAAGATAAACATAAGTATATCTCGAGGCATCATCAATAAAAGTAATAAAATATTGTTTACCATCTCTAGTTTGAATATTTGTCATTTCACAAATGTCAGTGTAAATCAAATCAAGGACTTTAGTTGACCGTTCAACATTTTTAAAAGAAGTGCGAGTGATTTTGCATTTGCTACATGCAATACATTTTTCTTGATAGTCAACTTTAGAAGCAAGAATTAGTCATTGATTAGTTATGGTTTTAATAGAACCAAAGTTCACATGAGCTAATCTACCATGCCAAAGATCGAAAGACTCCACAGAGTAGGCAGCAATCATATTATTTTTATTAATAATATTTAGCTTGAACATACCAGAGACAGAATAACCTTTGCCAATGAAAACACCATTTTTAGATAAAATGAACTTATCTGATTCAAAGACCATCTTGAATCCATGAGAGCTGAGAAGGCTGCCTGAGACAAGGTTCTTGCGGATGTCAGGAACATGTAGAACTTCTTGTAAGATAACAGTTTTGCCAGAAGTGAACTTAAGTTCCACTGATCCTTTTCCAATAATTTTGGCTGTAGATGCATTTCCCATGTATATATGGTGGTCGTCCCCCACTAGTTCATAAGTGGTAAATGACTAATTGTCTCCATAAATATGGCGAGTGGCACCAGTATCAATCCACCAATCCGCTTTCTCCCCCACTATGTTTGCTTCAGATATGACTGCTACATACTTCTCATCCTTTTCTTTAGATTGATTATCAGGATGATCCTTCCTATGCCTGCAAAATCTTGCTACATGTCCAGGTTTGCCACATACAAAGCATGTAATTTTTTTATTACCTTGGATCCATTTCTCTTGCTTCTTGGACCAAACTCCAGGCTTGGTTGCAATCCCTCTTTTGAAAGTTTTCTTTTTTGGAGCAAACTTCTTATGTGATGAGCTTTTGTTATTTGCTTCTTCAACAACATGTGCTTTTGCAGGAGCTTCATCTTTCTTATCCCGATTGCGAGATTCCTTCTCAACACGAAGGTGATGGAGTAATTGATCAAGTGATAAATCTTCCCTCTTATGCATTAATTTGTTTTTGTAGTCCTTCCATGAAGGTGACAATTTAGAAATAATAACACATACATGAAAGTTTCCATCAATAGCCATACCTGCTGCAGTAATGGAGTCTGCAAAGCCTTGTAATTCCTTGACTTGATCGAGAATAGGTTTGTCATCAACCATCTTGTAGTCAACATAGTTGCTGACTTGGAACTTTTTGGTTCCTGATTCATCTGAAAGATAAACAGTCTTGATTGCTTCCCAAGCTTCTCGTGCTGTTTTTGTCTTCTTTGAAAATTGAGAAAAAAGAGAATCTGAAAGAGAATTCAGAATATGATGACGACAAGTAGCATCATCATCATCCCATTGTTTTTGCAGAATAGTTGTAGCATTGAATTCTTGTTGAGAAGAAGACTCAGATGGAATAACAGGACGATCGGTTGATAGGACATGGAATAACTTTGATTGCTTCAAAAAGAACTCCATGTTGAACACCCACCGAGAATAATTCTTGCCATCAAACCGATTGAGATCGGTTGGAACAATTCCAAAGGAATTCATGAGCGCCAGATTGGAGAGAGACATATCTTCAAATTGTTAGAAATATGATAAAACAACTTGCACTTCGAAATAAACAAAATAAATCTTTTGGCTTAGAGGCGCGTAAAACGCTTCTTGAAGATAGTCGAAGCCTCCCACAAGGTGCAAGGGATAATGGCAGCCCTATCTCCGGGATTCAACCAAGCCTGGACTCTATCCAACCACAGTGTATTTGCACAATACACTATTGGGTGCAACACCTAACCTCTTTTCAGAATGCCCAAGAGATATAGAAGAATATAAATGAAAGAAAGAATACTTGGATTATTTTTTCCATGTCTTCAAGTGAATACCAATGAAGTCTTTATATAGGCCTCCATGAGAAGACTTCATAAATGGTTTAGTTTTTCCAAATACATAAATAAATAAGATTCATTTGGTTTGGTTAATGAATCACAAAATTCAAGTTGATAAACTTTGAATATACATTTTCAAGATGATAAAATAAATAAAGTAAATGAACCTTATTAATTATAAAAAGAGATAAGTTTCACAATTTCCAAGAAGATAGTTTTAGGTTCATTCTAGAATATTATAGAAAATTTATTTTAAAAATTAATTTAGAAAAATAATTTTGAAACATAATTCTAACATTTAACGCCAATATAAAATCTGATTACAATAAAGTTGGGGGGGAATAAAAATCTCTCCAACTAATTTTTGATAAATTCCAAAGAATGTGACATTTTGCAGCCAAATACATCCAACCATATAGTTAGGCACTGTTTGAATGAGTAAAGGCAGCTGCAAATTAAAAAATTATGAGTTTCAATCACATGGGTCTTTCCTTAACCATCTTCACAAGTCAAAAATATAAAATTTGAACTTTCCACGAAATCCAAAAGGTCAATAATGACAAAGTCACATTTCTAGTACCATATGCACATTCAATACAACATGTGCAATCCATATACATATCTCTAACAAAAGTTGACAAGTTAAAGGGATCGTCTCAGTCAACTTAAATCCCACCCTATAAATACATCTCTGCATGGACTCCTATAATCCATATCCCACCATTTTCATTCATTCTCCAACTTTCTCTACGATCTCACAGATACATACACACGTATATATATATATATAGACTACATAGGAGTCTTCGAATACATATATAACATGGCCATTGAAAGTGTTATAGGGGACATCATGTTGAAGATGGGCTTATTTGTTTTTGTTCAAGCTCTTGTTTATATCATCCTTTCAAAGTCATCCAATGTCTTCTCCAAAACTCCGAGATCTCTCAGCTTCAAACCGGCTCGATCCGTTAGCATCCGCCGGATGCTGGCCGCTCTCGCTGACATGCCGGCCGGTGGCGAGCCGTCGCCGAGGCGCGAAACAACAAGACAAGATTCAACTGCCCATGAGCACGCATCTTGAGTCTTCCTCCCTAGTTGGATTTTGAATTATTCAATTCATTTATTTATATATGTATATATGTTTGGTATATATATATAAGCAGTATATATATGAGTGATGATTCTTATAGGAAATTAGAAGCGTGCAATAGATTTTTCTTTTGTTTAATTTATTTTACTTGTACTATACTTGTATAAAAATCACCACCTTTATAAGAAGGATAATATTGTGTATTGAATTGTGATAGAGGATTCGATAATCAAATGAAATTTGCTTGAGCAATTTGTGAGTTATTATTGATTTCTATGATTTTATGGGTGTATATGTTATCATTTTGATGTTTGTCCAAATTTGACGTCACCTTCTGTTCACCCATTGGCAAAGAAATGGGGCTAGCCCTTTCTAATATATACTTTATATATGTGTGTATATATATATATACATATATATGAATAACGAGTCTATCACCTAATGGCCCTCTGTTCTTGCTTGGCACTGATTGCAAAAATTGGATCGGTTTATTTCACCTAATGGTCCTCCTTTGAGTCCTTTCTTCTTTGGGAATGGTTGAAAAAAACTTGTGTAGAAAAAAATACAATGAGGGTTAGTTTGCTCTAAGAAGCTTGAATATAAGTTGTTTAGAAAAAAAAATACAATGAGAGTTTAATAAAATTTATATCAATTAAACCTTAAACCCCTGTTTGGCACATGGGTTTGAGTCCATATTTTTGGTGTTGGGGTGGAAAATGTAACTCAATCGATGTTTGGTTGGTTGGTTTGATTCCAAAATGTTACTCCATGATGTACCAAATGTGTCTTTTTTCACACCATCTCAATTCATGGTTTACATGGTGTGGTTACTATTTGCTCAAACCAAAACCATTTTGGTGTACCATTTTAAAGTTAAATCCGATCCTTGGTGTACCATTTTGAAGAAACAATTTTTTTTGGAATTATAAGTCATGTTTAAATTTGAATTTTTTTATTATTATAAAATTCGAAAAAAAATATAAATTTCGAAAACAATGTTTAAATTTTGAAAATAATATATAAAATTAGAAAATATATATATAACTTTCGAAACAAATACTTAAAATTCCAAAATAATATATAAAATTCGAAAAAAATACAAAATTAGAAAATATATATATAAATTTTGAAACAAATATACAAAATTCGAAAAGAACATATCTCGAATTTAATATAAAATTTGAAAACAATATATAAACAATATAAATTTTTTGAATTATATTGTATCAGGTTTTTTATTTCTTCTAGTTGTAATGTATCCGGTTTGGAGGAGAGACTATTAATTTAAGATCATGATGCGCATTTGCAGTATTTATTTTTTTATAATTAAAAACATTTATATATACATAAATATATATTTTCTTACTACAGTGATTAATCTTTTACATATGGAATAATTTTTTTTTTTCATTTTTTAGTGTACTGAATTTGGACATGGGTGGGTGGGCTTTGAAATCTCTAAAATACAAAGAGGTCCAGACAAGATCAAATATAAGGTTCTTTATATCTAAGACTTCACACTTATAAATGTTTAAAAAATATTAATATTAAAAACAAACATTCATTTTGGTATTGTTGTAAAAATTTATTGTAGTGTGAATGCGGTAGTCACGAGACCCCTAAGTGTAGTCGCGTGAAATTTGTTGCTTATGTGCATGCGGACGTTGCGAGAGTCCTAAGTGTAGTCTCTAAACATTGTGTGAGTGCGACAAGAAACTTCTAGCCCTAATCTTGAATAAGATTTTTAGTTTCATGGGGTTGAAAATTTTAATTTAAAGATATAAATATATATATTCTTTTAGTTTATAATAATAGTTAGTGAAATATAAAATTTTGGATCCCTAAATTGTGAAATTGGATTAGGGTTTAGTACGAATTGGCCTCCTAAACAAATTAGTGTTTTTTTTTTTTTGTGGACCTATAGGAAGACATTTTAAAAGATAATAATAATTTGAGGCTCTAAATTGAGTAATTATATTAGGCTTTGTTTTGAATTGGATTGGGAAACTAATTATTTTTTTAGACAATATAGAGGAACTATTTTTTTTTTGTTCAAAAAAATACAAATTGGGTCCCTGGCCGAAAGCCTTAGGCTGCCTGGTCGCCCTACCCAGGTTAGCCCGGAATTTGGAGGATATTTAGCTATTGATTTAAGATCATCGTTCAACGTCGTAGTCTCGATTTTTGTTGCGGCCTCGGTAATAATTTATAATGGTTTTGCACAATATCAATTTAAAAGCGAGTATTCGATAAATACCTAACAATAATGATATCTTCCAAAAGCCTTACGCGTAGAGTGATATATAAGAAATGTATGAGATAAATACGAGGAATATATATTTACTAATTTGAATTATATTACAATAATTTCTTCTCATATTAATTTATTTTTCTTTCACTTTATATACTTTCTTTTAATTTATTTCTCTTTTCTTAATTTATTTTGCCAAAATATCGACTCTAGTATAGATAGAAGCTCACACCTTTTAAAAATGTTTTCAATCAAAATTAAACCCCTTCAAACAACGTATATGTATTGGGAATAAACATTCAAGCACCTATTCTGTTAAGCCATAGCTTATTTGACTGGAACATAATATATAATTGGAATTTAATTTCTTAATTTAATTGTGTCTCACATCGTATACGGATGGGAAAATTGAATGAATTTATAATGAGTGGATGTCAGTCTCACTTATTAGCTTAAATTTTTGGGTTGAACCGTGAATCATTCACCTGTTACAGTTGGTATCTGTGAGCCCGTTCGTAATGGTCGAACGAATTCAACTTCTAAGAAAATATCCTTGATTTCAAAATGACAATCGATAGAAAACACAAGAATGAAATCTTTAAGGAAAAACTAAAATTACTGAAGATAAAGAATGTTTAGTCAATATGGAGAAAGACTTGGAAAAAATTGGATCTCTTTCATTAAGAATTCCACCCCTATTTATACAAATGGAGAATTTTGAATTCTTGTAAGAGTTCAACATTAGTTGCTGCACAATTCTCTCATACTATTAACTATGTGCTTGATTTTAGGGATCGTTTCTCCATTAATTTTGTAACTTCTTGATATGTTTTTTATTTGTATTTATTCAATTGATGAGCCTAATCCCATGGTTCGGGCCTAGACTTGATGCAGATGGGCTTTCATTTTGAGTTAGGCTCAAGCTCACTGAAGTTGGGTTTGTGGTTGTGCTTGGTTTTGCACTTTTATGATGGGCCCAACACGAAATTGGGTTTACACTTTGCTCCCAATTCCCAAGCCCATTTCATTTTTGATATAGGGTGGGAATTTGAAAATTCAAGCAACTGCTTATACAATTTGTCATCTCCATTCTTCGAGACAATTCGTCTGCTTCATTTTCCCTTTGAAAAGCTACACTTGTGAATGGGGCTTTTTGTTTGCTTCAAAGCTTTTGAAGGTTTTCAACAAGGTTAGTTCCTAAATCTCTTCCTTCTTTCAATTTCTTCTTTTCCCTGTAACATGAGTGATGACATTAGTCGTACCGCTTCTCATGAAACGGTGATTGTTGGTATACGGGTTGCTTCATCTTCTCGGAGGTTAGGGTTTGTAAAACTTAAAACCAAGAAAATTTCTCGTAGAAAATTGTTAAAACTTCCCTTATCTAAACGATGTAAGATCGAATTTGGAATCCCCGATGATGTGACCATAGCAGAATACCCCGCGGACTTAAATTATGAGGCATACGAAGAGATTGGAAAGGGTGAAGTCCTTTTTTCTGAAAATTACTTAGTTGTTCTTCGTTTTCCCTTTCATCCATTTTACCATCACGTTCTATTCAAACTGGGTCTTACCCTTTTACAAGTTAATCCAAACTTTTTTAGGGTTTTATCCGTGATGCTTGTTTTGAACCATGAGCATGGTCTGAATTTGGGTTTAGATGATTTCCTTCTCTGCTATAAAGTTGATCGGATCAGAGATAACCCCGGTCGGTACCATCTCCATCCTCGTTCTACCTTCAAAATTTGTGTAGGTAATCCCTCGTCTGAGAAGGAGTGGAAGGAGAAGATGGTAAAAATTGGGGGAAATTAGCATGTTGACGCGTTAGGCTCGTACTCACTCCCCATATCCTTTGGCACTTGTAAAAAACTCAAGTGTGTGACTAATCCTGGCAAGTGTCCTTTTTTTATATATACTTCGATCTGCTCACTCTGATCGTTCGTTCCCATTTTGTAGTTCTCCGCCTTCAGTATTTGAACAAAATTTTTTTCTCAAACCTGTTTTCCAGCAAACTCCTTCTAACTTCAGAAAGTCTTGAGTTGATTGCTGCCGGTGCAAAGGACTAGGGATGGCAACGGGTCGGGTTTGGGACGGGTTTGCCTAATACCATTACCACCCCATTTAAAAATTACTAATACCAAATTCGTCCCAAACCCGCGACGGGTTGTAATCGGTAATACCATTACCATCCCGTCGGTATAAACGGGTTCCATCGGTTGTACTAAATTATTTCTAATAAATTAGAAGCACAGTTGATTTACTAAATTATTTGATGACAAATTAAGTTATAATGCATTTGATAACAAATTAAGTTATAAACCAAGTATCTCTCTCCACATATTTAAACAAACAAATGTATATATACGCATATTGACTGAAATTCTTCCAAAAATATATATATATATATATATATATATATATATGTCAACACCAAGAATCAGATTAATGAGTTATATATAGACAAAGACGCATATATATATATAATTAAAATTAAAATAGTATCATAAACGGGTCGGGATCGGGTTACCAATGAGTTTTCCAGAAAACCCAAACCCGCTTCGGGTTTTAATTTTGGATACCAAACCCGTCCCAAACCCGTTTATAAATTTACTAAACTCGCCCCAATCGGGTTGGGATGGGTCAAAACCCGGCGGGTCGGACCATTTTGCCATCCCTACAAAGGACGTTGTTGTCATGGAGATCCCGATGCCAGTTTCTAAGAGGAACACTTCGGAAAGAAAAGTTATTGCTGCTTAGTCATCTGGGAGTGACAAAGGGAAAAACAAGGTGATCGATCTGACTGAAAATCCAAAGGCACCGAAGGGCCTCTTAATTAGAACAGGGACTGAAAACAAAGTCCCTCCTCAGAAGAAGCTCAAACTTGGGCCCCAGGTAAAAAGTGAAGAGAAGATTTTAGAAAAAATGAAATTTGTTTGTGGTTACACCATTCCCGAGTGTTGCTTTGCCCCCAAGTTCGAAGGCGATTGGAAGTCAGAATTTCTTAAAGCTGATGGCAATCCTTTAACTTGTTGATCGATGGCCATGGCTGATCCTGATTCCTTGCTCGCTTTGGCTCGTAGGATGTGACCTTCCAAAGATGAAATTTTCCAACAGCATGTGGATCGAAGGGAACTTCTGGCCAGGGCCTCAGCTTCTATCCTTGAGGTAATCCCTGACTTTGTAGTTGTTTATTGAAACACTTCATTCGTAAAATAGTTTCTTATTCTTACCATCTACTTCAGTATGTTTCAATGTGTTGGCTCTTTGCAAAGCCATTGAAGCTGATAAATATAAGATCAAAACCATTGATGTGGTTTACCTGAGGGCTGATAATTGTGCTAAGTCTGCTGTGAAGGACAAAAAGATATTGCAGGATGAGATCGTTAGCATGAACGCTCTTCAGAAAGCTGCAGATGAACGGATCAAAGAACTTGAAAAGAAGGTTATTGATCTGGAAGATAAAATGTTGAAATTGGAGAGTGATAATGCCATGTAGAAAGGCATTCTTGAGATTTGTCTAAGGGGGTGGCTTGGACATGCATCATCGTTATATCGGCATGTTTGATATAAGATTTTGCAACGGATTCCGCTTCTGTCATGAAAAAATTCAGCTTGATCCCTCCGAGCGTAAGTACAACGATCCAGACAGCCATGATGCGGCGTGCGAGGTTGCTCATCCGTGCAAGGATCCTGAGCCAAGTAGGGATGATAAGGACTTCACTTGATTTTTGCTGCACAGATTCATTCCAGTTCCCATCCTTGAGCCTATCTCTACCGTTCCAGCTGATAAAAATGTTTCATCCGGTGTGCCGAAGAGCGATGCTCAATCCATCTTTGTCCAAGCCGTTAACCCTGAAGCCAATGTTCATCCTCAGGATGCACCTCTTTCTTAGTACTTCAGATCATTTTGAACAATTTAATTTTTGGGTCTATAAGAATATTTTTTGCTCATGATGTGAGCAATGGGTGCATGACACCTAATTTTGTTCTAAACAGGTACGCAATTTTTGTTTTGCCTTCTACTCTTGATGGTCTTTAGTGAAAGCTTATTTGTGAGCTTTCTTTTGGTGCACTTCGCACTCATAATCTTGAACAACTGCTAAAGACTTTTCCATCCTCTGAATGGTCTTTCTAAAGAGCTTTATGATCTCTTGGTGCCTTTGCACTAAATTTTTATTTTTTATTTTTTTTTGGATCATGTTGTACTGGTATTTGACCAGGCGCTTAATGTGGTGCTTTCACACTTATATCTAAATAGGTTCCATTTTTTTTATGGTCATTTTATTGAGAATCCATATGTCTGACGTCAATGCATTGGTTTTTATATATTCGATCGTGAATCTCATGTAATCAGAATAGAAAAAGAAATGAGCTCGGAATTTTATTAATCCTTTAGAAACAAAGTAAGATCATGCTTACTGGTAATATCTTTTCAAATGAATGGGATTCCAAGCTCGTTCAATTATTTCTCCGTGTCGATCGGCCAATCGATAAGCCCCTTTGCCGATCACCTCAATGATAGTGTAAGGACCATCCCACGTAGGATCCAATTTGTTTGACCTTATGGCTAAGACTCTGACCACTTGGTCTCCAACTTGGAAAGATCTTGGTTTCACCTTTCTGTTGTAACTTCTCATCAGTCTTTGTTGGTATGCAGCCAATCTGATCGATGCCATTTCTCTCTTCTTATCGATCTGGTTTCTCTCGATTCCATATATCTCTTCATTCTGTTCAGGATCAAAGAGATGTATTATGGTCGTGGGATTTCTGTCTCGATCGGAATAACCGCCTCTACTTCGTACGCCATGGCAAAAAGTGTTAAACCCGTTGTCTTTCTTGGAGTCATCCGATAACTCCAAAGTACTCTTGGCAGTTCATCTAGCCATAATATTTTTTCTTGAATCCCCTTGAGCTTTCTCTTTATTCCAGCAAATATCGTTCGATGTGTGATCTCGACTTGCCCTTTTGCCTGTGGATAGTTGACCGATAATAGGTTATATGTTTTTGCCTCCACCCATTTTGTGAAATAGTCTGTGGCCAGTAATACATGTTTTTGATTTGATGTTGCTCGAGTCAATGGCCCAACAGAGTCCATCCCCCATCGAGCGAACGATACTAGTGCTGCCATTGCTGACAAGAGCTCTGCTGGCTGGTGAATTATGTTGGTGTGCCTTTAGCATTTGTCACATCTTCTTGAGTACTCATTTGCATCATGAATCATGTATAGCCAAAAATATCCTTGAGTGATTGCCCTGTGAGAGAGCGATCTACCCTTTGCGTGCCCCCTGCATGATCCCTCGTGTAATTGCTTGAGGACTTCCCTTGCTTCTGATGGAGTCAAACACCTTAGATAGGGACCAGTTAATGACCTTCGATATAAGGTACCATCAACCACAACATATTTCACTGAGGTTTTTTTCTATTTTCTTGCTTCTCTATGATCTTCCGGTAGTAGGTCGGTCTGTAAGTACGTCAATATAGGATCGATCCAACTTGGTTCGTATGGTATAACAAATACTTCATCTTTCTTGCCGATCAAAGGTTCGTCCAGCTCATTGATAAGGATGACTCTGGTCATATTTTCTCCTGCCATTGAAGCTTGGTTTGCTAAATGATCAGTTGTTTCATTGTCCGCTCTTGGAATCTGTGCGAACGTTATCAGCTGAAAACTTTGCACTTTCTTCTCTACCACCTTCTTGTACTCTTGCATCCTTTTTTCCTTAGTATCAAAACTTCTATTGATTTTTTTTAATGATTAATTGTGAATCACTAAGCACTGCTACTTTCTGGATTTGGAGTTCTCTTGCTAATCTGAGTCCAGCTAACAGTGCTTCATATTCCGCCTCATTGTTCGAACTTTGAAAGTTGAGTTTTATAGACTGTTGCAGCTTCGTTCCTTCTGGGGTGATCAACTCCATTCCGAGACCTTCCCCCAAACCGTTCACTGATCTGTCAACGTACAACTTCCTTACTGGCCCTTATATTTTGGCTTCTCCATCGTCAACTTCGTATTCGAGTAGGAAATCCGTTACCGCCTGTCCCTTCATCGAAGTTTTGGGCTCAAACGATAGTTTGAACGTACTTAATTCGATCGACCACTTCGTTGTTCGACCAGAAAAATCTAGCTTTGCTAGGATGGCTCGAATCATAAAGGTTGTTGGAATAACGATCGGATGAGACTCAAAGTAATGGCGTAGCTTTCGTTTGGCTTGCACCAACGCCAAGATTATCTTATATATTTTTTAGTATCTTTTCTCCGTATTGAGAAGTGTCTTACTTTCATTATAATTAGGAAACTAACAATTTTCATCATTCTTCATTAGAACTGAACTGATGGCGTTTAGGGAAACCGCCAGGTACAATGTGAACATTTCATGCTCTCTGGGAGCTGTTAATATTGGTGGCTTGGCCATGTAATGCTTCAATTGATCGAAAGCTTCTTATTGTTTTTGCCCCCACTCGATTGTTCGTTTGGATCTTAGCACATCGAAAAACGGTTTGCATCGATCAAAGAGCTTTGAAATGAACATGTTGAGCGCAACTATTCTTCCTGTCAAGACCTGGATCTCCCTTGGGGTTCTTGGAGCTTTCATCTGGATAAATGCCTGTACCTGGGCTGGACTGGCCTTGACTCCTTCTTTATTGACAATGTGCTTTAAGAATTGACCGGAAGCAACCCCAAATGTGCATTTGTTTGGGTTGATCTTTATTTGATGTGTTTGTAATGATGAGAAAACGTCCTCCAAATGATTCAAGTGATCATCTCTCTTCTTGCTTTTAACAACCATATCATCAATGTATGCTTCCACTATGTCTCCAATTTGTTTTTTGAAGATCATGTTAACCAGTCATAGGTATGTGGCCCCGACATTCTTTAAACCGAACGACATCACTTTATAGCAGAATGTGCCTTTTTCAGTGATGAAAGATGTTTTGTCCTCATCTTTTAGATTCATCGGAATTTGGTTGTAGCCTGAATAAGCAATGAGGAAGATGATTCGTTCGAACCCAATAGTTGCATTAATCATTTGATCAATTTTTAGGAGCGGAAAGCTATCATTTGGGCATGCCTTGTTTAGATTTGTAAAGTCTACACACATTTTGAACTTCCCATTCTTCTTTTGTACCATGACCATGTTGGACAACCAACTTGGATAATGGACTTCCCTAATGAAGCTTGCAGTCAAGAGCCGATCAACCTCCTCGAATACGAACCTTCTATATTCGGGACCTATCCAGTGAGGGCGTTGTCGCACTGGAACTGCATTTGGGTTAATACTCAAACTATGCATAATAACTTGAGGATTAATACCTGGCATGTCGTTGTGCTCCCAAGCAAAGACATCGACGTTGGCCTTGGGCAGCGTGAACAATTCGTTCCTTTCTATTGGACTGAGGCAAGCTCCAATTTTTGTCGTTTTGTCTTTTCTTTCATGAATCAGATATACCACTATGGTTTCCTCCTCTGATCCGTCGTCCTAAACGGGTTGATCAACGGATTTTGGTAATTGCTATAAGGGATGATCATCTTCTGCTGACTTCAGACATTTTGAAATGATAGAGTAGCATTCCTTGGCCACAACTTGATCGCCTGGAATATCAACGAAGCCTTTCTTTGAGGGATCAACACACCTCATTACCTGATGAAACGTTGATGGTACGCCTTGCATTATGTGGATCCATCCTGTAGATGCCAAAATTTGCACAACACACGAATGAATCTTTTTATTTAGATTTTGTCTCTTTTATACAGATACCCTTAATGGGCTTTGAGCTCATTAGGGCAATCTTATTGTCATTACATCATTATTACATCATCATCTTTATTTACAAAGAATGATAAGCTGAAATGGGCCTAATGCCTGATAACTTTGCTGGGTTGTTAGCCCGATAGGCCTGACGCTTGATAACCTTGTTGGGCTGTTAGTTCGATGGGCCTGATGCCTGATGGGCTTCTATGGGCTTGGAAATTCACACACTTACACATCCCCTTCCCATGATCAGGTTATAGGAAGGTTGAACGTCCACTAATATGAAATTCTCTGTCAAGGTGCGCTTCCCCGCTGTGACCGGCAGAGTCAGAACCCCGATCAAGCTACCTTTTGTCCGTCAAACCCAGCTAACAGATTTGCAATCGATCTGATTAAGCTTGGGTTGATGTCGATCTTTTTGAAAGCCGATTTAGTCAAGACATTTGTGTTCTTCCTTAGATCTATTAAGACTCGTTTTACTAAACAATTTGAAATTATGAGAGAGATTACCAGCGGATCCTCGTGCGGGAGTTGTACCCTCATTAAATCCTCCTGGGTGAACGAGATGGTGGTGTTGAAAAGTTGATGATCGCGTTCAACTCGTCTATCCTTCTGATTTTATTGGCGTTCCTCATTCGTGAACGCTGCACCGATCGACTTTCCTCGTCATCCTCTGGTTTTTCATGAATGGTATCTATAATTTTTACTAGTTGTCCATCAATGACTTTGTTGCTCTTTGCATGATCTTGAGTTCGGGCACCTCTATCAACATACTCCCCGAGTTCTCCTCGTGTGATCATTTCCTCAACTTGCTTTCTCAGATTCCTACAATTGTTGATCAAATGACCAAAGTCGTTGTGGAACGCATAATGCTTTGACCTGTCCTTCAACTCTGGAGCTATCCTCATTAGTAGAGGTGGGCAGAAGATACCTTTTGATTTATTTTCCTGGAACAACTTTGTGAGCGACGTTCTGAGTAGAGTTTCCGCTTCCTCAATCCTGGGTCTTTTTTCTTGTGAACGGTTCAACAGTGTCCGGGAGCTACTTGCGCCATCATATTTTTTACTGTTATGAGTTATCCAATATATTTATTTCCCTTCTACGTTTGCAAATGCCGAATGATGGCTTCTGACCAACTCATCCTCTTCCAGTCTGAGATAGCCTTGAGCTCTTGAATTGAGTTGCTCCATGTTTAAGGGTGTGGACTTCACTAAGGATCTGTGAAAGCTGGTTCCCTGCTCGACGACCACTTTGAAAGCCTCCACAACTGCCAGTTGATTGCATCCCAGGATCATTCCCATCTCCAAATTAAATCATGATAAGAAACTTTTCATGCTTTCTCCATTTGCTTGCCTCATTATGAACAAGTTGGATATTGTCCTCTTTTGCTTCCGGTTCCCAAAGTATTGGGTCAGAAAGCATTCCAAGAGTTTCTGGAAGCAGTTGATCGATCCGTTGGGCAATTGGCGGAACCACAGAAGTACTGGTCTCGTCAGGCTGGTGGAAAATGATTTGCACATCAAAGCATCATCGGCTATATCCAATATCATCATTTGCTCTACATGAAAGAGATGTTCAATGGGATCTTGTGTTCCATCAAACTTGGTAAAAGTCGGCATAAGAAACTTGTCTGGCCTCCTTGCAGCCTGATCTCCTCGCTGAACGGTGATTCGATTATTTTTGCCATCATTTCCACCGCCATGTCTGTCGGCGTCTATATTATGAGATCTTTGACCGTCTCGTCCACGATCTTTTGAAGTCTGGTCATCATATCGAAGGGCACGACTTGAGCTGGGGCTTGTACATATTGATCGGTTCCTTTTGTCCTCGGATGGGTCTGAGATTTCTCCGCCGAACTCTCCTTATTTCGATTATTTTCTTTCTGATCCTCTAGGTTGTTTCGTTGACCCCCCAAAGGATGAGCCCGTTGTTCAGCTTGATTCAGCTAGCCCTCAACTCCTGATTTTCTCTTTCGAGAGCTTCTAAACGTTGGAGTATCGCGTTTGCGGCTCCCTGCGGCACTGTTGAGGTTTCTCCATCTCCAACCCCCATGGATCTAGTAGTCACCATTTTTTAAACCTAGGAACTTACGTTCTCACAGACGTCGCCAAAAGTGTGAGCCCATTCGTAATGATCGAATGAATTCAACTTCTAAGAAAATATCCTTGATTTCAAAATGACAATCGATAGAAAAGCAAGAATGAAATCTTTAAGGAAAAACTAAATTTACTGAAGATAAAGAATGTTTAGTCAATATGGAGAAAGACTTGGAAAAAATTGGATCTCTTTCATTAAGAATTCCACCCCTATTTATACAAATGGAGAATTTTGAATTCTTGTAACAGTTCAACATTAGTTGCTGCACAATTCTCTCATACTATTAACTATGTGCTTGATTTTAGGGATCGTTTCTCCATTAATTTTGTAACTTCTTGATATGTTTTTTATTTGCATTTATTCAATTGATGAGCCTAATCCCATGGTTCGGGCCTAGACTTGATGCAGATGGGCTTTCATTTTGAGTTGGACTCAAGCTCACCGAAGTTGGGTTTGTGGTTGTGCTTGGTTTTGCATTTTTATGATGGGCCCAACACGAAATTTGGCTTACAGTATCTGAGTCAATCTGGTGTCCCGCTGGGTGCGTTCCGCAGGTTCGAATGATTAAGCTTTCGGTTACATATGATAAGGTATTGATATTGGACTTTGAAACCATAAATGAGATTAGTACCTAACAAGAAGTGGATTAAGAAATGCTAATGTGTATTTGTTGGTCAGAAATTTGTATACAAATAATAATTCATTATATAATTAAAAGTTAATAGGCCATCATCATTTTTTACAATGAACAAACAAATAAAACTAATAGTTTAATATCTAATTTGGTAAAGGTTGCGTGGTTTGTTTAACCTTCTTTTTTTTTTTTGTGATTTTTAAAGTTTTGCTACATCACTCGTTACGATGAAAGTATTTCAAACTTCAAAGCTTTGTAAAAAAATTTGCTACATCACTCGCTACGATGAAAGTATTTCAAACTTCAAAGCTTTGTAAAAAAATTTGCTACATCACTCGCTACGATGAAAGTATTTCAAACTTCAAAGCTTTGTAAAGGTTACATAATATATAGATTTGAAGATATTGAGTTATATAGATTTATAGCACGTGCATGTATGTATCAAGATTATATCTATCCAAACTGATTAATGATCCAAGTGTAGCCCTGTCACAAGTAGACCATTAGTTGAATTTTGGAAGCATGGTCGTCCATGTGTACAAGTAACCACAACCACATTAATTATTTGTATATGTATATTTATATTGACCTCAGAATCAAGATTGTAAAACTGATTAGAACGTTCCAAATACCTACTTTTCCTTTGATTGTTTCCACACATTGCTCATCACAACCTCATACTACTCCTGATTATGATGTATTCCATCAATCATCTTTTTTTCTTTTAAACAAAATATAGTAATACATAATACATATATATAGACATGTTTTTATATTTCCTTTTGACTAGGGTGGTGATTTTGATTTTCTTCTTCAATAAAATAAAAGAATGTTGAGGTGAGAAATTTCAATTGTAATATGTTAGAGAAAAGCATGTGTAGACGCAATTTGACAAGAATAACTTTCATATTACAAATTTTAATTTAAAGAATATGGCGAGTTTTTCATTTTTTTTTTATTGTAACTGGCAAATTGAAAACTTACGAGTTATATTAGCATAGTTTCATAGAGTGATAATAAAACAGAACAACCTATGATGTAAATGATGATAACATATATAAGTGAAAATTACCTTCGAAATTTTTAATTTGGTTTATATTGAAAATTTGTGTTAGAGTGCAATACCCAATCCAAATGTCATTCAAACTAGTTAAAAGTGAAATAAAAAAAGAAAAAAACACTAATCACCCTGAACTATACCATTGTTGCATAATGCTCTTTAATCCCATCTTAATTCTTTATTTTGATTAAGAAACATAAAATGAGTAAAAACTGAAATTGAAAATGTCATGCTTGCTGTTGACTCTCTTCAAATATCATATTTGCATTATAAAAAATTAAAAAATAAGTGAAAAACTCCTTGTACATGAGATTCTTTAAATTTCACATCAAAGACCTTCTTTTCATTTCGTACAATTTACAAAATTACACACCTTTTAAAATTTTGATATTGATTTTTTTTCAAGACTTCAAATTTCATATTAAACATCTAAAATTTAGGATAGTTTGCAATGACACCCCCTGAAGTTTTGGTCAATTGCAGGTAAATGTCGGTCAATGCACTTTTTTACAGAAACAACCCCTGAGAATTGCAAAGTATTGCAACGACACCCCTTAGAGACATGAAATAACTTAAATACCCTTGTAAATGCAGAAAAGTTACACAATAATAATTGGGTAAGAATTTGGATCCTTTCTCATTCATCAAAACCATGTATTTATACACAATTATGGAAGATGGGTCGAGCCCATGTATCTAAGTTTACCAATCCCTTAAATCAAGAGATTTGATAAACTCTACCCTTTTTTGGACTCTTTATTCTATAATTGGATTACTCCTTGCCTTGTGGATCACACTTTAGCTTCTAGAATTTTCCGTTTTTGGCCTACTTGTTTTCAGCCCATCCGTCTTCTGGCCCATCGGCCTTTGGCCCATCCGTCGTCGGCCCATCAGTCCTGTGGCCCATCTATGGTTGGGCCAAATATTTCAACCATTATACAGGCCCCTGAGGTTATGGGCTTTTGTAAAAAGCCCATGACCGAAAATTTTCAAATAATGCTATATATATACATTCATGCACTTTTAGGGAAAACGGGGTTTGGTGAGTTGTCAACTAATTATGATCATTTATTGACATTTGAAATGTGCGGCCACTACTCCCTTGATTGTCGCACCATGACGGCTCATCGTGGGTTGCGCGACCTTCGGGCTTAGTGCAACCCTTTGGCCTCCTTCTCCCTCTCTATAAAAATCCACACTTCTTCATTTCATTTCTCATTTCATACTTTGCAATTTTCTGCTCTAGCCTCTCTCTTCCTTAGCTCTTTATCCCTGGGTTTTATTTTCTTGTTATTGCCGCAATCCTTCCCGTCGGTCGTTCCGGATTTATTTAATAGGACAGAAACTTGCTGCTACCCGAAGCTCCTGTGACTCTCCGTTCACCTACCGAGTAAGTTGACCGATCATTTCTTCTCCTTTCTTTTAATTTTCATCTTTACCCCCTTCTGTCTCTTCTACCTTTCTTTAGCATTATGTCTGACAGCGATGACATCCGGTCAGTAGAGGAAGTTGTTTTATCTTCTACCTCAGGCACCAATCCCACTAGTAGTGACAGTTCCCAACCCACTCATAAAAGAGCCAAAAAGACTGATCCTGTGAAATCCAAGCCTTCTGAACCATTCGTAGTGGCCCCACTTAAGAGGGCCCGACCTGAAGTGGACGTTAAACACCTTCGGGCTGAGACCCAAGTTCCCAAGGACGTTGATGTGTCCCCTTACCCTGGCTACCTAGATTTTACCCCAGAGCCAGGGGCTAGCCCCCGGTAGCATTCTGTTATCGGCGTCTCATCTTAGGGTTCTAAGGTTTCCTCTTCACCCCTTTTTTCACTACGTGTTTTTCATGCTAGGGTTGCACCCTCTCCAACTGAACCCGAACAACTTTAGAATCATGTCCATGCTCCTGTTGTATAACAGGGATATGGACTTGAACTTAGGTCTAGCCGACCTCCTCCTTTGTTATTTTTTCCAAAATGCTAGAGCGAGTAGGGGTAGGTACAACCTTTTTCCATTTCAAGGCTGGAGCATATGCACGGATACCGAGAAATCTGTTAAGGGATGGAAAGAAAGGATGGTAGTTGTGAGTGGCAACTGGTCATACCCTTTTTCTCGTATATTCCCGATCCCCAACAAGTTCGGTCCCATTCGCCTGTCTGTTTACCGCCCCCTTCATAAGGCCTCTTGCCTCTGTGAACACTATAACCTTCATCGGGGGGACTATGCCTTCAAATTTATAGGTTATGAGGACAAAGATCTTCCCTTTACCTTCATAAAACAACGTATAGGCGTCTTGAAAACCCATGTCTGGGGCAAAACCCGATCGGCTACTGACCTGCTGACCTTGGACAATCTTGAGTCGATCTCTAACTTGGGCGCTGCTGTTGATAGGATGGACTTGCCTGATAAACCCATGTCTGCTAGAATCCCTCAAGTTCCTGAAGGGATTACCCTTGTTGATGTTGTGCCCTTATCAACAACACCTCCTTCGACTTCGGTACCTCCTCCTGCGCAGAGCCCAGCAGCGCCATCAGCGCAGAACCCCGGAGCTCCACCTCCGCCTCCCGTCAATGCTCCGACTGTGAGGACCCGATCCAGTACAACCGGTGGGGTGAGTACTAAAAAGGCCAGGACACAAGCTGAAAATGCTTCTTCAAGCAAAGCTCCTGCTGTCCCTGAATCATCCCAAGCTTTGATTCCTTGGGAGCCTAAATTTCTGCTGCCGGATGGGACTTTAGTCTATGCTGATCAAATCACCCTTAATCAGCCAGAAGCTCTTCGGGCCATGGCGAAAAGGATCTAGACACCAGCTGATAGGGTGGCCCAGTCCAAAATCACCAGAACTGATCTGGCTAAAAGGACTTCAATAATGGTTATGTAGGTAAAGACTTTGTTTAATCTTGTGTTCTTAGTTTTATTTGTTTGATCGCTTTTTCGTGTAATAATCTTTTCTTTACTGTGCAGCTTCTCTACGGCGTCCAGGCCTACAACAGCCTCCTTGAGATTGATGTCAAAGAAATGGCCGGTATGAAGGCCCAAATAAAGCAGAATGACATCCACCGGGTTTCTCTGGTCAAGGAGGCGGATGGTCTCCGTCAGACTGTTTCTGAACAGAAGACTCTTCTGGAAACCGGTAAAGCGGAGAAGCAAACCCTGACTGCCGAAAAACTGGTTCTGGCTGCCGAACTGGAAAAAACGAGGGAAGCTGCCAGGAAGATGGCAGCTGAAAAAGCTGAGTCTGATAGACTCTTGGCAGAATCAGAGAGGCTTCTGTCCCTTGAGCGGGAAAAAGTAGAAGTGTGTCGTCTGGGAGGGCTTGACATGTACAAAAGATACAGTGTTATCTGTGACATCCGAGCGGCCAGGGCCTGGCGGCGAAGGTATGAAATGGAGCATATCCCTCTAGAATCACGGGAATTTAAGACCGCAGAGGAATTTGACGTCCATATGGGAGTGCCAGTGCCTTATGAAAACCCTCCTTCCTCTGAGAACGAGAAGCGCTTTGCTACCATCCTGAAAGGGGAAGAATACCATCCTCCTGATCAATAGTATAGGCAATTTTATATGTCTGTGTTCCCTTCAAAGGGCTAATTTCTTGTAACTTCTTTCTTTATCAATGAACAAGAATTTTTCCCCCTTTCCAGCATTTATTCTTCTCTTGTGTTGGTTTTTAGCGTTTGTACTTAGCTTTTTATGAATCAATTGAGCCTTCGGACATCTGGCCCCTGAGGCTATCTACCCTCCGGTTAGTTCAAATCTGGTTTGAACTCAAACACTTAGGAAAATTTTAATAAACATGAAGTCTTCGGGCATTTGGCCCCTGAGGCTTGATTTCATCCTCTAGTTAGTTCAAATCAGGTTTGAACTCAAACACTGAGGAAATTTTTTAATAAACATGAAGCCTTCGGACATTTGGCCCCTGAGGCTTGATTTCATCCTCTGGTTAGTTCAAATCAGGTTTGAATTCAAACACTTAGGAAAATTTTAACAAACATGAAACACTTGTATAAAAGTAGAATCTATCTTTATTGAGATGAACTTGAAAATCATGAAGCAGAGGTGCCGATATCGGGCACAGATGCTTCATAACAAGGGTGTCATAGTAAGACACAATTTTATTTCTCAACAAGAAAAGTAACTATCTAAGGATAATACCTCTTTAATCGATAAGCATTCTGAGAGTTGGACTCGAGGCGGCCTGTTTCGTTCTTCCGAACCAGATAAGCACTGCGTCCAATGACCTCAACCACTGTGTAAGGTCCTTCCCATGTCTCTCGTAACTTGCCTACAATCCCAATCTTCCGTCTGAGCACCATATCGCCCACTTGGAACTCTCTTATTTTGACTTTCTGATTGAATCGTGCCCTAACTTGCTGCTGATAGGCTGCTAGTCTTATCCCGACGGCTTCCCTTCTCTCTTCCAGGAGGTACAGATCATGGGCTAGGTGCTGATTTTTTGGACCTTCTTCCCATGCTTGATTCCTTAAAGTAGGTACCTTTAGCTCGGTCGGGATAACTGCTTCGGCCCCATAAGCCATGACGAAAGGGGTTTCTCCAGTTGGTTGTCTTGGAGTAGTCCAATAGGACCACAACACCTCATGAAATTTCTCCAACCATGCCCCTTTTGCGTCTTCAAGTTTTTTTCTCAGTGTGTCAAAAATGGTTCTATTCGTCCTTTCGGCTTGCCCATTTCCCTGTGGATAGCCGACGGAAGAAGTGTTTTGATTGATCCCATGCTTTGCTAAGAATGCTTGAACCCTTCTGTTGTCCAGGTTGGTGCCATTGTCCATCATTATGGTTCGGGGTAGACCGAATCTACAGATGATGTGGCTCCAGATGAATTTTATAACATGGCTACCTGTTATGGTGGGGTATGCCTCTGCTTTCACCCATTTGGTAAAATAATCGGTAGCCAGGAGAACATGCGTGGTACATCGTATTGCTTGTGGGATAGGTCCCACAATGTCCATACCCCATCGGGAAAAGGGGTGAGGAACAATAGTTGGGTTTAAGAACTCCGGCGGTGGATAGATGGCATCTCCATGAAACTGACATTTTTTGCAATGTCTGACGTAAATTTCAGCGTCCCTTGCCAGGAGTGGGCCAGAAGTACCCCTGGGTGAGGACTTTATGAGCTAGGGACCTTCCCCCGGAATGATTGCCACAAGCTCATGCATGAATTTCTTCCATGACTGCCGATGCCTCGGATGGGGTGAGACATCTCAAGTATGGTTTGGAAAAAGACTTTCGGTATAGCTGGCCGTTGTATAGGGCATACCTGGCTGCCTTCATTCTTATCTTCCGGGCTTCTGATTTTGATTCAGGCAATGTACCAAATCTCAGATAATCTATTATCGGATCCATCCAACTTGGTTCCCATGGGATAACCATTACTTATTCGGGGGGTTCCAAGCTGGATCGGACGACGAAGTCTATTGGTACAGTGCGAGTCATACCTTCTCCCGCCACGGAGGCTTGGTTAGCCAGATGATCTGCTACGGAGTTATCTCCTCTGGGAATCTGTTCAAAGTTGATTTGCTGGAACATTTCAGCTTCTCTTAGAACCAGATTCTTGTATGCTTCCATCTTCAGCTCTCGAGCTTCATACTCCCCTTTTAACTGTCATACGACTAGCTGGGAATCACTTCGAACCTCTACTTTCTGCACTTGAAGGCTTCGGGCCAACCGAATTCCTGCAAGAAGGGCCTCGTACTCTGCTTCATTATTAGAGGCTGGAAATTCCAATCGAACGGATTGCTGGATTTTAGTACCATCTGGTGTTACGAGTACTACTCCGATCCCTGCTCCGTTGATGTTTGATGATCCATCCATGAACACGACCCATAATTCGGGTTCACATTCTTCTACGGAGTCTGCCACTTCGGTTTCTAACAAGAAGTCAGCTACCGCCTGCCCTTTGATGGCCATTCGGGGGACATAGGTTATGTAAAAAATCCCAAGTTCAATTGCCCATTTTGATACTCTCACGGATAACTCAGGTTTCGCCATTATGGATCTGATCGGAGTTAAAGTAGGAACTATGATCGGGTGTGCTTCAAAATAGTGCCAAAGACATCGCTTAGCATTGATCAGTGATAGTACCAGCTTCTCCTATTTTGAATAACGGGTTTCTCCGTCGGCAAGGGCTTTGCTGGTGTAGAAGACTGGTGTCTGGTACCCTTTGCCCTCCTTGACCAGAGCGGCGCTGGTAGATGTTGATGAAATGGCTAGATACAGATGCAACGGCTCATCGACATCTGGGGTTGCCAGTATTGGGGGCTTCGCCATGTAACTTTTGAGTTTGTTCAGGGCCTCCGCTTGCTCCGCCCCCCATACCTCTCCTTTTGTCGCCTTTATTGCTTGAAAGAACGGCCGACACCGATCGGTTAGCCGAGAGATGAAACGACTGAGGGCCGCTATTCTTCCGGTTAGTACCTGGATCTCCTTCCGGGACTTTGGCTCCACTGTCTCTACGAGAGCTTTGACTTGCGCAGGGCTAGCCTGTATTCCCGTCCGATCAACTATGTTCCCCAAAAACTGGCCTGAGGAAACTCCGAAAAAATATTTGGCCGGGTTGAGCTTCATGTTGTACTCCCGGAGGGTGTTGAACACCTGCCGCAGATCGGCTAGATGGTCTCCTTTCACCTTGCTTTTGACTACTGTGTCGTCGATGTAGGCTTCGATGGTTGATCCCATCATCCCTTGGAACACCTTCCTGACCAATCTCTGATAAGTAGCACCTGTATTCTTTAGTCCGAAAGGCATAACTGTGTAACAAAATGTACCTGATTCAGTGATGAAGGCAGTCTTCTCCTGGTCCTCCGGATTCATTCGAATCTGGTTATACCCGGAATATGCATCCAGAAAGCTTAGGCGTTCGAAACTTGCGGTGGCATCTACCATCTGGTCGATCTTTGGTAAAGGGAAACAGTCTTTCGGGCATGCTTTATTCAGATCAGTGAAGTCAACACATACCCTCCACTTGCCATTTTTCTTCTGGACTACCACCACGTTCGCCAACCAGGAAGGGTACTGGACCTCCTTTATGAATCCTGCTTGCAGAAGCTGATCAACCTCTTCAGCTATGATCTGATTTCTATGGGCCCCCATTCGTCTCTGTTTCTGTCTAACGGGCTTTGCGTTGGGATCCACATTGAGAGAATGCAGGGCTACTGATGGATCAATACTAGTCATGTCCATATGACTCCACGCAAATATGTCAGCATTGGATCGGAGAAGGGACCCTAATTCCTCTTTTTCTTGTGGACTGAGGCCTGAACCAACATAGGTAAACCTTTTAGGGCGGTCGGAACAAATTTGAACTTCCAGTAGTGGTTCAACTGCTACCGGTGACCCCGAACCCCCTTCCTGTAATTGTTATTTGTCATCGGGTACTACCTTGGAATGTGACCCTCGTTCTGGTTCCGTCCTTCTTTTTAGAATTTTTATAGTGACATCATAACACTCCTTTGCTGCTACCTGATCGCCCCTGATGTCAATCACGTCTACTCCGTTCGGATAGATACAACGCATGACTTGATGCATGGTTGATGGGACTCCGTGCATCCGATGGATCCATCCCCTTCCCATGAAGAGATTATAGGAAGGTTTGACGTCTATCACCACGAAAGTCTCTCGGAGCGTGCGCCTTGCTGCTGTTACCGGCAGTTGGATCTCTCCCACTGGTTCCACTCTTCTACCATCAAATCTTGCTATCGGGCTTCTGGATGGTACAATCTCTTGAGGGTTGATTTCTAGCTTCTCAAAGGCCCATTTTGTGATGATGTTGGCGCTGCTCCCAGGGTCAACCATCACCCTTTTGATCAAGCAGTTCGAGACCATGAGGGAGATCACTAAAGGATCATCGTGTGGCGTCTAAATGCTCATCATATCTGAAGAAGTGAAGACTATCTGGGCATCCTTTTTCGGGCCTCTAAACTCGCATACTTCCCCAACCCTACGTAGCTTCTGAGCTTGCCGCATCTGGGACCTTCGGGCCTCTTCTATCTCTGATTGACTTGATCTTCCACGGACCATGTGAATAACACGTACGGGTTGTCCCATAGCTCCCTTGGCAGGCGCATGCGACGCTTGGTCTGATCGGACTCCTTCTTTGGCCACGTACTCGGTCAGTTCTCCTTTTGCAATCATGGTTTCCATCTGTCTCCTGAGGCTTCTGCATTCGTTAGCGTGGTGCCCGTACTCACCATGGAAGGTACAGTGCCTTGACATATCCCTTTGGTCCATCGGCTGTCTGATGGGTGGTGGTGATCGGTAGATTCCTTTGCCCTTTGTCTCTTGGTATAGATTTGCCAATGTCACTTTTAAGGGGGTGACCTTTTCCTCATCCTCAAACCTTGGTCGTTTTTCTGGGACTGGGGAAGGAACAGGAGGGGCGCTTGGTCGCTTCCGGTCTGGTGCACGATTCTTAACCCTGGAGGATGCGGATGCCCTGGCCTCCACTGTTGCAAAGACGGTCCTTCTCTGTCATATGGCCAACTCTTCTTCTATTCGGAGGTGCCCCTGTGCCCTAGAGTTGAGTTCTCCAATATCGGATGATGGCCTTTTGACTAGGGATTGATGGAACTTGGTTCCAGGGATTAGGACCATTCTGAAGGCTTCGACGGCTGAATGCTGATCGCAGTTGTCAATCGAAGACATCTCCACATTGAACCATGAGACAAAACTTTTCAGGGACTCGCCCTTCTCTTGGATCATGGTGAATAGACTGGAGATAGTCTTCTTCTGCCTTTTATTGCCGAAGTACTGGGCAATAAATAATTCGCAGAGTCTGAGCCAGCTACCGATCGATCAGGGTGGTTGCTTTCTGAACCACAAGGGGGCCGCTTCGGTCAGGCTGGTAGGGAAAACTTTGCAGAGCAAGGCCTCGTTCTCGTTGTAAACATTCATCTTGGTATGAACATGGTAGATGTGTTATGTTGGATCTTTTGTACCATCGAACAGGGTGAACTTCGGTAATCTGAACCTTTCCGGATAGGGCACGCTGGTGATCGAGACGGTGAATGGTGTTTGAACGGCATCTATGGATGCCTCGGATGCCAGATCGATTGGGGTCTGTATCTTCAGATCCCTAAGTACGTCCCGTTGGAATCTGGACATGATTTCCTCCAGTTTTTTCATGGTCAGGACCTCCTCGGGGTTATGTACCCCAAGAACCTGTAGGGATGACTCTGCCTGTTCCTCACGATCGTTGTGGGCTCTAGCGGGCGGGTCATCCATGTCTGTCTGGCAGCCTACAGATCGTTCACGCTGGCCGGACTGCTCATCGTCATGGTCCTCCCGTGGGTTCTGCAGTTGAGCCAATTTTGTCGCCAGTTCAGCGTTCTGCCTTTCTAACTCGGCAGTCCTCTCCTCTAGGGCTCGTCTTATCGGATCTTCTGGTTGTTGGCCTCCGTTTGGAGGTAAATCGGTATGCTGTGAACGTGTGATCGCCATCGATGGCACGAATCTTAGCTCTTTTGCAGAGGGTGAGAAACTTATTGAAAAAATGATTTCAATAATAGGGTTTCCCACAGACGGCGCCAATTGTGTAAATGCAGAAAAGTTACACAATAATAATTGGGTAAGAATTTGGATCCTTTCTCATTCATCAAAGCCATGTATTTATACACAATTATGGAAGATGGGTCGAGCCCATGTATCTAAGTTTACCAATCCCTTAAATCAAGGGATTTGATAAACTCTACCCTTTTTTGGACTCTTTATTCTATAATTGGATTACTCCTTGCCTTGTGGATCACACTTTAGCTTCTAGAATTTTCCATAGGCCCATTGTTGTTTTTGGCCTACTTGTTTTCAGCCCATCCGTCTTCTGGCCCATCGGCCTTTGGCCCATCCGTCGTCGGCCCATCAGTCCTGTGGCCCATCTATGGTTGGGCCAAATATTTCAACCATTACAACCCTTGATTATGTTAATTTACATGCAAAATATTTAAGTTATTCCCATGCCTAAATCTTATATTTTATGTTTTTTTTTTATGTACTCTTATTACTTATTTAAATAATTATATATATTTATTTATTTATTTTATATTTATACTTAAATGTTACAATTTTTTTTATATTTCTACTAAAATTATTCCTAATTAATATTTAATAGTAAATATAATTATATTTTCAAATTTCACAAAAATGGTTGATTGGCAAGAGAATATATATATATATATATATATATATATATATATATATATATGTTCATCAAAATTTATGTATATTTTATTAGGTATGTAATACTTATAATGGTTATTAGTTAGAACACTTTATTATTGATGAAATATTTTTAGTGGTAAAATTTATTTTTGAATAGATTTTTCAGTATATTTTAGATTTTTTGAATTTTTGTATTGAAAATAAAATTATATTTATACATCTTATTTATTTATTATAGATATTTTTTATAATAATAGTGTGGTGAGAAAGATGGTTGGTGTACTGAGCGAGGTGTAGAGTGTAGGCATGGAGATAACTTAGACATTTCGCATGCAAATTAACATAATCAAATGTATTTAAGTCATTTCATGCTCCAAGGAGTGTTATTGCAACACTTTGCAAATCTCAGGGAGTGTCTTTGTAAAAAGTGTGTTGATTGACATCTACCTGCAATTGACAAAAACATCAGGGGGTGTCATTTCAAATTACCCTAAAATTTAATATTACATTTTTTCGTTAAATTCCAAAATCTGAGTAGATAAACATTAAAAAGATGATTAGGAATGAAAATTGAAAACTTCTTTATGTTCTTTAACCTGTATTTAACTCCAATATAAAATCTGATTACAATAAAGTTGGGTGGGGGGAATAAAAATCCCTCCAACTAATTTTTGATAAATTCCAAAGAATGTGACATTTTGCAGCCAGATACATCGAACCATATAGTTAGGCACTATTTGAATGAGTAAAGGCAGCTGCAAATTAAAAAATTATGAGTTTCAATCACATGGGTCTTTCCTTAACCATCTTCACATGTCAAAAATATAAAATTTGAACTTTCCACGAAATCCAAAAGGTCAATAACGACGAAAGTCACATTTCTAGTACCATATGCACATTCAATACAAAATATGCACTCCATATATATATATATATATATATATCTCTAACAAAAGTTGACAAGTCAAAGGGATCGTCTCAGTCAACTTAAATCCCACCCTATAAATACATCTCTGCATGGACTCCTGTTATCCATATCCCACCATTTTAATTCATTCTCCAACTTTATCTCACAGATACATACACATACACACATATATATATATATAGACTACATAGGAGTCTTCCAATACATATATAACATGGCCATTGAAAGTGTTATGGGGGACATCATGTTGAAGATGGGCTTATTTGTTTTTGTTCAAGCTCTTGTTTATATCATCCTTTCAAAGTCATCCAATGTCTTCTCCAAAACTCCGAGATCTCTCAGCTTCAAACCGGCTAGATCAGTTAGCATCCGCCGGATGCTGGCCGCTCTCGCTGACATGCCGGCTGGTGGCGAGCCGTCACCGAGGCGCGAAACAACAAGACAAGATTCAACTGCCCATGAGCACGCATCTTGAGTCTTCCTCCCTAGTTGGATTTTGAAATATTCATTCATTCATTTATTTATTTATATATGTTTGGTATTTATATATAAGCAATATATATATAGATGATTCTTATAGGAAATTAGAAGTGTGCAATAGATTTTTCTTTTGTTTAATTTATTTTACTTGTACTATACTTGTATAAAAATCACCACCTTTATAAGAAGGATAATATTGTGTATTGAATTGTGATGGAGGATTCGATAGTCAAATGAAATTTGCTTGAGCAATTTGTGAGTTATTATTGATTTCTATGATTTTATGGGTGTATATGTTATCATTTTGATGTTTGTCCAAATTTGACGTCACCTTCTGTTCACCCATTGGCAAAGAAATGGGGCTAGCCCTTTCTAATATATACTTTATATATGTGTGTATATATATATACATATATATATGAATAACGAGTCTATCACCTAACGGCCCTCTGTTCTTGCTTGGCACTGATTGCAAAAATTGGATCGGTTTATTTCAGCTAATGGTCCTCCTTTGAGTCCTTTCTTCCTTGGGAATGGTTGAAAAAAACTTGTTTAGAAAAAAATACAATGAGGGTGAGTTTGCTCTAAGAAGCTTGAATATAACTTGTTTAGAAAAAAAATACAATGAGAGTTTAAAAAAATTGATATCAATTAAGCCTTAAGTGTCACTTAAAATTTACCCCATTTTAAATAAAAAATTCAGTTTTTAATACTAAAGTGCTAAGACTGGAAATTTTGAAAAGGTTCAAAAAAATATACTCCCTCCTTTCCCTATTAGTTGTCTATTTTTTTCAATTTTACTTGTTCCAAAATTACTTGTACAGTTATGAATCTCAATACAGTATAATCTTATATTTTTTCAAATTATTCATCTTCATTAACTTCAAAAAGCCGATACTATATTATCAAATGACAAAATTGGATACACAAAATAATTAAAAATATATTAAAAAATCAAATTTGGACAACTAATTTGATATAGAGGGAGTAATTTTTTCAAGCACCATTTGAAAATTCATTATTTATAATTTGTTTAGAAAAAATACAATGAGGCTATGAAATTTTTATTTTTTTTAATTAAATACATCTAATTGAATAAGTGTTCGAATCGATGTATAAAACAACCACTTCCTTAAAAATTAAGATCCAACAAACCATACAACATTTCAATTATCTTAAGATCCCATTTGGCATAGTTTTTGCTTCTGGCTTTTTTCAGAAGAAAAAAATAAACAGAAACCGTTTTGAGAAGCTGGTACCCTTAGGGTGCGTTTGGAAAGCCTGTTTTTTGTATTTGTTTTCTGTCTTCAAATACAAAAACTGTTTTTGTATTTGTCTTTGTTTTTTTCAGGAAAAAACTAAAAACAAAAAAGCGTTTGGATGAAGGTGTTTTCACCACTTTTATTTGGTGAAAATTGTATTTTATGAATTTAGTGTTTTCACTATTTTTACCACCTAAACAGTGAAAAAACTCAAAAAACAACTAAAAGTTGTATTTGGTGTTTTTACAACTTTTACACACTATTCACAGAAAACAGTTTTCTTGGGGAAAAAACAGTGAACAGTAAACGCGTTTGTCAAACGTGTTTTTTTTTTTAGTATTGTGAACAGTAAAAAAACAAAAACAAAAAACAGGACATCCAAACGGACCCTTAGTTTTTTCTAAACGCTCTTCCAAGGCCCAAAATCTTTTCTAAAATTTTTATCGAACATCATTCAAAAACTACTTTTGAAAAATCATTCCAAACAGGACGTAAAACTTCAATAGCAATGGAAAACATTATGGTGCTTTTCTTCTCATCGCTAAAACACAAAAGATGATCTCGGAAACAAATCACAAATGCCTCATTTGGAAACCTTGTTTTTGTTTTGTTTTTTATTTTTTGGCACTGTTCAGGAGAACATAACATGTTTGACAACATTTTTTACTGTTTGTTCTGTTCTCAATTTGGAAACTGTTTTCGTAAATAGTAAAAAAAACAAAGGAACAACAAAAACTTGTTTTTTTGTTCTTTTTGGGATTTTTCAAAAAAAAAAATTGTGGTAGAAAAGAAAAATTGTGTGAGAATATGTATTTTTTTGCCCCAAACATGTTTTTTGTTCTTGTTCTTTTGGGTGAGAAAATAAGAACAAGAACAAGAATTATTCTTGTTTTATGGTTCTCAAAACAAAAACAAAAACAAAAACAATGATTCCCAAACGGACCCATACTTTTTCTTTCAGCCCACTTTTCCAAACTTATATATACAACAGTAAACTCAGAGTAAGGTACAGAAACTGGTATTTCAAAACACAAAATTGATATTTCTTTACTGAAAAAAAAAACAGTTATTTTACAATTATAGAAAAAACGGAAAATGAGTTGCAAAATTTGTTACCAAAAGCCGAAAAAAGAGGATATTCCTGATGACAGAATAATTTTAAGGATTCCCATAAAGAATGTATGAATAGTTCGTAAAATCACACCACCATGAACAGCCTTCACACCTACTAAAAGAGAATGTGTAAGTCTTCCCTGTTGTTTTCCTTTTTCTTCCCTTAGATATATATGCGTGTGTTTGTGTGTCTATCTCTGATGCCAGATCAACTACATGGGAAAATCAGAGACTCCATATCTGCGCCGCTCCAGCAATTTTGATCACGAAGGACCTGAAGGAAATTAAGATAACAATTTAACTTGCTTTAATATTCAGAAAAACTATATCAATTCAGGGTGAACAAAGAATGAAAGGAAAAATAATCAACACTACTCATGTAGCCATGAAGGGTAGAAAATCTACTAGACCATTTTTGGCACTATTTTAGGGATTTTATTTCTTTTAGTAGTATAAAGAAATCTGATCTTTCGGTGAAAACTCAAGTTATGATTCTACCAGAATTTGAATTGAGCTTACAGATATATATTCAAGAAAAAGATAGTCAAAGAATAACACGAAACAGCAGTTAACCACTAAATTGCACACTTATGAATGCCAATTAGTACTTACCTAGATACATCTTCTTTAACGAATTAACTAATTTTTTTAGAAATCTACATTTTCAGTATGCTATATATAATACCTAAAGACCTAAATGAGCTGAAACGATGTACTAATATTCTTTCTACATATTGGGAATCATCAACTGCTTCCAACCCACGTAACGGTATGTTGTTAACAGTAATAGCCCCCTTCATCACACACAAGCAAAAGCATCACCAAGGAAAAAATCACGATCAACGCAAATATATGGAGAGCAGAAGCCAATCTTTTACACGGTTCATCCTACTTTAAGACTACATGCATGGAGAAAGAGATTTCACCATAAAGAATACACAATACACAGAAAATATGGCTACCCAGACTCGCACTTCCCTTTTATCTTGTAGCTCGTATTGCTTATTGACCATAATTCATGAACCCAGATACCATAGGGAACACTATGTTAAGTTTTTCAGATATCATATATACTCCAGCCAAAATGCCACAAGCCCCTCAACTTTTGGCAACTAACCTTCTGTAGTATCTATTTGGAAACTAACTCCCTAAATAATGTAAGAGAATTCGCATTTGGCGCCAAAAACTTGTTGCATTGTTGACATTGGTGGTTAAGAGTACTAAATTTCACTTGACAGAGAAACCCAAACAAGGGTCTAAATCGGCACTTATATGATTCTGTTGTGCACAAAACTTCTAGTATTTGTGTAGCTGCCAATGGATTCCAGGGCTATTAGCCGAAAACATGGGGCTTCTTCAGAACATAGCTAATGTTGATATCACTATTAGGAGTGCAAAAACTCAGTTAACTTCGAATAAATTGCTATTTGATGAGTTTCCATAAGATTGGGATCAACTCACTTTTCTTACACTTACGGACTGACCTTTCTAGACATTTTAGGAGGAGATACTAAACAGTTGCCTTTTTAAAATTAGACAAATCAAAAGAATGAAAGACACTTAAACTGAACAGAGCATCCATCAGAATAATGTGCTTTTCATGCAGGAATTGATCGTCCTACTTGTTGACCGCCTAAAAAAAAACTACGGGGACCACTGAACCTATAAGTTTTACATCCCAGAGGCTGGAGTTCATCCTCCGAAGAGTGACGACCTTAGGCTTTGAATTTGTTGAGAAAACGCAGATTTAGCTCAGTAAAATACAAAGGATTTTAATAAAGAAATGAGGAACAAGACGAATAGTTACTCGTCAAATCAAAAATGGAAATTTAGCTCAGCAAAATACCATGAATCTTAACAAAGAAATAAGGTAAGAAACTGTTATTTGTCAAACCAAAAGCAAAATCAGCTCAGTAAAACACAACCGTTTTCACAAAGAAATAAGCAATGACAAAAAGTCGTCTTTATCAAAAACTGACAAAAAGTCATTATTTGTCAAACCAAATTCTGTTGCAATGATACAAGTACTATTGCTTCTTATTATATATATAATGATATAGATATTGAATTTACACACTTTCTAAGTGCTTACGCTTTTAGAGCACATGGTTGTTGACATGGTATCAGAATCAACCATTTCGAGTTCAAACCTCACCATCAACCAGAAAATTGAAAAGCATGTATTGGACCCAAAGAAGGATCAAAATCAACCCCTTACGTATGAGCCTTCTCTGGGTCCAACGAGCGCTTTCAATTTTAATTTTGAGGGTAACGGCGAGGTTTGAACTCGAACTTTTGGCTCTGGTATCATTTTGACTACCCATCCACTCTAAAAACTTAGTGAGTGTAATTTTGCTACTAATGTTACTGAACTTATATGTACTCAATACTATATTATGTGGACTTAGCTATGGGTATATGTTCACAATGACTTGTCAAATTCCAAGCAGGACCCACTGAACTTCTAAATATTTATTTATTTAATATTATGTTTCATGCTTTAGAATAAAGTATTTTTTTTGGTAATACAATGACTAGAGTAGACATGTCATTCATTTGAGGTAATAGTATGCTAAAATGAAATTATTTGAGATATTTTTTAGGTGCATGTACAACCAAGTATCAAACATACATCCCATTCTCAAGTCAAAATGATATGTGTCAAGCACAGGTACTTCATTTACTTTGGAAGAGTCATTTAACATTTTACATATATATTCCAAGCAGCATTTTACCTTTAAGAAACAATCTTCTACTTTCATTGATACCGAGTACGTCACCAACTTGCTGAAAAGGATCTTTCTGATCCTCGAAGCCTGAGGTACAAGGGAATTGCTTTAAAAAAATCTGTTATTCTTATTATAAGATCACGTTTGGATCCGCAGATGTTTGGGAAACAAAATAATCCTCTCTTTAGATTTGAAAGGCTGAATTACATGCCTAGGCACATGTAAATGAACCATGGATGTTGGCTAAATATATATAAATAAATAAATAGTTCAAAAAAAAAAAGGGTATAAAAGTGTTGATTAATATTACTTGAGCTTTTCATAAGCTTGCTATATGAAAATGGTTAAAGCATATATGGCGTGAAGACCACATTTGGGTCTTCACTATTGCATCATTCTCCGTCCCCAATTTAATTAGTTTTATTCAAGCACACCACCACTTGAATATAGAGTCTAATCATATTAAACTGCATGAGTAGTAAATGGCAACACAGAATGGTAGTCCATACAATAGAAGAAAAGTACTGAAGAACCCCTTACGAGTCAATGATCTGGAAGGAAACACACTAGAAGTAGCACGACAAAATAAAGTTTGATCGATAGTGCCTGAGCAAGTTGGTATCACGCAATTATATCTTACCCAGTGACAGATGCAGATTGTTTTAAAGACGATTCCATTTGAAAGAAAAAAATAAATTCTAAAATAAAATAATAAACATAAGATTTTAATTTTTTTGGCTTGTTTGAGAAGTGTTGGTTGTGTTCAATATGTCTCGGTGTGAAATACAGATTTTTTTTATAACCATCCAATCGTGTTTGTGTTTTTTAAATTACCATAAATTTGGAAAATATAGAGTTAAGAAACATTCAATCTAGATAACCTGTGGGTGTATGAATGTATGGTGAGAATTGTCAAAAAAAATGAGTCAGGATATGAGAGGGTGTGAGAGAATTAATATCATGAATGTGGAGCTATTTTTTAAAAACTGAAAGTCGGGGCAAGAACTTGAAGTAGACAACAAAGTGGGGGCATTTTTAAATTCTAATGAAAAATGTAGTTTGTAATGCAAATATTAAAGATTTCAGTGAACCTTTTAACGAAAAAAGTATTTTGTAATTCAAATAGCTAAAATTCAATGGGGGCAGGGTCTAAGCTAGGTCTGTAGGTGATCTCACCCCAGTACATACAATTTCCTTATTAGTGAGACTATATATATTTCTCAGTGCAGAATAAATTATTGTTATTAAAGGGGAAGGAAAATATAACTATGTTGACCAATATAAAGTCTTTAAGTGCCAATTGACTTGGTTGAGATGTTACAAATCAGCCCCGTAACTAAAGAACTGACATCATATTCTCGCGGTATCCACCAAGTTGATTTACCCTTTAGGGTATTGGATCCATTGAAATGCATTTTTGTTTTCATTTTTTAGGGCATATATATACATATATTTCAGTTCTTTTAGCTACGATTCCAGATATAATTGTAAGTGTGCATTCAATAGCAACTTGAGAGTCATAATACAAGATTTTATATTCTGTAATGACTAGAGAAGCATAACTCAGCCAATTCACATGCATGAAAGCTTGTCTTTAAAGCATGACACAAACAAACTCGGGAAATTTTATTCACTGCTAGACATTAACAAGAAAAAAAGAAAAAAAAAAGAAGAAGAAGCAGAAGTAGAAACAGGGTACATACCATTCCCTAGCCACCAATGTGTATCATGGGTCTATTCGGTGTCTTTGCAATTTCAAACATTCCAGCATGAGAAGCTTTCTTCTTCTTAACCTGAAGCAAAGAAACAATAATTCAAATCCTTCTTTTTTTTTCCCGTGTAAATACAAAAGATGAAAGCACAGCATATACAAGCTTACAGAGCTGAGAAAGACAAGCGCTAGAAATTTCCATCAAGTTAAGTGCATTAAGAAAGGAAACCTAAGGATTTTGGTGACAGGTGAGAAAATTAAATAAAGCTGAAATTGCTATTCTGAGAAATTACTAAATAAAAATCATATAGGAAGCTTAACTTAAGAGAACACGGTATAGAGAGATTAGAAAAAACATTTCTTCAATCAAAATCTCTAAGTAAAAAATATTGGGAACGAGAAACCAAGAAATGTTTTAAAATCAAATAGCAACAAACTTTCTCGCCCTCTCAAAGAAGAAAAATAGTCTCTGGCATGAATTATGCTCTTTGGCTATCCAGTAGAACTCTTGCCCAGAAAGTTGCACAACAGCGTTGATGATAGGTATAGTGAAAGAGATCTTCACATAACGCACATTTTGTTGTAAGTAGAAGAAACCAAAAAGCAAGAATAAGTATAAAAGAAGATAAAAAAAAATAGGAAAAGGCTGAGAGAGAGAGAGAGAGAGATTCGGGGGGAGAGTGATAGAATGAATTGAATCTTACTCATCGTTCCACTATATTCTGCTTAAATTCATAAGTTTCAGAAACTACATAAGCACCCCACCTTATATAAGTAATAACAAATAAACCCTTGCAACACATTTATGGTAATCTGGAATGACTTAATTCAAGACTTACGGAAGAAAATGCAACTACAACTCTACATGACAAGAACTGAAGGAGAAGCTGGAATACATCCGAGCAATGGAGAGTGCTTCAGCTGCTGCTGCAGGCCAATATTTCAGTGAATATGTCAATGGATTTAATAGATATGGTGAAAGTTATGATGGGTATGACTCCGACTATGTCATTAACTACCTAAATGAAGAAAAAGTAAAGCTTCTGACAGATGAATAGGGAGCTCTGATGGAGATGCAATTGGTCAACACATTCTGGACACTCGACCATCCTTACACTCTTCGTCTTTTACAAAGAGGTCAAGGAAAGTGGGAAATTTTATGTTTTGATTGTGAAAGAAAAGGTTGCACCTTGATTATTGGTACCGCTGTGTAGAGCCATTAATGAGGCATATATGGATCTATTTCTTGTTGACCTACCATCAAAATTATCCCCGCAAGGGATATATCCAACATTGACCAAGTGCCTGGCGTGAGTCTTCAAGATAAAGCAGCTTATTGAATGAGTCAAAAGGAGCACGAGGAGTTGACTCGACATGTGGTATTGATCAAAGGGTATATTCATTATTCATGAGACAGTGAGCCGAAGGAAGACGATTCATGGTGTATGTACATGGATATTTGAGCCCTCAACAAAATAATCCTAAGTACCATCCTCTTCTTGATGACATGTTGGATATGCTTGAGGGTTCTTCAGTCTTCCCAATGGTTGACTTGAAGAATGGCTGCAATCAAATCCGGATGATACAGGTGATGAGTGGTAGACATCTTTTAAAATGAAGATTGGGTTGTAAGAGTTGTTGGTAATGTCATTTCTGATAAACGAGGAGTTGATGATGCCAGTTGTGTTAACAACTTCTACTCTAAAAGTTTAAGCGGATCGAGAGGGTGTAACTTTAATTCTTAGATCCTTTAAATCATCCCCTCATGTGTGGCCTTCTTTTGGTCCAACACGTGTTTTAATTTTAATTATCTACTGACGAAGAGGTTTGGACATGAAATCTGACGCTGATACCATAGTACCAAGTATCTACTTTAAAAGCTTGAGCTGTTAGAGTGTGTAACTTTAATACTTATATCCTTCAACAAGTTGCATGTGCCAATGGTTACGATTCCACTTTCAAGGACCGCTAATAATGATTTGGTTTCAAATTAGCTTGGAAGCATACAGTGTGCAACCCTATATGACAATCTTGACAAAAGATAATATAAATCTGGGAACCATTATTGCCAAAAAGAAAGTAACAATATATGAAGCACAAAAGATGAAGGTGCAAGATCTGCAATATGGGATGGTATATGCTCCATTCTTCCAGCATATATCCAATGTCACCCAAACAACAAAGATTTCCACTATAAAAGTGCACATAATTTCATGAAAGAATTGCAAATGCATACCGCTGCCCCAATTATTTCCTTAAGTTCATTATCATCAACACCACGACGAAGGGGATCCCTCAAGCTAACCTGCAAAGAATGTTCTCTTATAAGAAAATTGATGAAGGCATGTTATTCAACAACTCAAGCTAGAATTTAACAGAGCTGCAAATTCTAATAAATCAGATACAACAAAAGTAGCATAGCTTCCACCTAAATTCCTAAATTAACAACTAGTAGCATGTAAATGTGACAATAGTTCCATTCATTTGATTCCATCATGCTACTGGAAGAACAGAAGCTCCAAGGCACTACTATCGAGAAACAGGACCCATTTCAAAGTTTCAATTCACATTTTTCGTTTTACTTGATTTAAATTCATGTATACATCAAACGATCAACAGGACTCATCAAACATATGGAACAGAGATATTTCAAACCATTTCCAAATATCTAATTCCAGTACTTCATTATAGTCAAGATTTCCAACCTTTGACGAAAATTTCAATTTAGAACAGCCATTATAAATTTTTTTGGGGGGCTATCTTTCATTATTGTACTTTTCCTATATCAATAGTATGAACTGCAACAACATAATTCGTCAATGTGGAGTTTATAACTTTGTCCCCTGATACACAATATTCATCAAAGGAAATCACAATTATCTAGAAATAAGAGCAGATCTTATATAAGCAAAGGAATTCAAGTATTTGCAGCATGTGACATAGTATAGGAATTGAGAGATTTTTTAAACTGAGAATAAGTATGGTTACCACTCTCCAGTTGTCTCCTCCCATTTAATTTAATAACTTATTTTAGTTTTCACGAATAATAACTTAAAAATTAGAGTATAAGGAAAATTCAGGGAAGATTGATGATGTATAATGTTGACAGCATCCCTGAGGAATGAAAAGTTAATTGAATGACATTAAGATTGCTCCTGAAGATAACTTAACCAAAAAAAAAAAAAAAGTTTCACATTTGAGAAATTATAAAGCGAATTAACATTACATATAACATCCAAGTACAAACTGAATATTAGTTTTAGGAGAAAACAAACCTCTGAAGGGCCAAATAGGCAAACTTTAAAGCTCCCATCAGCCAAAAGTCGCAGCCTATTGCAACCAGCACAAAAATGCTCTGTCATGGATGTGATAAAAGAAACTGCTCCTTGATACCCTTCTATCCCAAAATTCTTGGCTGTATCTGTGTGATGATCCTGAAGTCTTTTTAGCCCTGAAAACCGTTGAACCTGTTCAGTCATAATATGATTTAGGATATGCATGTAAGGACATTCAGAAATCAAGAACATCTGTTATAGTAATTCTACCTTACCACTCTTTCTAACATTTCTGAGTAGGGTACGAGTTTCTTAACATTCCAAACATTTCCATCAAAAGGCATAAACTCAATAAATCGGATATTTATTGGCTTGTCACGTGTCAACTCCACAAAATCACAGATTTCGTCATCATTGAATCCACGCATTACAACACAGTTCACCTGCAAATGGGATACAACACATATACTTCAGGCACGAATCACAGAAACCTTGATAAAAAAACAAATCAAGGAGGAACCCGTGACTAAATGAGTTGCGAGTATAAATATAACATATCATCAAAAGACCAACTTCAAAGAACAAAACTTTATGTAGCAGAAACCTACAAGGAAAAGTTTGATACAAAACATACTTTAACAGGATTGTATCCGAGATCTACAGCAGCATTGATTGACTCCATTACCCTTTCATGCCCTTTACGCCTCGTCATAAATTCAAATTTTGCCGGTACCAGCGTATCTAAGCTAATATTCAGAGAACTAAGCCCACATTCTTTTAACTTCGGAAGCTTTCTTGCAAGAGTTATTCCATTGGTGGTCATGGCCAGGGTCTTCAGCCCTTCCAAGTTAGACAGCTCTAAGCATATTTCTTCAATATCTTTCCTAATTGTGGGTTCTCCACCAGTCAAACGAATCTTATTAACCCCAGAGCTGACAAATAGATTTGCCAAATGAACAATCTCGTTCCGTGAGAGTATTTGTGGACTAGGAGTGAGCTCCACACCCTCAGCTGGCATGCAATACTGACATCGTAGATTACAACGCTCTGTCAAGGAGATTCTTAAGTAAGTGTGTAGCCTTCCGAATGAATCAACCAACATATCAGAAACTGGATCATCTTTTGGAGCATCTTCCGATAACTTTTCACATGAAGTCACATACTTTTTGGAAAAGGATCCATCCAGATGACCACTAATTAAACCTTGTGGAAAATTATGCCTGGATCCAGTTTTACAATTGACCTGCATGTTGTTACCGGTTATTTTTTAGAGAAAGTAACACTTCAGTAAACCATAACTAACCATCAGTATAACAGAAACATGGCCACAGTACAACCATAATCATGAGATCGAGAAACTGGTAGATATAATTTGCCAGGTGCTGCAAAGAAGAGTCAAGAACATAATAGGATCATAAAGCACATACAATTTTTCAAAGAAATCAAAATACTTCAATTTGAATTCTTATCTAAGCCTTCCAATTATACTGCATTTTGATCTAGCTCTGCTTAGACCTACATCCTCACCGAGCACAATTCTAGTTGAATAATTGTTTGTTTCACTAGGACACAGTCATCTATTTTCTTTTTTTATTTTATAGAGTATATAAAATAAAATAAAAAAGAGAAATTACTGGATAGCATATTCAAACTGAGTTGGGCAAAAAACAAACCGGGGGACAAAAAAAAAAACAAAGAAAGAAAAACAAAGTTTGCACTTCAAACAGCCACTAAAAAAATAAATCTATTAGTAAGGCAGAATGTCAAAACAAATTTCATAAAGATTCCACTGAGCTGGGAGAATATGACCAAGTTGAGATGAGTAGATATTAGGATCCATTTAGATATATCATTTTCTGTACCCAGAAAAAAGAACATGCACATGAATTCCATCATATTTACATAAGGTCAAGATAAAATAGAGAATGAAGTCACAACCTAATAAAATGTATTTGCAACATAACCCAGGTAGAAAAATCTCAAAAAATGGCAAGTAATGTAGCATATATCCTCTATCCAATCTTCCAGCCTTGTCGATGAACTAATGAAAACTGCTATATATAATCCTTCAATATCTATATTGACAAGAGGTTTCTGCAGAAACAAGACACACTTGATGCATGAAGAAGGCAACCATTCATCACCTACTTATCAGTGTGTCTCCATCACCAAGATAGCATAGTAAAAAATCTTCATTGTGAGCACAAACCCTTCCAACATTGTTAGGTTATTTAGTCACCTGTCCCAAACTCCTACTTAAAAATTTGGTTTTAATGACTCATTTGTCTACAACTACAAGAGATAAGGAATTTTAGCCAAGAACAGGCCAAACATCTCTAAAGCTTATTAGTGCATCTAGGTTAAGATAAGTTGAGGCCAGAGACACCATGTATGATTTGTAACAGCCCACTCCAACACATGGTATGATATTGTCCTCTATGGCCAGCCCACACGGTTTTGCTATTGGGTTTCCCCTAAAAGCCCTCATACCAATTAGAAACACACAAGCACATATAAGCACTTCACCAACTCTATACTCGGGCAATGTGCAACGCCACAATCACCCCCTCTTGGGACCCAACGTCCTCGTTGGCATGACCCGCATGAGCTTGTGCATGCTCCCACACTTCTGGTCAGGCTCTGGTAGGCTCTGATACCATCTGTAACAGATATTGTCTGTTTTGGGCCCCGCCCGCACGGTTTTGCTCTTGGGTTTCCCTCCAAAAGGCCTCATGCCAATTGAAGACACACATGCACATATAAGCACTTCACCATCTCTATACCCCACCGATGTAGGACGTCACATGACCTAGTCACCTAGGTATAATCTTTAAAACGACACAAAATAGTTTATATTTTGTTTTCAAATTAAGTTTGGGTCCTAAGATTTTCCAAAGTATTTGGAATAGTTTTTGAAGAGGGGAATTTGAAGGACCATAATGGCTCGGTCTAAGTCTTGATCAAAAAATTCCGAAAGAACTTTTTTCGAAAATAGCTCAATTGAACCTCAATAGATCAAGAGGGGAAGCTTTTGATTGAAACCTAGATTGATCAAAGCAAAGTCAATCCCACTATATTGAAGACTCGGTAGAACAACCAATGCAGAAACCATTTTCTTTTTGGGAAACTCTCAAAACAAATTTTAATACGATTTAGGTTCCTGTTTCACATGGGACTTCTATAGAGGCTATACATATGGGATTATAGACACTCTAGTGCATTCTACCGAGCCTCTTCATAACTGTGTGTGGCTCCTCTAAATTTGACACACACTCAGCATAAACAATTTTCAAAAGCGTCTATTCAGGTAGGAGGCAACCCCTATAAGTGTGGGAACTTCTCTCCCCAGGCAATGTGGAATGTCACACAGCTCTTTCACACCACCAACAACTTTCCTTCTCTCGCCAGACATAAAACCCATCCAATTTTAATTGAGCAATTGAATATAATTTTTCCTCACCAGTATCACTTATTAAATGGTAAGATCACCCTAGGCACAAATGGGTTAAATCTTGATACTTACTCTTGACACCAAATTTAAAAACTCAGAAAAAAAATTAAGCAATTCAATCTACTCTTTCCCATCCAATTTCACATGGTGAATGAGGAGATTGTAATTGACAGAAACTGGGTTGCTCTTGATAATATCCACTGTCCAGTCTTGACACAGATTTTAAGAAATTGGAATTGAAATTTAGTAATATTCAATCTACTATTTCCTCTCCAATTTCACTTGATAGTAAGATTACTCTAAACACAAATTGGGTTGTAAACACCCTGACATAATCAACACAGCCCCTAGAATTTAAATACGCAATCTCTAATCAGCAAAAAAAACTACAAATTAGAGATTAGCGGTGGTTTTGAAATCAAAAGTCCGTAAACAGGCTATAATCAATAAACCTTACCCCAAAGTATATATATATAATAACATATTGCATCGAATTATTGCCTGGTTGATTGGATATGTGGATTAACCATTCTATAAATAAATCCCAGAACAAAACTAAATTAAACAAAGGTACTGCAGTATTACAAAATGTGTGTGTGTATATATATATATACATACATATGTGTGTGTGTGTGTGAAACATACTGAGTTATGTCTTGTGAATCCAAGATGGCACTCAACGAGTCTGGATAGATAGCGCCGCATGGTGAGAGGCTGAGAAGCAAATAAGAAGGGACAAACCCAATTGCTTTGGGGTTTCAAAGAGTTGAGACTTGTTGTTGGGTTACCCTCGGGAATTTCTGAAGATATAGAAGACAATGGCTCTTTTATTAGCCGTATATATTGATATATAGTTATATACATATATATATATATTTTAAGGTTGGACCATCTCTAACTGGACCGACAACAAATGTGTCTAAACCATGGAAGAGAGAGACAAGTCAGAAGAAACACTTAGATAATAGACGTGTATAAGATGATAAGAAAAAGGCAGTCAGAAGAAACATTCACCAAACCCCAGTTGTTCATTTCTTTTGTATTATTCTTCTTTGAGTAAATTACAGTTTGACCTCTTAAAGATATGATATTTTTCACTCACACAGTCACACTCATATCGTTTGATAAATTATATTTTGATCCCTCTAATTTGTAAATAGTAATAAAAATAAGCTTGCGACGAACTTTCGGCAAGGTTAATGCTTACATCAGTAGTTGAACAATGGTGAATTGATTATATTACCCTCATTTATTTGTAAAATCATTTTTGTTCATTAAAAATTTATGGGTATATAAGTAATTTTAAAGTTCTGGTCACCTGAATTGAACACCGATCAACTACGACCGATTAAACTATAATTTACCAAATAATAGAGGGGTGGGTGTAATTTATCATATTTTGAGGGGATTAAACTATAATTTACACATATTCTTTCTTATTTTTCTTTTTCTTTTTTTCTAGAAAAAACGAAATTACTCCATCATTCCCAAATTATAGATCATCTTTGCTCTTTTCAGTTGTCCCAAAATAAGTGTCCAAGTTAAAATCCTAATACAACATTCTCATATTACCCTCTTTATCTTTTTCAAAACACGTGGGCCCATAACATATATCATATCTTCTCTCCTACACATAAATTCTCTCTACTACAAGGGCAAAGTTGGTAAAGTATTAAACTTTCTTCTCATAAAATAATATAAAATCAATTCTCTTAAAAAGTTGATTTACCAAAGTTGGACCTATAAAATGTGACAGAGGAAGTAATATTTTAGTGAATTTGAATCTTATTAGTGTAAATGCACGAAAAATACACAACAAATGAATACCTTTCTTTTTCATTGATTCATATATTCAAGCCAATCAAGATCCATTTCTCAAGGGATCACCGTTATCATTTATAACTATATCTCAATCACTCCATTTTAGGAATTTAAATTTAAGATTGTTACTTGTTGTCCACTTGGTTCTAGAACCTTCTATAGGCTTGGCCCATTGTTTAGTGTCTTGCCCATTTCACTGGGCGAGATGTTTTTCATTCTTACAATTAGATTTTAGAGAGAAGTTTCCATTATTTTTTTAAAAAATAATCAGGTCTCTTTATATGTGGATCAACTTTGATGTCTATATTAAATATTTCGGACTTTGATAAAAATAAAATAATAGTTTATTCAAAATTTAAAAAGCTACTTAAAGATTACATATAGAAAATCTAATTTAATATTTTTTTCTTTATTCTTATTATTTGTCATAGCACGCACTAAAACTCATGATATGAGTGACTTGAGTTGATGTTCTTCATGTGATTTAGTTTATACTATAAAATCAAAGATTTAGTTCCAAGTAAAGTACTAAAGAAAGAGACAAGGCAGAAGAAACACTTTAGATAATAGACGTGTAGAAGATGATAAAAAAAGGCAGGCAAAAGAAACATTTAAGCGTGATTTGGGAAGGGGGTGTTTTTGTTCTTGTTTTTAGGGAGAAGAACAAGAACAATCTTGTTTTTGTTTTTGTTTTTTCTAACCTAAAAGTAAAAAATAAATTCTTGTTTGGAGGCAAAATTGGTCACTAAAACTCATGATATGAGTGACTTGAGTTGATGTTCTTCATGTGATTTAGTTTATACTACAAAATCAAAGATTCAGTTCCAAGTAAAGTACTAAAGAAAGAGACAAGGCAGAAGAAACACTTTAGACAATAGACGTGTAGAAGATGATAAGAAAAAGGCAGGCAAAAGAAATATTTAGGTGTGATTTGGGAAGGGGGTGTTTTTGTTCTTGTTTTTAGGGAGAAGAACAAGAACAATCTTGTTTTTGTTTTTGTTTTTTCTAACCTAAAAGTAAAAAATAAATTCTTGTTTGGGGGCAAAATTGGAGAAAAACTTTTTTCTCATGTTTTCACACACACACACACACATATACGATTGGGGTGTACGATTTGTGATATTGGTGGTGGTGGGTCAATTGGGAGTAGTGGTGGTGGTTTTAGGGTGGAGATTAAGATTTCGATTTAGGGATTATGGGCAATTTGGGGGTTCGAAATTGGTGGTGGTAGTGGTGGTGGCTTTTGGTGATGGTGGGAGGCGTGGTGGTGTTGGTGGTGGGTGGTTGCGGGCGATGGTGTGTGTATATATGTGTGTGTGTGTGTGTGTGTGTGTGTGTGTGTGTGTGTTTATTGGTGGTATTGGTGGTGGGTGGTTGCGGGCGATGGTGTGTGTATATATGTGTGTGTGTGTGTGTGTGTGTTTATTGGTGGTATTGGTGGTGGGTGGTGGTCAAGTAGGTGGTGGCGAGGTAGTGGCGTTGGTGGTGGTCATGGTGGATTGAAGGTGGCGAGTGGCGTTGGTGGTGGTCATGGTGGATCGAAGGTGGCGAGAGGTTGAAGATGGTGTTTTTTTTTTTTTTTTTTTAAATCCAAACTGTTAACAAGAAAATAACTTTTTTTTGTTATCTTGTTTTCTGCACTATTCATCAGAATTTGTTTATAAAACAAGAATAAAGTGAATAGTAAAAACTTTCCCAAACATATTCCGTTCTCATGAACAGTGCCAAAAAATAAGAACAAAAACAAAAACAGACATTCTCAAACGCACCCTTACCAAACCCCAATTGTTCATTTCTTTTGTATTATTCTTCTTTGAGTAAATTACCGTAAATTACAGTTTCACATATTCGAGATATGATATTTTACATCTGCACTCCCTCCCTGACATTTGATAAATTATATTTTGACCCCTTTAATTTGTAAGTAGTATGATTGACAATTCGTGTCGGTGGATCGTGTTCGTGTCATGTCAAAAAAGACATGGTTAATATACGTGTCAAATATGCTCAAACCAAACTCAACTCAACCCACAGGTTATCTACGTCAACCCATGTAATCCATTTAACCTATTTATTATAATATATTTAATTAAATTTGACACAATCTAATATGAAACAAATTATTTATCATATTACTAGCAAAATTAAATTGAATTTGATACGATCCAGTAATAATTTATTGATATATTTCAACCCATGATTAATTAGAAAAGAGAAAAAATAAAAATAAATATAATCATGTCAAACGTGTCGTGTTCAGGTTACTCATGTCGTGTTCGGATGGACCCTTGTACAATTTCAATCATTTTATGATCAACCCTAACCCTTTTAATTCATGTCGTGTTACCGTGTTGTGTCTCATTTTGCTAGCTCTAGTAAGTAGTAACAAAAATTCTCCTCTGGCGAACTTTCGGTAAGGTCAACGCTTACGTTAATAGTTAAACAATGGTGAATTGACTATATTACCCTCACTTATTTGTAAATGCATTTTTGTTCATTCAAAAGTCATGGCTATATAAGTAATTTCAAAGTTCTAGTCACCTGAATTAAACACCGATCAACTAGAGGGGGTTAAACTGTATTTACCAAATAATAGGGGGTGCGGGTGTAATTTATCATATCTTGAGGGATCAAATTGTAATTTACCCATATTCTTTCTTTTTTTCTTTTTCGGAAAAAACAAAATTGATATTAGTCAAATTTGAATCTTATTAGATTTTAGAGAGAAGTTTCCAGTTCCCACTATATATGTTTTTAATCTAATCATCTCTCTTTATATTTAGATGAACTTTGATAAAAGAGTTTATTAACAATTTAAAAAGCTACTTAAAGATTATATATAGAAAATCTAATTTAATTTTTTTCTTTACTTTTATTATTTGTCAGAGCACACACTGAACTCATGACATAAGTGACTTGAGTTGATGTTCTTCATGTGATTTAGTTTATACTACAAATTCAAAGATTCAGTTCCAAGTAAACTACTAAAGTATGATCTTCAAATAAAATTTAAGGAGTGTTGCAACATATCATCTCCGAAATGTATAAAGGTATATTACACTTAAATTACTTAGATCAAGGTAAAATTTATAGAGGTATATTGCAGTTAACTAAATCAATAAACACCACTTCAAGATATTATGACACAAATAAAAATATTATATCTGAATTTACAAATAAGGTTCATCCCAAAGTATAAAATGTTCAACAAACTGCAAATAAACATAAAAAAATAAAAAATAAAAAATAAATGTTTCAAAAAAGCAATCCTTTTATAATAAGGTTCACCTTTACTTCCAATCTTTGCTCCAAATTAATCTTTATATCCTTAATTATTCACTAGCATCGGCATATTTCTTTTCTGCCTAAATAAATAGATTAACATAAATCAAATTTAACTTGCAAGTATACGAATCATAGTAGTAAGGAAAAAGTATTATGAGGTCATTCTCATAGGGATTGATTATGACAACTTAGTTCTAAAAATTACTATATAACTAATTCAACCAAAAGATTGACGAGTTTGAGAAAAATAATAATTGTAAAAGTGATAGAAAGACAATGATAAAGAAAATATCGAGGCTTCGATTCCACCACTAATCAATACAATTCCGATTTCCAATTGAAGTTATTAAATATTCAAATAATCTTCACACATCTAATAAAAAATAATTATTATCAAATATATGGATGACTTATCTGGGTTAGGGCATAGGTTCAATTAAATATTTATTATCTTGATCACGAAAAATAAACACCTAATTGAAAGAAAATGTAAATCCGAACTATCTATTCGTGGTCAGACATAAATAGTTATTCATTACTTTCTTCTTCTTAAATAGCCAATTAAAATTACAAGTTCATGGTCAGACACAAGTAACCTATATACTATAATTCCAATACATTCAATTCAAGTCTTGATTAAAGCACATTAAATCGAAAGCATCAGTAAATAACAAGAAGAATAATTTATTTAATGAAATATTCAAGTATTCAATTAAAAATCATGGAATTGTACATGAAAATGGCTTCCTCTCAGCCTTGGCTGAGAGTGTTAGTTACACATGAAGAAAATAATAATAAAACAACAACTAAACCGAAATCGAAAATGGAAGAATGTACTTGTTTTTTCCGTGGATTGCACCAGTCTTCTCTTCTATTCCTTCGATATTGATCCTCCCATTGTGCATCCACATACGCCCTATTTATAGGGGTCCTCAAAGTTTTCTGTTAGGAAAGTAAATAAGAGAATAGAAAATTCTCATATTTCTTTTCCTAATTGGTGATATCTTGCAACCCACTTTTGACTAATTTGAAAAGTGAATTTGGAAGATATTGATGAAATACTCTTTTCTTGTCAACCATGTCTTCTTTTCATAGCCCTTGATTTAACTCCATTCTGATCATTTCTTCAAAATATGTGATTATATTACCAAGTTGATGCTGATTTTCGCACAAAACAGTGGACCAAATTTGAAATATCTTTTTCTCCCTCTAAACTTCAGAATTAGGATTTTTATGTGAAATACCTATATTCTTTAAATTGAATCAACTTTCTAGAAACATTAAGCTCGCACAAATCCAATAAATGGGCTGAAATATATGGCCCAAACACTAAGACGTGATCAAAAAAGATTTTGGGCATGTTTAGATGGATTTAATCATAAATCACCAATAATCTACTAAAACAAAAAAAATACAAATATTAATTAAAATAAGTTAAAATAAATGACTAATAAATATATTTTTGGAGGTTAATTGTGTATGAATTATGCACTTATCAAATACCCCCAAACTTATATTTTGCTAGTCCTCGAGCAAAACAGAATAAAAAACCTAACTATACCATTTTCACAAGAACTCTCGATTGAATTTAGCATATGCAACAAGCCTTTAAACCCTTAGGTTACCCATAGTGGACGAGTGAAGTCTCGTGAGGGTTTCCAGTGATGATACCCACAAACATCTCAGTTCTCTGTCATCATGCATTTATGAGTTCACACACAAGTTAATTAAGTCATGATATAATGCAAAAGATAATACAGATGCAAATACTCCCACTCATTACCGAACAATAACTATCTCGAGTTTTGTGTTATGAATGGATCTCACTAAAGTGAATGACTTCGTTATTCTTTACTTCCAATCCAGACAACCCTTCGTGTTTTTTGTTCACATTCTACCATGGTATTTAAATATCTCTTTTTCATACTTTATTGATTAAATTTTGTCATTTTTTCATAAAAACTTATCTATCCAACATTCCACTAATATCCTTTTTTGTCTTTTTAAGTCTCCGGACTTTCCAACAAGGATTTTAAGTCCCGACCAACTAGGTCTGAGCTTCTTCCATGAGATTTAACTCATTAGTCTTCTCCCCTTTTTACACAAAAATGATATTGGTGATACCAAGGCCCGATTACTCAGATCGAATAACTACTTTTTGCATTTTTATTTTTTCAATTTTCTCCATTTTAACCATAACATCTCCCCTTCTACCATTTTATTGTGGCAAAATTATTTTTTCAACTACATAGTCAAAGATCAACTATTTTTCCCATAGTGAATGTGTGTTTGTGCTTATAGGTCAAGATTGTCCTTTTCGGTTTCAATTTCTCTAATTCACTCACTTATGTAAAACACATCACTCCACTAACTCGATCTAATCATTACTCTCATGAGTGAAAATATCACTTCACATACTACTCATACATTCCTAAACATAAATTCCATCAAATTGTAATGTAAAACACTCATGCGTGAAAACAAAAAACTTCTCAAATTTTTTCAATTTTTTTTTCAAAAATTTTCATTTCTTATAACTATATACCCTCACCCCCAAACTTAGACCAAATATTGTCCTTAATATTAAAAATTAAATTCACAAGGGAAAGACTGAGAATTACCTTAGATGGCGTACTTTCCAATCTTCTAGCAAGAACAAGGAAACAATGGATTACAAGAAATCACAAGAGTATATTCTGACAAGTATGTTACCCCCAAACTTGGATTAGAAGCACCCACAAAAAATTCATCATTTTTTTTTGAAGCTCAACAATTTTGATCAATGGGGTCCTCTAGACGAATACATTCCACATATTTATCTACTAACCCTTTTAAGTATGGTTTCAACCTCTGATCATTGACTTTGAAAATACTACCATCTTTAAAGTTCTGAATCTCAACTGCCCCATGAGGAAAAATATTTGCCACAACGAATGGTCCAATCCATCTAGAATGCAAATTTCCAGGAAAGAGACGTAATCTAGAATTGAATAACAAAACCTTTTGGTTGGGCTAAAAGGACTTCCTAAGAATAGATTTGTCATGAAATATTTTAGTCCGCTCTTTATAAATCTTGGCATTCTCATATGCATCTTTACGGATCTCTTCTAACTCATTGAGTTGGAGTTTACGATGTGACCCAACCTTACCCATATCAAAATTAAAGGTTTTGATAGCCAAATAGGCACGATGTTCCAATTCTACAGGCAAGTGACAAGCTTTTTCAAAGACAAGTCGATAAGAGGACATTCCAATTGGGGTTTTAAATGCGGTCCGATAAGCCCAAAGAGCATCGTTCAACCGTTGCGACTAATCCTTGCGGTTTAGTCTAACTGTTTTTTTCTAAAATGTTTTTAATCTCTCGATTGGAAATTTCCACTTGTCCACTTGTTTGTGGGTGATAAGAAGTGTCAACTTTATAAGTGATGAAATACTTTTTCATGACATATTCAAATGGTTTATTACAAAAATGTTTACCACCATCACTTATAGTTGCACGAGGTGTCCCAAAATGAGAAAATATATTATCCTTTAAGAATTGAACCACAACCCTATGATCGTTTTTCCTACAAGGTACATCCTCTACCCACTTGGGACATATTATCAACAACTACAAGAATGTACAGGTACCCACATGAAGGGGGAAATGGACCCATGAAATCAATGCCCCAAACATCAAAAATTTCTACGATAAGAATGTTAGTGAGGGGCATCATGTTCCTACGAGAAATACTACCCATAAGTTGGCACCGATCACATGTGGAACAAAATGCATGCATATCACGAAAGAGTGTAAGCCAATAAAATCCACATTGCAAAATCTTTGCATCTATTTTCTTATAACCAAAATGACCGCCACATGCATGGTCATGGCAAAAGGAGATAATACTATGGAACTCATTTTCAGGAACATATCTCCTAATAATTTGATCATGGCAATACTTAAACAAATAAGGGTCATCCCAGAAAAAAGTGTTTAACCTCAGCTAGGAACATAGATCTATCATGTTTTGTCCAATGTTCAGGGAGTTGACCAGTAACAAGATAATTGACAATGTCAACATACCAAGGCAACTGGGAGACAGCTAAAATTTATTCATCAATAAAATATTCGTTCAAGGGTGATAGATCCTTAGTGCACTCTAAGACAATCCTAGACAAATGATCAACTACAACATTCTGAGATCTTTTTTTATCACGAATCTCAATATCAAACTCTTGTAACAGTAAGACCCAACAAATCAAACGAGGTTTAGCGTCTTTCTTCGAGAAAATGTATCTCAAAGCAGCATGGTCAGAGAACACAATAACCTTGGACCCTAAGAGGTATGATCGAAACTTGTCTACAACAAATACGATGGCCAATATTTCTTTTCCTGTGGTGGAGTAATTGATTTGGGCATTAGTTAGAGTCCTACTAGCATAATATATGACATAGGGAATCTTATCTACTCGTTGTCCTAAGACAGTTCCAACAACATAGTCAGATGCATCACACATAAGCTCGAAAGGTAGAGACCAATTGGGGGGTTGTATGATGGGAGCAGAAGTCAATAAGAGTTTGAGCTTTTCAAAGGCTTGTGAAGATTCATCATTAAAGACAAAAGTGGCTTCCTTAGCAAGTAGGTTGCATAAAGAATGAGAGATTTTGCTAAAGTCTTTAATGAATCTCCTATAAAATTCAGTATGACCGAGGAAAGACCAAATTTCCTTCATTATCTGTGGTGGAGGAATGTGTGAAATTAGATCAATTTTAGCCTTATCAACTTCTATACCCCTATGAGAAATGAGGTGCCCAAGTACAATGCCTTGTTGTACCATAAAATGACATTTTTCCTAGTTCAACACAAGTTAGTCTCTTGACATGTTTCTAACACAAGGGATAGGTGGTGTAAACACTCATCAAAAGAAGACCCAAATATAGAGAAGTCATCCATGAATATCTCGAGAAAATGCTCAACCATATAAGAAAAGATGCTCAACATACACCGTTGAAATGTAGCAGGTGCATTGCATAACCCAAAAGGCATGCGTCTATAAGCATATGTACCGAATGGACAAGTAAATGTGATTTTCTATTGATCTTCCATAGCAATAGGAATTTGGTTGTAACCAGAATAACCATCCAAGAAGCAATAATGGCTATGTCCGGCCAGTCTTTCAAGCATTTGATTTATGAAAGGGAGAGGAAAATGGTCATTTCTTGTGACTAGATTCAGTTTATGATAATCAATGCACACACACCACCCAATAATCATTCTGGTAGGTATTAACTCATCATTAATATTTTTGAGAACCGTAATCCCAGACATTTTAGGCACTACTTGAACAGGACTAACCCAAGTACTATCCGAAATAGGATAAATGATCCGTGTATCCAACAATTTGAGCACTTCAGTTCGGACAACCTCTCTCATGTTAGGGTTAAGCCTACGTTGCATTTCATGAGTTGCCTTTGATTTTTCATCAAGATGAATACGATGCATACACCTAGTGGGGCTTATACCCTTGATATCTGGTATGGTCCACCCTAAAGCTGTTTTATGTTCTCGGAGAACATTAAACAACTTTTCCTCTTGTGCATTATCAAGATTAAAGATTGTTAGTCACTAATTGACCCTAGAGAAGGGTGAATAGGGTGTTCAAAAATCTATTTCAATCTTTTCGGAAATTAAAGCAAGCTATATCAAATTAACAATTACTTTAAGAAACAAGTAATTATTTCAATGATAAATTCAATTTAAGAGATCTAGTAAATTATTACAAGATTAATATAGCATGCACAATATTGAAATAGAGAGAAAGAGATTGAGAGATTGATACCGTAATTTTTTCGAGGTTCGGTAACTCCTACTCCTCGGCTCAAGAACCCCTTCTTGAGACTTTTCCCGATCCTTTCACTATGACCCTTCTTTCATAGGTGTAATGGCAAACCTTTACAACACAAGCTCACAAGCTCGTCTTTCAATCAAGAGAACAATCCTCTCTTGAAAAATGTTGGACTTCACTTGCCCAAGATTAAAAAAATTGTATGTAATCAATTGTATCACTCATGAACAAAAACACTCAAAAACCCTAAGGTTTTTATGGAATATAAATCAAGATAAGCTCAGGTGTTTTTGGTGATTTCTCAATAACTCAAGAATTGTATTCTCAAAGGATAGAATCAATGAATAATATTTAGAGAATAAGGAGAGATACCAGAGCTTGAATCTTCAAATATTTTAAGCAGAGAATCAAACTTTTTGCTTATTGCCTTCAATGACTTCTTTTTTTCAAAGAGTGTTTTGAGAAGATGAAGACTTGTATTTTTCTCACATGAAAACTACTCTCTTACAAACACCATCTCTTTCTATTTATATGGAGGCTTTAGGGTTTTGAGATTGGATCTCACTTTTAAAGAGGGGACAAGAGCCGTTTCAAAAAAGTTGAGAAAGTTGGCTCAAGTGATGGGCAAAAGTTTCCGTAAAGATTCAGAATAATAATGCCTTAGTCGACTACACAGAAGCCCTTAGTCGACTACATGGTTGTCTTTAGTCTACTACAAGAAGACTTAGTCGACTAAAGGATATGATAAATTTTCAGTTTATCTTCGTCATGATTTAGTCGACTATATAATGTGTTTAGTCGACTATAGCTCAAATTGAAATGAGACCCTAACTTTCATCATGGTTTAGTCGACTATATGATAAGTCCTAGTCGACTATGACCTTAAAGAAAACTGGTTATGAAATCATTTTTCGTTCATTTTGAGTTCGGTTAATTTATTACTTGAGCTTATAAGATTTTACCAACACATAAAATACCTTGTTACAATGATCGCACCCCGACCTATCTACCCCAAGTCTTAAGTCTTCAAATTTTGCCTTTTCGTTGATTCTTTCCGTTCTTGTGCTTCAATTTCTCTTTCGCTTTTGTGTAAACTTTCTTTTCGAGCAAATTTTCGAGTCATTCTCTTGTCTTTTGCTGAAAACATGTAACTTGATTTTCATTAGTTTCAAATACACTTTAATGGTTTGTTATCATCAACTTTGATATTGTTTGCTGAAAGTAAATTTCAAGGCCAACAAAGGCAATGATGACTGGAAACTTATTGGATGGACCTAAGAATGCATATTTGAGATGCTCAGGCAAATGCTTAAGATCAAGTTCAGGTGACTTTTCAACAAATGGGACAAGTTTAGACTTGGATGGTAGAAGGGATTCCACCATGGCTTTCCATTTAGTAGTGTCCATAACAGGGGCGAAATCAAGCAATGAATTGACTTCAACGATGGAGCTATCTATGTCAAAATCTAAGCCAAATGGGCTAAACAAGTCTCGAGGGGGTCATGAGAAGACAATTGTGGAAATGAGTCATGAACTAGGCTTTCAATCATGTTAATCTCAAACGTATCCTCCAAGTCTGGAGGTTGTTTTTCCACATTAAACACATTGAGTTTAACATTCATGTTGCCAAATGACAATTGCATAACCCCATTTCTACAATTTATGACAGCATTGGATGTGGCTAAAAATGGGCTACCCAAGATGACTGGAATGTGGTTGTTAGGATTTTGGATAGGTTGAGTATCCAAAATGACAAAGTCCACTGGAAAAATAAACTTGTCAACCTTGATTAGAACATTTTCAATAACACCACGAGGAATTTTCATAAATATATCAGCCAATTACAGTGTTATAGAAGTTGATTTTAACTCACTAAGACCTAATTGCACATAAATAGAATATCACAATAGATTCACACCGGCCCCTAAGTCGAGTAAAGCCTTCTCAATCATATGATCACCGATGACACACAAAATGGTAGGGCATCCAGGATCTCTAAACTTAGGTGGGGTGTTGTGACGGATGATTGAGCTTACTTGTTCGGTGAGGAAAACCTTCTTGTGCACATTTAATTTCTGTTTATGAGTACAAAGATTTTTTAGAAATTTAGCGTATGCAGGAACTTGATCGACAAGAGTGAGTACGGGAATGTTTACTTGGACTCACCTAAACAAGTCCATCATTTCACTATAATTGGTCCCTTTCTTCACTGGGGTCAAACGTTGAGGAAAATGAGCCTTGGGTATATAAGCTTCCACGGGGTTAGACTCATAAGAGGTGAACAAATTTTGACACTTCGGTGAAGCATCATTTTCTTTGAATTGCTTATTATTCCCTTCTTCTACATCACACTCCTTGGACACAACTTTTGGTTCATGACTAGGCATTTCTACCTTGTTATCAATTTTTTTGTCACTTCTAAGGGTAATGATGAACTTCATTTCCTCGTATTGTTTGTGCTTAGAACTAAAGCTCGCATCATATTGACCTATTGGATTAGTTATGGGTTAACTAGGAAACTTCTATTTTTCTCTCTCAGTTAAGGTAGAGGCAATTTGACCCATTTGAACTTCCAATTTGACAATGGATTGAGAATTAGAATGCAAGTTTTGTTGGGTATCTTTTTGGAATTGAAGTGAACTTTGCATGAAAAGATGGAGAGTGTCCTCAATGGATGGCTTTCTATTTTGTGTAAGATATGGTGAAAATTGTTGAGTTAGTGATTGACCGGAAGCTTGAGAATAAGAGTGAGTGTTGGAATTCCCATATGGAACTCCTTGATTTGAACATTTGGACCATGATAAATTTGGGTGTTTAGCCTAACTTGAATTATAGGTTTGTGAATAAGGATCATTGTCTGGTCTCCTAAAAGCATTTAAGGCATGGGCTTGCTCAGATGCATCTTCAGAAAAAGTTAAGTTAGATGGACAAGACATTGCGAGGTGGGTTGGGCTTGAACAGATGGAACACACCTCAGATTTTGGTGTTATTGGGGGTCCATTAGCTAACATCAAGACATCGACTTTTCGAATTAAGGAATCAATTTTTGCATTAAGGTCTACAGTGCTTCCTATATCATATATGCCACCCTTCTGTTGAAGGTTGGTATTCCTTTCCACCCTAGTTGAATAATTCCATTGTTGGGAATTTTCACACTAGGTTTCAAAGAAATCCCAACATTCATTGTCACTTTTATCCATAAAAGTTCCTCCACTAGTGGCATCAACCATGCGACAGTTTTGGGGTGTCAAACTATCATAAAAATATTGGACTAGTCGCTACTTCTCATATCCATGGTGGGGACACTTAAGAAGTAAATCTTCCAATCTCTCCCAACGTTCATAAAATTGTTAAACCACTTTTTGTGTAAAATTTAAAATTTCTCTCCGAAGGGAATTGGTTTTATGAACAGGAAAGAACTTGTTTAAAATTATTTTTAACAAAACATCCCAAGTAGAGATAGATCCCGATTCTAAAGAATTCAACCATGTCTTTGCCTTATCTTTTAAGGAAAAAGGAAAGAGGCGTAAACGAATGGACTCATCAGAGAAGTTTTGGAACTTAAATGTGGAGCAAATTTCTAGAAAGTTTTTGACATGATAATATGGATCCTCATTATTTAGACCATAGAATGTGGGTAGAAGTTGGATGACACTTGGTTTAAGCTCAAAGTGTGTGGCCGTTGTGGCTGACAACACTATACATGAAGGTGTATTACGTTGGACAGGGGTAGAATATTCCTTAAGTGTTTTAGGCGAAACCTCTTTTCCCATCTCAACTAAAGATTTATCCAGTTTATTTTTATCTCTAGATCTTCTTCTAAATATTCTTTCAATTTCTGGATCAAAAGGTGCTAATGTTGAATTTTGAGATCGACAACCTTGCATAAACTAGACACTCACTCAAGAAAGTCAACTATAAAGCCTAGACACAAGGATATACCCATCAAGCAAACAAGCCAAACAAGTAATTTTTTTTTTCCTTTTATCTTTTTTTTTTATGAGAATTAATTTAAGGGCAATGATATTGTTTTCTTTCTTTGTAGAGAATTATTAGGAATAGCCACAATAATTTTCTCCTAATTAGAGCTCCTACTCTCTTCTAAAATAAACCAAAGGATAACCAGTTAAGGCCCACCAACTAAACAACTAGGCCGGTTCCCAGGTAAGTGGAGAGACACTAGGCCTGTTTAATGACGGTATGTCCACACAACCTTAAGCAACAGAGCCGCCATTTGACAGAACCTTTTTAGACATTGTAAAATTGGAAGGTGTTCACTGGAGTTACCAATAGTTAGCTTTTTTCCAAGAGGGTCCTATGAGCTATATGAAAACCCTAGGGCCAACGTCTACTTGATTTTAGATTTGAAAATTTAGGCTTGGGTTTGACAAATGTAAGGAAATTTTTAACCTAAGTGGATAAGGAATTGGTAATAAAATCCAATCCTTATCTTGTTGGGAGTTAGTGCCCTTACTAAAATTTTATGCAAAATACTAAATTAAAATGCACAAATAAAACAAGTAAGAATAATACAAATAAATACAAAGGAGTGAGTGTGTGAACTTTCTTTCTTCTTTTTTTTTTTCCAAAAATAATAATACTAACAATAATAAAACAAAAAAAATGAAAATAAATATAAATGAAGAAAATGTGATCCTAAAATTATTTCTAAGTTATTCTATACTAAAATTTGCATGTGAAAGGGATATCTAAAAAATATTATATGTTATTCTAACCTAAACAAAAAATAATAAATGAAAAAATAATACTAAAAAAAATATTATGCAATAGCTCATTTTTATTTTTTTTAGCTTTGTGCCCACTTGTTTACCAAGCGTCCTGTAGTTGCGGAACCATGCAGTATGGAAGAGCATGTCAATGATTTGGATGTTAGTTGGATTTAATAAGGAATCACAAAATTCTTCTTCTTGTTAAAAAGAAAAAAACAAAAGACAAAAAAACAAAAAATACTTGGGGTCCGTTTGGGAACCATCGTTTTTGTTTTTGTTTTTAGAACCAAAAAACAAGAATAATTCTTGTTCTTGTTCTTATTTTCTCACTCAAAAGAACAAGAACAAAAAACATGTTTGGGGCAAAAAAAACAAACATATTCTCACACAATTTTTCCTCTCTACCACAATTTGTTTTTTGAAAATTCCCAAAAAGAACAAATTTTTTTTTTTTTGTTCCCTTGTTTTTTTCTATTATTCACGAAAACAATTTCCAAATTGAGAACAGAATAAACAGTAAAAATGGCTGTCAAACATGTTCTGTTCTCCTGAAGAGTGCCAAAAAACAAAAGACAGAACAAAAACAAGGTTTCCAAACGAGGCTTGATACTGCCGAAAAACTATATATTGCCAAAAATCGTTTTGAACCAAAGATTGAAATAGTGGTAAATGTCACAATCATGGATAACTAATTGAACCAATGGACAAAGTCAACTCACATCAAAGAATATGAAAATATGAAATAAATAAAAATAAAAATAAACCTAAACTAAGAATTATGATAAATAATAATTTTCAAATCTAATTGTACCAAATACAATCTCCGGCAACGGCGCCAAAAAATTTGATGTGAAATTTAGAGTAACCTAAATAAATAGATTAACCTAAATCAAATTTAACTAGCAAGTATATGAATCATAGTAGTAAGGAAAAAGTATTGCGAGGTCATTCTCACGGGGATTGATTAGGACAACTTAGTTTTAAAAATTATTATCTAACTAATTCAACCAAAAGATTGATGAGTTTGAGAAAAATAATAATTGTAAAAGTGATAGAAAGACAATGATAAAGAAAATACCAAGACTTCGATTCCACCACTAATCAATACAATTTTGATTTCCAATTGAAGTTATTAAATATTCAAATAATCTTCATACATCCAATAAAAAATAATTATTATCAAATATATGGATGACTTATCCGGGTTAGGGCATAGGTTCAATTAAATATTTATTATCTTTGATCATGAATAATAAACACCTAATTGAAAGAAAATGTAAATCCGAACTATCTATCCATGGTCAGGCATAAACAGTTATTCATTACTTTCTTCTTCTTAAATCGCCAATTAAGATTACAAGTTTATGGTCAGACACAAGTAACTTATATGCTAGAATTCCAATACATCCAATTCAAGTCTTGGTTAAAGCACATTAAATTGAAAGCATCAGTAAACAAGTAAATAACAAGAAGAAGAATTTATTTAATGAAATATTCAACTATTCAATTAAAAATCATGGAAATATACATGAAAAGGGCTTCCTATCAGGCTGAGAGAGTTAGTTACACATGAAGAAAATAACAATAAAACAACAACCAAACCAAAATCGAAGATGGAAGAACATATTTGCTTTCTCCGTGGATTGCACCAGTCTTCTCTTCTATTCCTTCGCTATTGATCCTCCCATTGTGCATCCACATACGCCCTATTTATAAGGTCCTCAAAGTTTTCTACTAGGAAAGTAAATAAGAGAATAAAAAAATCTCATATTTCTTTTCTTAATTGGTGATATGTTGCAGCCCACTTTTTACTAATTTGGATAGTGAATTTGGAAGATATTGATGAGATACTCTTTTCTTGTCAACCAAGTCGTCTTCTTTCCATAACCCTTGATTTCACTACATTCTGATCAGTGGGTTAGATTTGAAATATTTTTTTTGCCTTCTAAACTTTAGAATTAGGATTTTTATGTGAAATACCAATATTCTTTAAATTGAATCAACTTTTCAGAAATACTGGGTTCGTATAAATCCAATAAAAGGGTTAAAATATATGACCCAAACACTAAGATGTGGTCAAAGTAAATTTTGTGTATGAATTATGCACTTATCAGGAGTGTTGCAATATATCATCTCCGGAGTGTATAGAGGTATAGGAGTATTACACTTAAATTACTCAGATCAAGGTAAAATTTATAGAGGTATATTGCACTTAACTAAATCAATAAACACCACTTCAAGATATTATGACATGAATAAAAATGTCATATCTGAATTTACAATTAAGGTTCATCCTAAAGTATAAAATGTTCAACAAACTGCAAATAAACATTAAAAAAAAAAAAAAAAAATGTTTCGAAAAAGCAATCTTTTATAATAAGGTTCACCTTTACTTCCAATATTTGCTCCAAATTAATCTTTATATCCTTAATTATTCACTAGCATCGGCATATTTCTTTTCTGTTGAGACTTCTTTTCATTTCTAGCTCCGCATTAGGGTTAGTTCCATACCCAAGCCACGAAAATACTTGGGCCTCTTCGCATGAACTTTGACAAAGGCTTTTGCTTCTCCTTTCCAAATCTCTCTCTTTTGAAGAACACAAAACCTCCATTGTTGAAAGTTAACTCCCCATACAATAGTAGATAAAACCGATTATAACAGTATAAAGAAAACAAGTTTTCGAATTCAAGTCATACATCACAAAATTTAAATAATAATAATAATTTTTATTATTTAAGACAAGAGAGCCACAAAAATGAATGAGATGTGATGGCATTAAATTATTCTACTATACCTTACAACTTACAAGTTACAAATACATCCCCACATCTTGAACTAGACAAAAGATGAGGAACTTTATTCCTGTCTGGACTACCAATTGTTTCAAAAAGTTTAAGAAATCACTATGTCAACCTCCAACCAACCAGTATAGTAATAATACTAGTAAATGATCTCATAAAATTCACTATCATCGAGTATGATCTATAGGCCCTGTTTAGTTTTGACAAAAAAATTTAAAGAACTTCTGGGCATTGAATGAGTGTTTTAAAAAAGTTGAGGTACCAGCTTATGCTTCTCTTTTTCTTATGTGAAAAGCCAGAAGCAGAAGTTATCCCAAATAGAGCCATAGTATAGAAAAAATCATGTTAATTAGATACCAAAATTTTGCTGAAGGTGCTTTACGAATCTGTCTTCATGATATTCTCGAGTTCAAGTTCCTGTCTTCCAAGATAGAAATACCTAAGCTGAAATTAGAATCAACAATAAAAACAACACATGAACCTTTAAAGGTGCAGCAATACTGCAAGAAATAACATGAGACGACCCCTCGGGGCTTATAATAGCAGACCTGTATACCCCTTAGCTGTGCACGCTAAACCACTTTCACAATCTATATCATCTATGATGTATGCTTTCCTTTTCACTATTTTTTCTCCCTTTATTGGATGAAACCAAGCAATTTGCAACTTACAAACAAAAAAAGAGAGCTCAATTGCCTGGTTGAGCTATATAATGAATTTATCTGATTTCATCAAATAAATATGTACGGAAAAAAACAAAAGATTAGATTCAGCAAAGAATATACTGAATTCCAACAAGTTTAGCAAAAACAAAAACAAGAAGTAAACTGGATTGCTAATCCATTCAAACAAAACCAGAGAATAAATTTATGTAGGACACCATAATTGCACTCTTAGATTCTCGTGAAAACTACCAGTTACACCATCTTACAATTGAATCTAGCCACACACACACACACAAAAAAAAAAAAAACAAATAATAAAATTTACTACAAAAAGAAAATTTTGGAAGACACAATCTTAATTTAAGGGGCTAATATCAATATTGTATTTGACATTGGAAAATCTTGGTCAGAGCTCAGAAGCGGGTGTTTGTAACTCTATTTGGCCAAGTTTACAGAAATAATCTCAAAATATAAGAGCCTAGAAGTCACAAAGCAGTAGCTACAAACCCCAATTAAGTTGATGAGAGAGCTATTACACACCATGAGATCAATAGGACAGTCCGCTGAAGAAAATGTTGGAAACAACCATAAAAAATCATGTTTTCGCCACTAAATGTTGCACAAAAAACATGCTTTTAGTGATACATATTCCCAGTGAGCATAACTTCAAATGAGTGCAAAAGTATATTCTCCCGCTGCTTAAATCAGGTGGGAGGTTTTCCATGACCAACTCCTGGATACTAAACCAATTCTACAAGGATTCCCAAAAAATCCACCCTAATTAAACATGACCTAAGAGCCCCATTAAGCCACAACTATCAAAGCTTTTTAACTCTAGAACTATATGATGAAAATTTGTATGCATTTGCTTGTACATTATGCATACTATTGATAAATATCAATCAATCCACACCTCCAGCAAATAGAGGCAAAACATTCACCTTCACCAATTGAAGTATGTGGAGTTTTATGGAATGTATCAATAAGCTAGCCCCGTGTTAGAAAAAGAGATAATTTCCTATTTTTTCCTTAAATATTTTTTCCTTAAATTAAATACTCAATCAAATTGACCTCCAAAAAGATAATTTTTAAAAGTAATCAAACAAAAATAAACATAAGAGAATGCAATAACACAAACCAGAAAGGATCTACAGGCCCTGTACCACATTGATGATAATCTTCAACCCCATTTTGGACCAACAAGGACAAAACATATATATATACTCAAAAATGGTCATTAGGTGCAGATTCCCCCAAGTTAACATTTAAGACATATACGCAATGAAGCTACATTATACGCCTTTAAATGCAAAAACTTATATTTGGAAACAAATGAGAGCATATGAGCAAACCCCTATCCTATTAGCTATTAATGGGTATAACCTTAAAGTTTCCAACAATATTATTGACAGGCTCAGTATTCTTTGAGAAAGCAAAATGAAGTATTAGTATATTGATTGACATTTATATTTGCTTTCAGTTGCAAAAATTGAGAATAATCCCTCTGAGAATACACATTCCTTTTATCTCTTTTTCTCGTAACTCAACCAAACAAATGATACGACTCATACAACAAAAACAGTAGTATTATACACCAAAAATGAAATGAAAAAATCATACATACCAATACGATCACCGCTAATTTTGATCGAGACTTAAGAGCCTGTGATATAGGAGAGAATGATTTTTTCAATATTTCTTCGGCTTTGTCCCCGGGACCAGAGGTTAGAGCCAACAATCCTACCCAGAAATGCAAAACATTAAAAAATGCCCAAAATCAGAGAACAAAAGTATGTTAACAGCAAAAGATTATATCTTTATGGTGACAATGACACCTTTCAAAGACTAAATAATATACTCCTACACATGTATAAATAATATGTTTATAGATACATACACACACATTTCTCCTAAGCTAGCCAATCCTAAGAGTTCGTTCATCATTTTGCAGCTAAGGTCCAAGTGCTAACCCAATGACCTTTACTTTTATTTTATTAATAATTCCAAAATTTAACCCAATTGACCTTTCTGCATTTTCAAAAAAATTGTTTGGCTTGATCTTTATCAAGATTTCAAACAAACAAATAGAAATTAAAAATAGTGTTCTTAAAATATGTGTATGTATTTTGTTAAATATTTAGCTCTAGAGAGAGAGTGTGTGTACCTCAAAGATCCTCAAAATTGGATCACCCTGCAAGCATCAATATGCCATATATACAGCACACTTCAAGGTGGACATATACAAAGCTTTCACCTAACATCAAAAAACCCCATAGATATCACAGAAACTTATTGAGCATCTCCGAAACTGACTGATCCAATCCACTATTATGTGATAACTTCAACAAAAGGGCCATAGTAGATGCATCGCAAGAGAATCCCTTCTAAACCATTTCTTGAATAAGTTGCATGGCCCTTATCGTCTCATTATTTCGAAGAAATCCCTGCACAATTACATTGTAAGTGCAACCATCTGGAGTGGTGAGCAACCACTCTCTCCCATTCGCTTGAGCAACAAGTTTGCTTCACTTAACAACCCTTTCTTACAAATTCCATTAATCATAATATTATACGTGCGAACATTAGGTTGCAATCTTTTGGAAGAAAGACCATGGAAGAGCTCCCTTGCAGCTTCAATGTTTCCAGCTCTGCACATACCGTCAATGAGGATGTCGTGAACCACATTATCAGGATGCAATCCATTTTCTTCCATGTCTCGAAACAAGGCCATTGCCTCATCCAGACATCGGTTCTTACATAATCCATCTAGCAAAGTATAGTATGTAAATATATCAGGATTGTGGCCATGGGCTTGCATCTCATTTAGAAATTGACGGGCAACTAAAGGTTTTCGTGCATGGAAGAAACCACCTATAAGAGTGTTGTATGTAATGGTATTAGGAACCATTCCCCTCTGATAAATTTTGTGAAACGGTCTTAGAGCCTCGGTCATTTTTAGCGTCTTACAGTATCCATTAATCAATATGTTATAGCTATAAACATTAGGATCACAGCCCCTAGCAACCATTAAATCAAATATCTTCTTTGCCTCGTGAAATTGACTCTGTAAACAATATCCATCAATTAGTAAACTGTAAGTGACTATATTAGGATTCACGCCCCTTTGAATCATCACTTCAACTATTTCCACAGCTTCTGCAACCCTCCCTTCCTTGTAAAGTGCATCCACCAATATAGTGAAGGTTATGACATTCAGTTCCAATTTTCGATTCACCATTTCGTTCACCAATCTTGTAGCCTCTTCCAATTGGTTCGAATTGCATAACCCAAAGATTAAGGAGTTGTAAGTATACAGATTTGGCGAAATGCGTTTAGAAATCATTTCCGAAAACAAGTCAAAAGCCTCAGCTACCAATATGTCCTTATGGAGACTATCAATAATCATGTTATAAACAACCACATTGGTTTCCCATTTTCTTTCTTCCATCATCCTAACCAAGTCAATAGCCGCACTGGTGTTCCCCGTTTTGCACAACCCATCAATAATCGTCCCACAAGTAACTACATTGGGTTGAAATCCTTTTGTACCCATGTCATTAAACAACTCTATTGCACTACCAATTTTCTCCTCTCTACAGAGTCCCCTCATCAAAGTGGTGAGCATTCTACAATTCACTTCATAACCAAACTTCAAAGTCCTCCCCAGAATAGAGAAAGCGAAATCGACCCGGTTCAAATGGCAGTAACAATTGATCAAAATGCCTAGACTAGATATTTCTGGCTTAGTTATTCTTGAGGACTCCAGGTGATTAAGTAATGAAATTGCAGTGGAGTAATGCCTCATTCTGAGAATGAATCCTAATAATTGATTAAAATAGGTAATTGAAGGTGGAGGTTGTGTTTGAGACATTTTATCAAACACTGAGAGTGCATCGTCAAGGTTGGTGAAATCAAATCCACAATGTTTTCTCACATATTTCACAGACCGGGTTTGAATACTCATAATAGTGGGATGTTTTTGATAAGGTAAGTTCCCCTATTCCTCGTCTCCAAATGCTCTGTTTGGCTAGCTAGAAAGCGAGAGAAAAAGAAAATAAAAAGATAAAAGCCGAATTTCACATTTAGGCCATGTTTGGTAGGCGGTCTTTCTGGTCTGGTCTGGTCTGGTCCGGTCCGGTCCGGTCTGGTCTGGTCTAATCTGATCTGGAAAAGACTGTTTGGTAAGCAGTCTGGTCTTACTATTTATTTATTATTTATTATAATATTTATTTATGTATTATTTATTTCTTATTTATATTATTAAATTATTATTTATTAATTTATATATTAATTTATAAATATATTCTATTTATTTCATTATTTAATTCATTTTCTTTATAAATTATTTATTCATTTTTAATTATTTAAAAATATATTTTATTAATTTATTATTATTATACTCATTTTTTTATTATTATTATGAAGTATTTATTCATTATTATATTTACTTATTATTTATTATTATATCTATTTATTATTTTTTATTATATTTATTTATTATTATTATTTATTTCATTTTGTTTATTATTTATTATTTTTATTATATTTTTAAATATTTTTTATGTAATTTATTATTATTATTTATTATTTAGTCCATTTATTATTATTATTATATTTATTTATTATTATTGTATTCATTTTTTATTATTATTATGTTTTATTTAATTTATTATTTATATTATTAATTATTCATTTTTAATTATTTATAAATATATTTTATTATTTATTCATTTATTTATTATTATTATATTCATTTTTTATTATTATTAGGTATTATTTATTTCATTTTGTTTATTATTTATTATTTATATTTTATTTTTAAAATATGTTATATTTAATTTATTATTATTATTATTAATTTATTATTATTATTTATTCATTTTTAATTATTTATAAATATATTTTATTAATAAGACCAGACCGGACCACCAGGAAACCACCTTTTCTTTTTGTCTGAAATGAGCTCATTTTGGTCTGATTTGGTCTTACTTGGTCTATGATGTGTTTTAAATTATTACTCGCAAGTGCACGAATCAATTGTTGTTTAGGTTATGCAAGAACGAGGTCGAACCCAAAAGAATGCTTTAAAGAGAACTTAATTAAACTCAAATTAATCTAAAACTAACCTAGTTTCTCAAAGTTTGTTTGTTGAAGTGATTTTTATACTAAACATGCAATATCGAAATACAAATAATTAAAGCGAGAATAATAGAGAGAAAATACTAAGGTATCGGAATCCACCACCACTAATCCATAAACTTCTAATTATTCCTTTATCAATTACAATTTTAGAGTAGTAATTTAGAAATCAATTTTATTACTTTCTCAAGATTTAACAATAACGTACTAATGAAATATATTTTCAAGAAATAGATTTTCCTTCGCTTTAAAGTGTAAAATTCTAAGCATCCTATGTATGCAATTTAATGGATCACATAAGATCAAAGATTTTTACTTATAAACTCATCAAATCCAAGCTTGATTAATTGTGATAAGAATTCTTAATTACTATAAATACATGATATTTATAGTGAAAGGAATTTAAAACAATTAATAATATGAAGCGAAAATCATAAGCATTTAAACCATACACATGGAAATTGATAAAAGACTAAAAGGAATTTATTTCATAAATGGTGGTTTCATCCTCAACCTTAGTTGAGGATTTAGTTACACATGCTTAAAAAGAAAATAACAAAGTAAGAATAATAAAACCCGGAATTGAAGATAAATTCTTCTCCTCTTTGGTGTATTTCTTGCTCTCCTCCTTCTTCTTCTCTTCTCCTCATTCTTCTTCAAGATGTATCCATATTTATAGAGAAATATTGGAATCAAATTACAACTTGTAAAGATAAATGAAATATTTTTTTCTTTTCTTTTTCTTTGAATATACATAAATTTCCATCACATTTTGTTCTTTTCCCATGTGCATTTGAATCTTCCAACTTTCATCCATGTGCATTTGATTCATCCAAATTTCATCCATGTGCATTTGATTCATTTCTCACTTTACACCTATAAATGAAAGACATAAATGTAGATGTAATTTAATGACATTGAAAATGATTTATTCAACAATTTTATTATATAAATTAAGTTTTGTGCACTTATCATTATTACACTTCTAAATTAATTAAAATAAATAGTTTTACCTACTAACAAATATACATTTGGGGATAAAATATGTATGTAAAATGGATTTATCAAATACCCCCAAACATATATTTTGTTAGTCCTCGAGCAAAACAAAAAGAAATAAAATTCTAACTATACCATTTTTGCTGGTTGTCTCGATTACATTTAGCATATGCAATAAGTCTTTGAACCCCTAGGTCTCCCCTAGTGGACGAGTTATAGTCTCGTGAGGGTTTCCAGTGATGATACCCACAAACATCGATTCTCGTGAATATACTACCCACAATTTCTCAATTCTTTATAATCACGCATTCATGCATTCACATATTCATCAACCAAGTCATGATATAATGCACAAGATATTATGGATGCAAATACTCCCATTCACTACCGAACAATAACTAATCTCAAGATTCGTGTCATAAATGGTTCCCACAAAAGTAAAAGATTTCGTTACTTTATATTCCCAATCCAGACAACCCTCCGTATTTTTGTAAACATTCTACTTTGGTATTTCAATCTTTCTTTTTCTACTTCATTGATCAAATTTTGCCAAAAAACAAAAATTATTACTTCCATCATTCCACTTTTCATCCTTTTTTTATCTTTCTAAGCTCCAGACTTTCTAGCGATGATTTTTAATCCCAACCAACTGGGCCCTAACTTCTTTATTGGGATTTATGCTAATTAGTTTTCTCCCATTTTTACGCGAACAATGATATTGGTGATACCAAGGTCCGGTTACTCAGATCGAATAACTACTTTTTGCATTTTATTTTTCAAAATAAATTTTCAAAATTTTCTCCATTTCATCTATATCAACTCCCCATCTCCCATTTTATTGTGGCAAAATTAATTTTTCAACTACATAGTCAAAGATCAATTGTTTTTCCCATAGTGAATGTGTGCTTGTGCTTATAGGTCAAAGTCGTCCTTTTCGGTTTCAATTTTACTAATCTATTCACCCATGTAAAACCATATCACTTCACTTAGCTCGATCTAATCATTACTCTCATGAACAGGAATATTGCATCACATACTACTCACACATCATAAACACAAACTCAATCAACTTGTAATGCAAAACATTCATGCGTAAAAACAAATTTTATTTTTTTTTTTCAAAATAAATGAATTACAAAACAACAAATTAGACACCATACCCCCAAACTTAAACTCAACATTGTCCCTAATGTTGGACAAACTCACATTTTGTAAACAAAAAGACAAGAGTGAAAAGGTATCACCTGACTCATGGTAGGTTGATCTGGTCAAACTTGCTATCAAACAACAATGAGTTGTTAGAATTCAAAACAAAAATTAAAAATAAAGTAAAAAATCTTAAAATAGATATGTACAACAAGATCACATAGGTCAATCCTGATAAACAGGATCACTCAGAGAGATCTCCTCCCCTTCTTGAGAAAGTAACTCTAAAAATGGTTTCAAACGCTGACCGTTAACTTTGAACACATCACCATTTTTTAGATTTTCAATCTCAATGGCTCCATATGGATGAACAATTCGAACAATGAACGGACCAGACCATCGAGATCTCAACTTTCCTGGAAACAAATGCAACCGAGAATTATAAAGCAAGACTTTTTGACCAGGTGTGAAAGTTTTCCTAAGAATACTTTTGTCATGCCTTATTTTCATTTGCTCTTTATAGATTTTTATACTCTAGTAAGCATCATTCATAATTTCCTCCAACTCATTCAACTGAAGCTTCCTATGGACTCCTGCTTTGTCAAGGTTAAAGTTGAGTTGTTTAATAGCCCAAAAGGCTCTATGCTCTAACTCAACTGGGAGATGACAAGCTTTACCATACACCATTCGGTAAGGAGACATTCCGATGGGGTTCTTAAATGCAGTACGGTATGCCCACAATGCATCACTAAGTCTCAAGGACCAGTCTTTCCTATTTGGGTTAACTGTTTTCTCCAAAATGTGTTTAATCTCTCTATTGGATAACTCAACTTGACCGCTAGTCTGGGGATGATAAGCGAGTGCAATTTTGTGGGTTACACAATATTTTCTCATTAATGCTTCGAAAACCCTATTGCAAAAATGTTTCCCCCCATCACTAATAATAGCACGGGGTGTACCAAAACGTAAAAAGATATTATCTTTCAAACACTTGACTACCACCTTGTGATCATTAGTTTTACATGCAATTGCCTCAATCCATTTAGACACATAATCAACTGCGACAAGGATGTACAAATTGCTAAATGAATTAGGAAATGGTCCCATGAAATCAATGCTCCAAATATCGAAAACTTCAATAATCAGAATTGGGTTTAAAGGCATCATATTTCGACGTGAAATACTCCCTAACTTTTGACATCGCTCACATGCTAAGCAATAAGAATGACAATCTTTAAAGATTAAAGGCCAGTAAAATCCAGATTGCAATATCTTTGCAGCGATTCTCTTAGAACTAAAATGACCTCCACATGCATGATCATGACAAAAGGAGATTACACTAGTTTGGTCACAATTGGGGACACATCTTCGAATAATCTGATCAGGATAATACTTGAATAAGTACAAATCATCCCAAAAGAAGTGACAGACCTCAAATAAGAATTTGGATTTATCTTGCTTAGTCCAATGTGAAGGCATTTGACCTGTGATAAGATAGTTCACAATGTCGGCAAACCAAGGTGACTCAAATACAACAAAGAGTTGTTCATCAGGGAAAGACTCAAGAATAGGCATGGAGTCTAAGGATGTCTCAAGAATGAGCCTAGACAAGTGATCAGCTACTACATTTTCAGACCCCTTCTTATCTCGAATTTCTAGATCAAACTCTTGTAGCAATAGGATCCATCGAATTAAACGCGGCTTAGCATCTTTTTTAGAAAAGAGATACCTAAGTGCAGCATGATCTGAGAAAATGAGGACTTTAGACCCTAACAGATAGGACCTAAACTTGTCTAATGCAAACACAACTGCTAACAATTCTTTTTCAGTGGTAGAGTAATTCAGTTGTGCCTCATTTAATGTCTTACTTGCATAATAGATCACATGGGGTAGCCTATTCACACGTTGCCCTAACACAGCTCCAACTGCATAATCAGATGCATCGCACATAATCTCAAAAGGCGCATCCCAACTCGGTGGCTTCATGATAAGTGTTGTGGTCAACAATGTTTTGAGCTTCTCAAAGGCTTTCAGGCATTCGTCATCAAAGACAAAAGCAACATCTTTAGCAAGTAAATTGCAAAGTGGTCTGGAAATGCTGCTAAAGTTTTTAATGAATCGACGATAAAATCCAGTATGACCTAAGAATGACTTAATCTCTTTAACCGTACGTGGTGGTGGAAGATTAGAAATCAGATCAACCTTAGATTTTTCAACCTCTATACCCTTCTTTGAAATAACATGCCCCAAGACAATTCCCTTTTTTACCATAAAATGGCATTTCTCCCAATTTAAGACCAGATTTTTCTCCTTACAACGTGTAAGCACGAGTTTCAAATGAATGAGACATTCATGAAAGGATGAGCCAAACACGGAGAAGTCATCCATAAACACCTCAAGAAAACGTTCTACCATATCAGAAAATATGCTAAGCATACACCGCTGAAAAGTAGCATGTGCATTGCATAATCCAAATGGCATACGTCTATAGGCAAATGTTCCAAAAGGACAAGTGAATGTGGTTTTCTCCTGATCCTCAAGTGCAATAGGAATTTGGTTATATCCAGAATAACCATCTAGGAAACAGTAGTACTCATGACCGGCTAATCTCTCAAGCATCTGATCGATAAAAGGAAGTGGAAAATGATCTTTCCTAGTGACAGAGTTCAACTTCCTATAATCAATGCACACTCGCCATCCAGTAGTCATTCGGGTCGGTTCTAACTCATTGGCATCATTTGTGACTACTGTGATACCTGATTTCTTAGGCACGACCTGAACAAGACTTACCCAAGAACTATCGGAAATAGGATATATGATCCCCACATCTAACAACTTCAAGACTTCTGCCCTAACGACCTTTTTCATGTTAGGGTTAAGCCGTCTTTGCATTTCTCGCGAAGTTTTAGCATTTTCCTCAAGATGGATACGATGCATGCACACAGATGGAGATATGCCCTTAATGTCTGTTATAGTACACCCAATAGCCGATTTATGCTCCCTAAGGACATTTAAGAGTTTTTCCTCATGTTCTTTATTTAACTCAGAAGCAATGATGACAGGATGACTCTCATTTGGACCTAAGTAGGCATACTTCAGTTCAGAAGGTAAAACTTTCAGATCCAATTTTGGAGGTGACTCAACAGATGACACATGTTTAGATTCAATTGATGAAAGGGGCTCTACCTTGGCTTTCCAATTCTCAATGTCCATAAAAGGGACAAAATCTAACAAGGTATTCACTTTTTCACAAGCACTATCCAGATCAAAATCATACCCAAAGTGATTTAGACATGCCTCTAAAGGATCATCAAAACTTGAATGTTCAAAAGTCTCCTGTACTAGACTCTCTATTAGATTCACATCACTCATATCCTCTGATTCTGATGGTTGTCGGCTCACATTAAAAACATTAAGCTCAACAGACATGTTTCCAAATGAAAGTTTTAGAACACCATTCTTACAATTGATTAAAGCATTTGAAGTGGCTAGGAATGGTCGACTAAGGATAATAGGAATTTGGCTATTGGGATTAGCCACAGGTTGAGTGTCTAAGACTATGAAGTCTATTGGAAAGAAGAATTTGTCAACCTGAATTAACACATCCTCAATGATACCACGAGGTACCTTGACTGAACGATCTACCAACTGTAGCACTACCTTTGTGGGTTTCAAATCACCAAGACCAAGTTGTTCATACACAGAGTATCGCAACAGATTTACACTCGCACCCAAATCAAGCAAAGCTTGCTCAATTATCTGGTTACCTATTGTACATGAGATTGTAGGACAACCGGGATCCTTGAATTTAGGTGGTGTGCGGTGCTGGATAATTGAGCTTACTTGCTCTGTAAGGAAGACTTTTTTATACACATTCAATCCACGTTTAACCGTACACAAATCTTTCAAAAACTTAGCATAAGATGGGACCTGTTGAATTGCATCGAGAAATGGAATATTGATTTTGACTTGTTTAAATATTTCCATAATCTCTTCGTAATGATGCCCCTTCTTAGGCTTTTGGAGTCTTTGAGGAAATGGTGCAGTAGGAACAAAGTTCCTAACTTAAGGTTCTACTAGAGAATTGGGGACAAGATCGGGAATTTGGACTTTTGGGTCAACTTGAGATTCCATTTTGTTTTCCTTTTCTGGTTCATGGTTACCTTTCACAGTTTCTCTTCTTGGAATTTTGACTTGATTGTCAACTTGTTTGCCTGACCTTAGAGTTATGATTGACTGGACTTGATCAGTTGGACCAGAGGTCGACTGTTCACTCACATGATATTGACCTTTTGGATTGGGAATGGGCTGACTAGGAAATTTTCCTTTTTCCCTCTCTCCTACAACAGTGGCTAACTGGCCAATCTGTGTTTCTAATTTAGAAATCGATTGACTAGTTTGTTGCATGAACTGTTGTAAGGTATCTTCTAGTGTTGGTTTCCTTGGTTGTTGGGGGACATATGGATGAGAATTTTGGGACATGGAAGGATATGATGCTGGTGGTTGCCCTTGGGATTGCATATGTTGCATACCCGAGTTGTTCCGAGGCTGATTTTGACTCCATGAGAAATTAGGATGATTTCTCCAATTCGGGTTGTATGTGTCAGAATAGGGACTGCCAAATGGTTTCTTATAACCGTTTAGTGCATTAGCTTGTTCAGTTATACACTCATGGAATGATGCAATAGAGGGACACGTCTAAGCAGTATGAGATGGACTCTCACAAAGTTGACATGTCTCACTAATAACATGGACTGAATAACTTTTTCTATTTTTCATCTCTATAGCCTCCACTTTTCTGGTGAGACTAGCTATCCTTGCACTCAAATCAGTTCCCTAACTAACTTCATAGACTCCTCCCTTTTTGGTATCCATAGACATTGGTAAACTTCTTTTCTCAACCCTCCCTGAGTATTCCCAATGTTGGGAACTCTCGGCTAACGCATCTAGAAATTTCCAAGCCTCATTCTCATTCTTAGACATGAAATCTACCCCACCTCGTGACTCAATTAGTTGACAATTTTGAGCTGATAATCCATCATAAAAGAATTCAACTAAACGCCATTTTTCAAAACCATGGTGGGGACACTTAAGTAGCAAATCATTGAATGTTTCCCAACACATGTAAAACTGTTCACCTTCTTTTGAGCAAATTCCATGATATTTCGGTGAAGGGAATTAGTTCTATGTCTAGGGAAGAATTTAGTGAGGAATTTTTTACAGAGTTCATCCCATGATTTGATTGATTCTGGTTCCAATGAATATAACCAAGACTTGGCTTTCTCTTTCAAAGAGAACTGGAATAACCTCATCTTAATTGACTCTTCGGGAATATTCTGAAAATTCAAGGTGGAACAAATCTCTAAAAATTCCTTAACATGAAGGTATGGGTCTTCAAAGTTCGAACCTCTAAAAGTCGGCAGTAAATTGATTACTGATGCCCGTATCTCCAAATGGGCATGTTGTGTAGCAGGCAAGACAATACAAGAAGGATTTGTGATATGTGCGGGAGTATAATAATCCTTAAGGGCTTTCACTTCATTATGTTCTCCCTCCATCTTGACTTCAATGATCTTTCCAACACTAGAATTCCTTACACCTTTTCTAAAAGTTCTCTCAATTTCTATATCTAAATGTGACAACTTTGATTTTAGAGATCGACGACGAAACATACACTAGGAAGACTCCATGACTCAACAAATACACTATCAAAACAAGTATTTTCTTTATTTGAAATTTAATTCAAGGGTAGTGATTTCTATTTTTTTTTTTTTTTTAATTTCCTATATGAGAGATTATTATGACTAATTCCAAAATAATCTTCACCTAGTTAGACAACTCCTACTCTTTTTCAGAGAAAACTAGTGGATGACCAGTTAAGGACCATCAAACTAACAACGAAGTAGTTCCCAGGAAAGTGTAGCGAAGCACTAGGCCTGCTTAATGCCGCGTCAGCCACACTCCTAGACAGAACCTGTCCTACCGTTTATCAATTTGATAGTGACTCACTGGAGTTACCAAAAGTTTAACAATGTCCAAGAGGATCCTATGAGCTATATGAAAACCTATTGGCCAACGTCTACTTGATTTTAAATTAAACTAACTTTAGCTAAGGGTATACAAATGCAAGGAGATTTTTAACCTAATGGGCAAGGAATTGGTGATGAAATCCAATCCTTATCTTGTTAAAGGGTTAATGCCCTTACTAAAATATTTATGCAAAATGCTAGATTAAAAATGCACATACAAGCAAGTCAACAAAAATAAAAGTAAAAGGGAGTGAGTATGTGAACTTTCCTTCTTTTTTTTTTACCAATAAATAAAGAAAGAAATAAACGAGATAAAATAAAATAAGTAACAAAAATAAATTTGAAGAAAGTGTGTACCTAAAGGTTATTTCTAGTGTTATTCTATCCTAAAGGTAGCATGCAAATTTTCACCTATATAAAAACTATTTTCACCTAATCTAAAAAAAATAATAATAATATTATTTACTAAAGATAGGGGTACTTACCTGGATTCCGCAGTAATGCTATTGAAGATGACACAAAGAAATCCCGAGATAAGCTTACTCAAGGCGATCTCCAAAGAAAATGAAATACTACCTACAAAATTAAAAAGTATCAATTACTTAATTAAAATAAAACAAATAATAAAACAAACAAAAAAAATAAAAACAATAAACAAGCACTAATTCTAAACTTAAGCTAAGAATAAAGAAAATAACTAAAATAAAAAAAATAAAAGAAATAAAATCTGCTACAGTAGCCGAGTTGCTACAGTAATTTTCAAATTTTTTTTTTTTTATCACTAAAAAAAAACAATCTCTAAATTCAAAAGTGAAGAAACACTACCTTACTACAGTACTATCATAATTAGAAAGACAAAATTAAAATTGTTTTTTTCTAAACAAAACAGTAGCTTAAAATAAATAAAAAAAATTATACAGTTTTTTTTTTATTTTTGCTACAGTAGCCGAAATGCTACAGTAGTTTCGATTTTTTTTTTTTTTTTTTAAATTTCGAAATAGTATATTCAAGCAAAACAATAGCTTCTAAAATCTATTTTTATTTTATTATTTTTTTTAAATAACTAGTAGAAGAATTAAATCAACTTAAATTTAATTAATTTCTTATTGCGATTCCCCGGCAACGGCGCCAAAAACTTGATGTGTTTTAAATTATTACTCGCAAGTGCACGAATCAATTGTTGTTTAGGTTATGCAAGAACGAGGTCGAACCCAAATGAATGCTTTAAAGAGAACTTAATTAAACTCAAATTAATCTAAAACTAACCTAGTTTCTCAAAGTTTGTTTGTTAAAGTGATTTTTATACTAAACATGCAATATCGAAATACAAATAATTAAAACGAGAATAATAGGGAGAAAATACTAAGGTATCGGAATCCACCACCACTAATCCATAAACTTCTAATTATTCATTTATCAATTCCAATTTTAGAGTAGTAATTTAGAAATCAATCTTATTACTTTCTCAAGATTTAACAATAACGTACTAATGAAATATATTTTCAAGAAATAGATTTTCCTTCGCTTTAAAGTGTAAAATTCTAAGCATCCTATGTATGCAATTTAATGGATCACATAAGATCAAAGATTTTTACTTATAAACTCATCAAATCCAAGCTTGATTAATTGTGATAAGAATTCTTAATTACTATAAATACATGATATTTATAGTGAAATGAATTTAAAACAATTAATAATATGAAGCGAAAATCATAAGCATTTAAACCATACACATGGAAATTGATAAAAGACTAAAAGGAATTTATTTCATAAATGGTGGTTTCATCCTCAACCTTAGTTGATGATTTAGTTACACATGCTTAAAAAGAAAATAACAAAGTAAGAATAATAAAACCCGGAATTGAAGATAAATTCTTCTCCTCTTTGGTGTCCTTCTTGCTCTCCTCCTTCTTCTTCTCTTCTCCTCCTTCTTTTTCAAAATGTATCCATATTTATAGAAAAATATTGAAATCAAATTACAACTTGTAAAGATAAATGAAATATTTTTTTTTTTTCTTTTTCTTTGAATATACATAACTTTCCATCACATTTTGTTCTTTTCCCATGTGCATTTGAATCTTCCAACTTTCATCCATGTGCATTTGATTCATCCAACTTTCATTCATGTGCATTTGATTCATTTCTCACTTTACACCTATAAATGAAAGACATAAATGTAGATATAATTTAATGACATTGAAAATGATTTATTCAACAATTTTATTATATAAATTAAGTTTTGTGCACTTATCATTATTACACTTCTAAATTAATTAAAATAAATAGTTTTACCTACTAACAAATATACATTTGGGGATAAAATATGTATGTAAAATGGACTTATCAGTTTAACCAAAAATTTGAGACCAATGCTACCAAACACGGTCTAGTCCCATAAAACGCAAGACCAGACCAGACCAGGACATAACACTTTTAAACACTCATCCTTCCCTAATTAGTCTTTTTAAGTTTTAATACTTACCCTTTCTCATTTAATAAAAGTATGCAATAAATAGTCTTCAAAAAATTACTAAAACTCAAAAATAAAAAATATAAAAATATAAAAAAATGATCGAGAGTATTAAAAAAACTAAAAGAAAAAAGGGCAAATTACTTTTGACCTCCCCTGAGATTTTACATAATTACTCTTAGATTAAAGTTTGTGTAAATTTATTCTGACATCCCTTGTAAAATTAATATTACATTAACATTTTTGTGCATATTGTAAAGTACCCTAACTTAAGTGTTTCAAACTAAAATAACTTATGATTTGCATGTTTAATGATTTCTTATCATTTAAATTACTAAATACCTCTCATTTGACATCACTCAAAATATCATTATCCCTTCACATGCAAGTTAGTTATGTTATTTTAACACAAATTACTCAATTTAAAACACTAAAATTATGTGTACTTTAATAAATGCACAAAAAAATTAGTGTAAAATTAATCTTACAGGGGAGGTCAGAGTAAATTTTCACAAATTTTAATCTGATAGTAATTATACAAAATCTCAGGGGAGGTCAAAATAAATTTTCACAAACTTTATTCTGAAAGTAATTATATAAAATCTCATAAGGTCAGAGTAATTTACCCAAAAAAATTAAGATAATCAATATTGTTAGGTAATATGGGTGTTAATTCAATTTTGTTACACTCTAATTCAGACAAACAAGGGAATTTGTTTTGTTACACTCTAATTCAGACCAACGGAGGAATTTGTAGAGAAATATTCATGGATATATCAAAGCGACCCCTGATTCACTTCAGAAATTAACTGTTAAATGTAAACTAATCATTTCTTAACTAAATTGCCACTTTGCACGAACCGTCAATATTTAAATTATTTTCAGTTTTTAGTATTTATTTAGTTGCATAAATTACTATGACAACTATTTTTTCTATAAAAAAACATATTGAGGAAATTCACATAGTCAACCGTTATTAATCAACACTATCAATTTTTTTTCACGATCAAACATCAGTCAACGGCGATCAGATTCAAGCGGTTCACGTATAAGCTTTTTTCGTTTTCGTTTCAATTATGTACTATTTTTATCATATGAAAAAATAGCAAGTGAATTTATAAAGCAAACCCTCATTGACTCATTGATCAACATTTAAAAGTTTTCACGATCAAACATCAGTGAATGACTATCAAACTCAAGTTTTTCAGGTTGAGATTTTCTTCACTTTAGCTAAATATTATATCCTGATAAATGATTTAGTTCTCGAAAAGGCAAATTGGAATTCGAAGGACGGAGAATTATATATAGAAAATGCATAACGAAATTTAGAAAAAGGAAGAGATATGAATGATGAGCTTTGGAGACATTGAAAAAATTACATTAAATAGTGATAAACAAATTCCTAAAAATGTTAATTATGACACAGATAAAAAGAAAAACATATTTGTTGAAATACGTTTTAAAATATTGCGTATCAATGCATTTTCATTCTATATATAAGATGAAAAGAAAAAAAAGACCACTATAATTTCGCTGCTTAGGCCATGTTTGGTAGGCGGTCTTTCTGGTCTGGTTTGGTCTTGTCCGGTCCGGTCTGGTCCGGTCTGATCTGACCTGAAAAAATCTGTTTGGTAAGCGGTCTGGTCTTACTATTTATTTATTATTTATAATAATATTTATTTATGTATTATTTATTTCTTTATTTATTATTTCTTCACTTTACAATATATTTTATTATTTATATTATTAAATTATTATTTATTAATTTATATATTAATTTATAAATATGTTCTATTTATTTATTATTTAATTCATTTTATTTATAAATTATTTATTCATTTTTAATTATTTAAAAATATATTTTATTAATTTAATATTAATTTAATATTATTATACTCATTTTTTATTATTATTATGAAGTATTTATTCATTATTATATTTACTTATTATTTATTTATTATTATATCTATTTATTATTTATTATTATATTTATTATTATTATTATATTTTTAAATATGTTTTATGTAATTTATTATTATTATTTATTATTTAGTCCATTTTTTATTATTATTATATTTATTTATTATTATTGTATTCATTTATTATTATTATGTTTTATTTAATTTATTATTTATATTATTAATTATTCATTTTTAATTATTTATAAATATATTTTATTATTTATTCATTTATTTATTATTATTAGGTATTATTTATTTCATTTTTTTATTATTTATTATTTATATTTTATTTTTAAAATATGTTTTATTTAATTTATTATTATTAATTTATTATTATTATTTATAAATATATTTTATTAATAAGACCAGACCGGACCACCAGGAATCACCTTTTTTTTTGTCTGAAATGAGGTCATTTTGGTTTGATTTGGTCTTACTTGGTCTAACTAAAAATTTGGGACCAATGCTACCAAACACGGTCTGGTCCCATAAAACGCAAGACCAGACCAGACTACCTGGACCAAACCACCTACCAAACAGGCCTGAGACCCATAGTGCGCCCAATCTGACCCTAGATCATCTGCCTTTCTGCAAGTATGCGCCCTTCTTTTTCCTCACTTTCTCTCTCTGAAACTATGCAATTTCTCTCTCTAGAAAACCAGATCGTTCAGTTTTTTATTTTTTGACACAAAGAAATCAATGGATGTTACAATTTTGGGGGGTAAATAGCATCGGTTGCAATTGCTCAAAACCCTAATTTTCAACAGCTCACGTCCTTCAGACAGGTCTCTAAACCTCTCTCTATTCACATGTTTTTTTTTACTTTTTTTATTTTTTATGTTAGATTCTTGAATTGCTGTAATCATCAATTGTTCGTGTTAGGTACTGATTTTTGTAAAACCCTAATTTCTTAACAGAAGTCACAGTTTTTATGTGTTTTGGCTTTGGAAGGTCTGATATTGGGAATTTTGAACTGGGTTTTCAAAAGGGTATTTGGAACTTGGATTGAATTGTGTGATATATGATGGAGAATGATAGAGGGGATGATAATATGGCGGTGGATATAGATTTAAACATAGAACCTTCAGAGCCACCTGTTGGGTCAGGGGGGAGACTAGAGACTTTATTGAGTGAGTTGGAAACTGCCCATGTTCAGATCGAAGAGCGAATCCGACAACTTGAGGTTGTCACTGCTAGAGCTAGGGATCGCCAGAGGCGGCGCGAAGCTCTAAATCATCCACCTGTAGCTAGTAATAGTTCAACTGAAGTGATGGGTAATGTGGGTGGTCCTGAAGTGCTTATTGTGGAGAATAGGTTAGGTGCCCGTGAAAGTAGAGCTGATAGGGGCAAAATTTGCAAAAGGGATAGTGCCCATTTGGTTGCAATGGCGTTGCAAACCGATATAGAGGTTAAGAGAGTTAGGGGTAGTGGTGGGAGCTTTTTCGATTGTAACAAATGCTTGGGCACTGCAATAGAACCTGTATTGACTTGTTGTGGTCACTTGCTTTGCTGGGGATGCTTTTATCAGTTGCCATATGTCTTTTCGAGTTCTAAGGAATGTCCTGAGTGCAAGGGAGAGGTGACAGATACAGATATTACTCCAATTTATGGTAATGGAAACAGTACCTATGTGTCGGAGTTTGAATCACTTGTGAAGATACCCCCAAGGCCTCAAGCACGCCGGATAGAGAGTGTTAGGCAGCAGCGTGTTAGCCGGGTTGTGTCTCATGTTCCTGTGGCGGAAGCACTTCGACGAATTAGGACTGGGATAAATTTTCCAAGGGAGCGCCCACGGAGACAGGAACTTCACGGTGTTATCAGCAATTCTGACAGAATTAGTATTTTGGCGAGTCAGGCCCCCACTTTCGAGGTGTTGCCCAATACAGAAGTGGGAGGCAGCCGGGGCATCCGATCCCGTCAGTTTTCAAGGGATTTATCGGAAAGTGCTGCTTCTCTTTCTTCAATTTCATCTGCACTGGGTAATGCAGAAAGGTTAGTTGAGGACCTTGAATCTTATTTTCATGACCCTGTTTTGAGCAGAACAGGTTCTGATGTTCAGTTTCTACGAATGGATGGCGGGGATCCTGCTACTAGTAATGCTGTTGTGTTGCAGTCAGAACATCAGACTGTGGATCCTAATCCTGAGTTCAATTCATCAGAGCCCCTTTCGTCATCTTTCTTAAGAGTGGATGCCTCTGCAGTTGGTTTTCACTTGGAAAACCTGACAACAGATATAGCCGCTGAAGTCAATCTACCTGTGCTGCGTCTTTCTTCAGCTTCCAGGAGAAGAAGTGGTGTTTCTAGAGTTTCTGATGTAGGCAATGGTGTTTCCCGGGAACGTAGGAGAAGAAGATTAGAATGATTTATTTAGTTTCTTTAATAGCGGAAAAAGGTGAAACTGATGCTGCCTACCTCTCTGTAAACTTTAATTTAGCTGTGTTGCTGATAATCTAAGATTTACCTTTTTCTAATCAGCGCGTTTGGGGATATTGCAAACTGTCAGATTATGTAACTTTGAGTTCATTCTGAAAAGCATCAGTCTCAAACTTGGATGTGTTCGATAAGTGGGTGTGATTGCCTATGTAACAGCACAATTAGTGTATTATTTTAACCCAAGGATCGTGGAAGGCGGAGAGGGGGTTGTTGGAGAACAAATGAATCTACAGATATTGTCGTCTTCAAGAAGTGTTGTCTGTTTTTTTTTTGGCAAGGAACAGCTAATCTTTTTGGTCAGTGAAGTAGATGCTACTGCAAGCACTATAGGTATGGAATATTTCCTAATGAGACGCATAATTTTATTGCTTAATGATGTAAAAAAAATTCCTCGGTTCTCCTTATGTGTGTGAAAATTGATGGGGATAATACTTGTCCTTGCTGCCCACAAATCTTGATGGGTGTTGGACTATAATTTTCTACTGCATTTGGAGTTTTTCCATTGTCGTCACTAGCTCCTTGTGCATGTGTGAAAATTGATGGGATAAAACATTGTTTTGCTGCTCAAGATTTTTTTATGAGTGTTGAACTATGATTGTTCTACAGCATCTGTAGTTGTTCCATTGTCATCTACTTTCAAATCTGTTTACTCTTTGTTTGTGATCAATGAAATAAGTGATTTGCTTCTCCAATCAGTGTTGTTAAAGGCGCCTAGGCGTGCTTCACTTCACTCAGGCGCGCGCCTCACACCTAGGCTCCAGAGGACCTCTAGCGCCTTAGTGCGCCTTGCGCCTTAAATAACTATGTCTCCAATACAGATTGCAGTTTGCCTGAAATTCTCTTGATATACTGCCTTGACATAAATAACATTGTGAGGTAGCCCGTGGAAGTAAGACGAACCCTTTTTCATGAAAATTCAATACATGCAAATAATAATTGCTCACCAATATTATGAAGTATTGAATGCTTTTTGAAGCATCGTCCAGTTTTTACACATCTCACGTATGATCAGAATCGTAGAGGTGTATCCGTTATCTTAGTTCTAGCATCTTCATTTGACTCATCTTGCATTGCTTGGTAGGACCTCCCCGATATCTGGAAATTTGTCATCTGCTAACTTTTTGTGTAGGATTTTTAGTAGTGAGTTGATATCTTGACAATTGAATATAATTTCCTTGAAGCTTGTTTTCACATCCTTTCTTTATTTCCATGGAATTTGCACTAGTGTGTGTGTGTGAAACCCAGCCTGTCGCATATGTAGCTATTCTGTCTATTAGAAACCCAGGTTCTGTATCAGATCCCAAATTTTTGTTATTGTAAAAGACCACTAGGTTTTGTACAGTGTCCCATCAAGTTATGAGTTGATTCTTTTCGAATCCGCCTTTTTAGAGCAAATAAACTATCTTTTGCTATTCAATTCAGCCCCTTTCCCCGTTTAGAGCAATAGCATGATGAACCAAAAAGTCTCCAGGACCTATTGTTAAGAATAGTGAATTACTATTCTCATTGAAATCCGTGATCCCGAAGACATCAGTAGGGGAGTCGACATATATCTAACAGATATTTGGGAAAAGGAACTACTTGAACTAGAGGAGCGGTACAAGATCATTCGCTTGGCGAATGAAGTGGGTCAACCTCTTTTTGGCTTCGGCCAAACACTTTTTCTCGTTGGTCGAGTGAGTCTCCCATACTTCTTTGTTTCCCCAAAAGGGTTACACTTTAACTTAAGCATACTATTTGACTTCCTCAATCAATGCCCGAGAGCATTCCATACATCTTCCTTTCTCTAAGGCAGCGGGTGGGTGGGCTTGGAAGGAGGAATCTGCTAAGGCTAGGCACCTTATTCAATCAAAAGTTAGAGATTCATCTTTCAAATGGCCAGTGGAAGAATACCCTGTGGCACTTTCGGAATAGAGTAGGGTGTTAGGGATAGCATTCCGGGCAAGCCAGGCGGATCCTCCCCGCCCCAGGCCTGGTCCCGCGGGTAAAGGGTATATAAGGCTGAGGGGTCTCCCCACTACAGCCAGTTCCACGGGACTACCTTCAAAGACTTGCGTTTCCTGCTAACCGAACAATCATTGCCTAAGTACCACTCGCCCCCCTATTTGAGTAAGGAGGTTGCTTTCTAGACCCAATCTCCCGGTCTTTCGTTCGTTATTCGAATGTCTAGAGAGAGGACTTAGATCGGAGAGGAGCAGCTCTTTTCTTGGGCTTCCTTAGATTGGATTCCGTTCTGTCAGGCTCGTCGAGATCACTATCGATCTCAATTGGTCTATTTATTCCGATGGCGTGGAACTTTAACAGCCTTCAGCTGAGATAGTAAAGGCCATAACCAGCCTCTTTATTTATGTACGTACACCTTTGTTTCAGGGTGGGGCCGCCCTTCCTCCTGACCTTTTTGACGCATACGGTTCAAAAAAATGGCTAAAAAAAAACGAATCAATGAGAACTTAAGTCGTTGTCTTTTTAGAATTTTTCCTTTTGTCTTCATACCAATCATCAATTTGTCCCTGACCTGCAACGTTTCCTGCAATACTAGGAGGGCAACGGGGCAGGTATCAAGTGGATATGCCTAAACCAGTCCCTGACCCGTGGAGAATATCCCTCACCCATACTTGTCCCTAACCCATTACAGGTTTCAAAGCTCAACCCGATTTCTTTTTGTCAGCATACTTAGCTAAGTCGTCCCTGCGCTGCTAACTGCCATCTCCTTAGTCAAATCCGCTTTCACAATCCTGAAACAATCAAATACCAATAATCAAGAAAGGTTGTTTACTTGTATATATGGACACACCAATACATACATCAACACGGGAGAGACGGAAGAACTTGAGGTGAATTATAGGGGGAAAGATTAAGTTGCGGCTGTCTAGGGAATGTAGGTTAAGGTTCAATTAAGAGATGTATAAGAGATATATTGGTTTTTAAGGAAGTATTATATACTTGATATATTCTGACGGGGTGAAGCGGGGTACTGGGGCGGGTTTTAATCAAATCCCAACCCCCACCTACCCGTGAGAGAGATGGAAGAACTTGAGGTGAATGATAGGGGGAAAGTTTAAGTTGCGGCTGTTTAGGGAATGTAGGTTAAGGTTCAATTAAGAGATGTATGAGATATATATATTGGTAAATAAGGAAGTATTATATACTTGATATATTCTGGCGGGGAGAAGCACCTACCCGTGAGAGGTTCTATTCTGTTCTTTTGTTTCACACCTAACGGATTCCCATAACTGTTCCATTAGGGGTAGAACGGGACAGGCAAAATCGCCATCTCTATGCCATCACAACGATGAGTCCACTACGGATGGCAGAGGTGGTGTACATTCTAGGACACTAATATAGTCAAGCCAGCCAGTCACCGGACAATTATTGCAGAGTACTGCATTGAATGCTGTAATTTATGTCCAGATACGTCCTTTTATTCGCGGAAGTTGTATTTATTGTCATCTCGTAATTTGGGTTACTTGCCAAGATTTGTCTTCTTGGATATTTGACTTATCTTGTCTAACATCAGGCCTGGATGGATGTTTACATCTACCAAAACACCAGATGAACAACTGCCCTCTACCGTTACTTGCCAAGATTTGTCTTCTCAGATTGTAATGAGTTGCTTGTCATGAGACTTTAGAGAACCTATTAATGTGCGAGGCTTTCAAGTTAAAGTTATTTCAATCCATGATCTGCTGTGGAGCCTGCACGGTAAAACAGATCAATCTCTTTGTAGTTGGCCCTCGAGCCAAATTTCTACATCTAACAGCATTTGTAGCCGCGTCAACAAGTTGCCAAAAGACAGTCGAGTTGATTTATTTAGGATAGCTCTTTTACTGTAATATTATGATTTGCACATTTGGATTATGAAACATAACTACCTTTACAACTTTGCTTCTATTCAATAACTGTATATTACAACCTTGCTCCTATCCTATTTCTAGTTTCCTAAAATTTATGCTGCCTAGTCATGGTAATCGTAAATTGAGATTCTCATTTTTCTTTTGCTTGCATTTGTTTATCATCGACATATTTTTCATTTAGTTGTTGAAATCACAGACAGGCTGTTGTCATGCTCCAGTACATATTTGAGGGCTGAAGCTTCTGCGTTCCCTTTTCTCGTTAACTCTCTGTTAGGTTCATTGCAACTTGCAACAATTTGTTCACTCGTATATTTAGTAGTTCGATTTGGGTAGTTTAGGACTGGAATCATATTTATATAGGAAAAGAGCCCGATTACTGACAGATTTGCTGGAGAATCGTTTGAAATCGAATTTCATTTCCCTTTTCGTTGCTGAGGTTGTGCTATACGGGTGAGTTTTCTGTGTTTGTCCAAGTTGAGCTCTTTTCGGGTATTGCAGGATCTTTGAAGACAATATAACATCTGTGAAGTTTTATCAGAATTGGATTATTTCTGGTTTTAGGGGCTATATATATAGTTGTAGTAGCGCTTGTTTACTGATTTCTGTAAGAGGTTGGGTTATTCTAGTGCATGTCATCTCTCTTTCTTCATAGGTTTTCTAAGCCTTGTTGTTCCCTTTTCTATCTTTCTGGATCCTCTAAGCCTACTTCAACATCTGTTAATGACCTGACCCGCGTGTTAGTGACCCGTTCTTGACCCGCCCGTTTGCCACCTCTAGTTACCACATTAGACTACTTGTTAATGATTCGAAAATTCTGATTTGTATAGCTGGGGCTGTTGGAAAAACTGGTAATGTTGGCCCTTCGTGTGTATAATATGGGCTAAGGGTAGAGGGGCATGTTTGTCTCGTTCATGAAGGCGGAGGAGATCACCGGGGAAGAAGGGGTGTCGCTTTCATGCTCTGTGCACGCGGAATGCGCCCACTTGTGACTTGAATTTCATCGCTCTCTCACTCCAGACCCCGCTCTATGCGACTTAGTTAGAGTGAATAAAACTTTCACAGGAACCAAATTTGCATCATCCAAGGGTCTTAGCTTGTATGAAAACTAAGCAAGAGTATGCAGAATTGCTGCATATATACACTTCAGTTCTCATGGGAAAAAAAAAGTTACAATTTCTTTTCTTTTTTTTTTTGTTAAGGTTCGAACACTGTACCAAGTATTGCCGCAACACGAGTTGACTGGATACTTGGTTCTATGTACTGCTTTTATTTTTTTTGTAGTTTATATTGCATTTTCAAAAACTTCTTTTATTTTAAAAGTAGTTTTAAAGAAGACACAAACAAATATTGGAATTTAGGTTTTTTTTTTCTTCAAATTGGAGTACAACCAAAACCTTTCCATTAGGCCGGTGAATAATTTTCTTCAAACTTTATCAGCAGAAAATAAAAAATAAAAAATTAACTTTTCAACTTTTCCTTTTTAGCTTTAGTCAGTTATGTCATGGTAGATTTATAGGTTGGGTTGGGCCACATTTGAACTGCTTTAACAAACCAATAGCCATCCAATCTTGTGGACTAAGATGAGTACAATAATTTTAATTTTTTTTGTGCCAATTCTTGAAAGTTAAAAGGCATTTTGATTTATCAACTTTGGTCATCTTTTATTCATTTAATGATATCATTCTTTATCATACTCTCTTTTTCTTTTGGTTGGGTGAGCCTTTTCATGGATGACTTTGGTCTACTTCTTCAAAATGCACTACTCTTTAACTACTATAATAATTTAATTTCAAGTAATGTGATGGTCCATTGAGATCCAATTTGAAGAGGAATCAAATAGCCCAACAATGCTAGTATATATATATATATATATATATATGTAGATAGATAGAGAGAGAGAGAGAGATTATATTGATTATTAGAGTTGAGTTCTTTTGATGTTGTCTTTACAATCAAGTGTTTATCATTACATTTATCCTCATAAAGCATGTGATTGTGCATAGTGATGCTATCCCATGTCTTTGTCTACAATACTATATTGCTCTTTCTATTTAAATACTCATCTTGTAATAATAATAATATTGGTTGGAGCTTCAGTGGAAATATCAAAATGTGACTTCGCTTAATTTTATTTAAAGAAAAACATTCGTTAAATTAATAATATGTACAAGTCAAATACTATATTGCTCTTTCTATTTAAATATTCATCTTGTAATAATAATAATATTGCTATGTTACACGGTGGAGCTTCAGTGGAAATATCAAAGTGTGACTTCGCTTAATTTTATTTAAAGAAAAACAATAGTATTCGTTAAATTAATAATATATACAAGTCAAATACTATATTGCTCTTTCTATTTAAATATTCATCTTGTAAATTTATATTTTTAATGAGGATGTTGATGTTACAAAATTACAATATAAATTTGTCTACCATACAGTGGTTCATTGTATCTCAACTCTATTTAATTACCATGAAATGTAGAAAGTTCTTTTTTCAAATACAATATAAGAATTAATTGTCACGATTGGTTAAACTTATAATATTGAAACTGTACCACATGCGTGCAGTTCTACATTCCTATTTTAAATAAATATTATATTTCATTGTGTATACATATAATAATATAAATAAGCTACACATGCATGAAAACAGTGCCAGCAAATGAAGGTAGGTTTGTGCATTTTATGGAAGCAACTTTGAAACACATGTACCCTACAACTCTCCTTATGAGGGAACCTTCTTACAATAATAGGAGTGAAATTAAATTAATTTAACACTGTATGTCTATGAAGGATTAGTGGAGCCCAATATATATCTATATATATGTGTGTGTATGCGTGAATAATGACTATGGGGATGATGATATGGCTAACAAAGATGGAGAGGGGCTCTCCCTTTGAATGCTTGTTCAAGACAAGTGTTATGATTGATCACATGAGAATTGTATGTCTCAAATTTATACATAAAATAATTGAATAATAGATTAAAAAGTGATTATTCAGTTTAAGTGGCCTTGTTAGTAGCAATTTAGTTATCACATAAAATTAGAAGAGTTGACAAAAATGAGATGAAATTTAAATGATATTAACTTTAGTTGTTATTGAATGCTAACTATTTCAAGAAAATTATTTAACAAAAAAAAAACTATTTCAAGAAAATGTTTAAAAGTATATATATATATATATATATGAGAATGCTAGTTGCAATCGCAGCTGCGACTGTGACTCCGTCTCAAATTAATTGTCCAAGTCTAATTTTTCAATATATATATTTTTTGTTATTTTATGCTTCTAATTTTGTCATTTGATAATATAATATAGTTGTAGTTTTTAGTGAGGGCCATTGTTTTTTTAAGTTAAGAAAAAAGAATAATTTGGGATAATAAAATATTATATTGTATTAGGATTCGAAATTGGACAAGTATTTTGGGACAAATAAAATTGAAAAAGTTGACAACTAATATGGGATGAAGGAGCATATATTAGGGCAATTATCAAAAAACCCTCCTATAGTTTCCAAATTGTTCAGGAAATTCCCCTATGGTTTCACATTTGATCAACTTGCCTCATTCCCTCCAATTTAAGACAAAACTGCCCCTAAAATCATAAGGGGGTTTACTGAAAAAAAAATTAAAAAAATAAAATCTAATTCTTAGTTCAAAATATTATTTTTATATTTCAGACTTAAATTATTTTATATTTGACTCTAATTGGTAGTTCGAAAATAAAATATTTCAGCAATAATTTTTTATTTCAGCATAAATCAAAATTTATTTTGTTTATATTAAAATATAAAAAATAAAATTTAAAAACAAGAAAAATAACTTAATTAGTAGTTCGAAATATTTTTTTATCTTTCAGACTTCATTTTTTATTTATTTTACCCTAATTGATAGTTCAAACAAATATATATTTTGGTATTAACTTTTTATTTTGGCATAAATCAAATTTTATTTTTCGTATGAAAAAAAAATCTAACTGGTAGTTTAAAATATTTTTAATATTTTGGACTTAATTTTTTTATATTTTGCCCTAATTGGTAGTTTGAAAAAAATAAATTTGACATTAATTTTTTATTTCAGCATAAATAAAAAAAAGCTTATGAATGGAGGGAGAATGAATTTTTTTTTGTTTTTAATTTTGTTTTTATATTCTACTAGGGTCATTTTTGTTTTTAATTTTTAATTTTTAATTTTTGTAAGGATTTTCAGTAAAACCTTCTCTGATTTTAGGAGTATTTTTATCTTAAATGAGAAGAAATGAGACAAGTTGATTAAATATGAAATTATAGGGGGTTTCAAATTATATGAGAGTTTTTTGAACAATTTTGAAATCAATAGGGATTACTCATAATAGCATTATATTTTATTGAAATTTTCAAAGCAAAATTAAAAATAGTTCTTGCGAGGCCGACATAGTAATTGTGCGGGCAGTTGGGCACCAAATCACAGATATACAGTTTGCTTCACAAAAAGTGGTCCCAAGACTCCCAACAAAGTCTAATTTGATTGCATCATGAACATAAACTCTGAGCTTCTCAAGTGTCTAAATTAGGTTTGTATTAAAAGCTATAAAGCATCAATACGGATGTCTGACATGACATGATACGAACACACGACACGGTAAATTTTAAAATATTAGAACACAGCACACCCCTAACACGTCTATGAAAAAATATATATTTTTTGTATATATACATATTATATTATATAAATATTTTTTTATCACTTAAACAATGAGTAACAAATAAACTTATAAATAAAAATAAACAAATAAGTTTAATGAAATGTCTCATATGTTCAAAATTCTTCATTTCACTACCATCTAAGAAATCAAATGCATTTTCCTCAACATCCGACATCTTTGTCTTTTCCTCGTTATATTGTGAAAATTTTCTTTATTGAAAACAAAGATTGAAATGTACAAATATTAAATTTTCGGCTCTTAATGGTGTTATCTTATTTTTCTTCAAATAGTGGATAAATGAATAGGTGATTCAATTTCTCTTACAAGATGAAGAGGAACAAAGATATTCAAATATTTTCAAAGTCAAATATTGGATAAATGAATAGGTGATTCAATTCCTCTTACAAGATGAAGATGAACAAATATATTCAAGTATTTTCAAAGTCAAATATTGGATTAGGGATGTTGAAGTTCCATAAGTGATACACAAAATTACCGGCTCCATAAGTCATCTATCTTTCATGGAATCAACCGTCTCATCGCGTGTCCTCCGGATGTTCACCACGTGTCCAATTTTTTAAAAAAATCGGGACACATTTTTGGCATGTCGAACACGTATTTTTGACGTGTCCGACATGAGTACGATGATTCTAAACGAAGTGTCTGTACTTCATAGATTAAATAAAAGCAAGTGTAGGCATTTAAACTTTTCCTTTAAATTCAAATACAAATTATTCTCACTCTTTTAAAACCGAAACATTAAAAAATATCAAATAATTTGTAAAATAAATAAAATAATATAATCTAACTAACATGTTTTTGTGTTCTTTTCTTTTTCATTCTTAGATATTACACAACTTATAAGAAGTGCATTTTTAATGGAACGACAATAAAAATTATTATTAACATAATTGAAAAACATTATGAATCATATTTAGCCTAACATCGATGATCATATGATTTATTGTCATAGTCACAGTTACAATAATAGTGTAATACATTTAGATAATAGCAATTTTAAAAATAAATATTGATGTTTAGTATCTATACTTTTAAAAAATATTAAGTGAAAAGGGAAATGGTTGTTTGAAATGTATTATTATGATCAAAGCAACTTGGTAGAAAAGCATGATGAAATATGTATAGTTGACAAAAATGGAAGTTGTGTTAATAATTGGGAAATAAAGACATGTTAGATGAAAAGGATGAAAGTTGTGAGTCTAGTGACTACAAAGCTATCTATATACATATATATAAAAGCCATATAAAGAGGTAGTAGTAGATTCATGATTGATTGACTCAAGAGAAGAGAAGATCATCATTTTTATCACGCATGCGATGCAACAGTTGCTGTTCGATTTCTCATGGGTGGGCTCCACTTTTTTCAGCTTTTGGATCTTCATCATGTGAACCATCATTTTCAATCCAATGGCCTTAATTTTATCTCACTTTTCAATTATTATGTATGTTATGTCTCACCTCATAAATGACCTAGTATTAAATCTTCTACAGTCATCTAACATCAATCAACTGCATTAAACCTGTTCAATCATGTACTGGTTGCAAAATACAATTTTGAATTATGAGATGCAATAATTAAATTCTCAAAGTACTAGAAAATATTTATTAAAGTAATTTTTGCCTGTGTATACAACATCAAATAAATTTGTAACTGTATCTCTTATGAAAGCATAATAATAATAATAATAATTTGAAAAAGAAAAAAAAATCCAAGGAAGCCAATAATTCTATTTCGATTGAAAATTAATGAGTAAGGGTTGCATAGGAAGATAGAGAGAACTTTTACCGTTGATAAGAATATAAAAAGGAAAATATTTATTTAATTAATCTTGTTTACTAAAACCTAAAGAAAAATTATTACTTTCCATTTTGTTATTAAAGAGATACATGAACGAAAATGACATAGTAAAGGACACAAATCATCATAAAATACTAGTACTTTTTTACATAGAAGTATGTTATTAAAACTATTTGTTGGGTAGGAATGTACAAAAAGTAAGTCCAGTTTGTCATGTGAAATTTAAAAAATAAAAATATATGTTTGTTTTTGTAAAATACTATGAGTTTAAAACAAAAATATGTTTGGTATTAATATTTTTATTGTACATATATACAAACATATGTGTGTGATGTTTTGGGTCAAAAGAGGGTGATGGTGGTCGAAGGAAGTTGTGGTAGTGGGAGGCAACGGTGGTGGTGGTGGTGATGGTTTTGGGGTTGTAGTTATATACACATATATATTAAGTGCACATTTGTACATTTTTTGAAAATATTTTTTATTATTCAAAATAATATAAAGCTTGTCAGACATGTTTTTACTTCGTAAAATAAATGAACCAGTATCAAACAAAAACACATATCAAAAGCCTAAAATTACAACAACGAGAAGTGGTCAAAGTAATTTTTCTTTTTGAATTATGATTCGGTCTACCCAGTACAAACATCTTAAGTATTTTTACCATTTTATCAATTAGATAATTATAAATTGGGATAATTATATATGATATATTACATGTATTCTTTATCTTTGAAAAATTATAATTTCACCACGTTAAAATTAATCAACATTCAAATAAGGTGACCGAACATATAAAATTACTTATATACTCATTCCTAATTTTTATTTAAATATATTTTTATAAATAAATGAGAATATTATAATTATTTAACTTCTGGTTAACTAGTAACATAAGCGTTAATCATGACATAAATTTGTTAGATGGAGATTTTGTTATTATTTATAAATTAGAATGAATCAAACTGTAATTTTTTTAAAGAATATGGGTATGAGAGGGTAAAACTGTAATTAGCCTTTATAAATATAAAGGCCATTCAACACATAATTATATCAAACAAATTACTTATAATTAGGTGCAATACCATTTACACAGTTGAATTTGTTACCCATGTATACAGTTGTAAAAAGGCGTGAAGATCCGAAGGTAGGGGATGAAGTAATGATGAGGGAGGGGGAAAAAAGTTGGTTGAAAGGACCTGTGAGATGAGGGCTTCTGATGAGATGAGAGACCATTCAATCACTGCCATAATAATTGCACAAACCATAGTGCTTTGGGCCCACCAAAATCACATACACATATATATATGTGTGTATATATATAATGATGATATAGAGAGAGAAAGTGGGAGGGGGAGGCAGAATTGAGGGCATACTAATGATTGCTGCTGTTGGGGATATGTCCCCTTCTGACGCTGCATCTGTAACCCTAACGCTATGAGCCTCCTTCCATCTATATATATTCATCATCCATCATATATCATCATCACCATCATCATTTTCTATGTGCCTCGCGCCCCTCAACACGTCATCACACTATTCAATACCTTTGACTTTTCCACGCGCTGCTTGACACGTGGACTTTCTGTGTATCTTCCTTCTTCATAAAATTATTTTTTTACTTTATTTTATTTTAAAAGTTAAAATAACATTTTAAGTCCCATTCTTTACACTTGGAAATTGGAATGCCATTTGATGACTCTTTATAACTCATTCATTTAATAGTATAAATAAATTAATAGAAGCGATAATTAAACGACACTTTTCGCTTTTAATATTAAAATTAATAGATGTAATTAATTCAAAATATAAGTATTTTTGTCACCCTTTAATATCTTGAAAACAAATATGACATAATTTAAGCAAAAAAGTGATGTGTATTAATAGCTTATATTAATTTATTTATACTATTGAATTTAATCAAGGTAAAAGTGCAAAATACTCTGAACTATCCCAAAGTTAACAAAATACCCTCCCCGGTATTCAAATCAGTCCCTCAAATTTTTAAAATTGAACAAGTTGTCCCACTGAAGCCACCTTTTTAATATCAAATTATCATTGTACCCATATATTAATCTTTTATAAAAATAAGGGTTAAAATTTATTTATACTCTGAGGTTAATTTTATCTTCAATCAAACCCCCTCAAATTTTACAAACTTCATTTTTTCAAACCCACCTAAATTATACCTCTAATACCACTTAAAACCTAAACTACCCTCAATGTTGAGATATGTGATATTTGGAAACAAAGATTCAATTTCTTTACTACCCTCAAACTTTATTATCTCTACCCAATATATTTTTTACTTTTAACATTATTATCTAGTTATATAAATTATTCGTTATATATATATATAATTTATTATAAACGATTGTCTTTATGCCGAAATATGTTTTTATATTTCTTTATGCCCAAATGAGTTATTCTCAGTATCTGAAGTCACGACTTCGTTGCTTGGCAGTAATGTCTCGTCGCGTCGGGGTGGCTAAAAATATGTGTTAAAAATACACCCTTGAGACGGTCTAGGTTTTACCTATCGCAAGCGTACGAATCATATTATAGTATAATTTTGCTTGAGAAAGGGAATGTCGAACCCATAGAGACTTGGTTATTCACTTCAGTAGTTCAAAAATATTGAATTATGGTTCGAAAAGGTGTTTGAGTTGATTTTGAGAATTGCATAAAATTAAATTAAAGCATGTCTATATTATCTCGCCGATGCATGAACTGTGTAAACCTAAGGTTTCAAGTATTAAGCACCATTGATGTAGAAAATCATACTATGTTTATGATAACATGATTGTGTAAGAGAATATACTCATTCAATATAAGACAAGAATTAAGAACAAATATATAATCTTGTGTCAAGAATATAACCGTTCACACATCTACAATCAATCATCACAGTATAGTCATAGTTTTCCCTCGTTACAATTGAAAACAAATTAAGAACTACATTACTTGATTAGAGTTTTGCTAGAAAATCCTAGGTATCGGTTTAGCTGCTTATGGTAGACGGTGACTGCATCGTTGATGTAGAATCAGCCACCATAGTCGTTTTCTCCGGCACTCTAGGTCTTGTATGGTTTCTCCTTTAATATATCTCCAGAGGCTGCTCTGGAAATTCAACGTGCTTTAAAAAAACTCCTTACAACTAATGCAAAACTTGGTATTTATAGACAAAGCCGAGGGAAATCCTAATGATTGCCCTTTTTGGTAATTTTACACAAAACCTAATCAAAACCCTATATTATGATATATATATGTGTGTGTGTGTATATTCACGTGCATCGAGGTGTAAAGTCACAGCCGCCACAAGGGAAAACAAGTCGGAGACAAAACAGGAATTTCCACAACTTAAAATCGTCAAGCCCTTACGCCTGGGGCATAGGTTAGTTTCAGCTGCGTCTGCTCCGGGCGTAGAAACATCACTTTCTAGCCACTTTTTGTTGTTGTGGGCGTATGTCAGGTGTGGCAAAATACTTGGAACCAACGTTTCTTGATAATTGTGCCATTTGAACCCCCTCGACTCGCTTGTCATGATTCTTGAAGTTGAGGCTAAAAAAATGACGTTTCTGCCCTCCGGAAGACACTTTTCTCTTGAAAACATCTCTTTAACTCTCCACTTGAATAGAAATGAACACTTCTCTAGTTAATCCACCAAAGTTAGCTATTTTTCTTTGTTAAACTCTTGAAACATGCTTCAACACACAAACGGTATAAAAATACCAAATAATGTAATGTAGAGACGTAACAATACCTAGATAGGGGCCTAAAATGGTCAATATTTGACACCTATCACACCCCCAAACTTACATATTGCTAGTCCTTAGCAATAAACTCAGGGAAAATTTTCAACACTAACACTATGGTGATTTTCATTCTAACTAACCTATACCAATCTACAGTACTCCCTTGTTTTTGTGAGGGTCAATGATTACACTTAGCATGTGTAACAAGCCTTTTAAACCCCTCTGCAACACCGAGTGGACGAGTGAAGTCTTGTGAGGGTTGGATATACTACCCACAACTTTTCTATTCTCTGTAATCACACATTCATCAGTTCACACACGCATCAACTAAGTCATGATATAATGCACAATATAATATTGATGCAAATACTCCCACTCACTACCGAATAATAAATATCTCAAACTTTGTGTCATAAATGGTTCCCACTAAAATAAAAGACTTCGTTACTCTATATTCCTAATCCAGACAACCCTCTTTATTTTTGTGCATATTTTCCTATGGTATAACAAACTTTACCTTTTTAGAATTGAATTTAATACTCTTTCTTTCCACGTTTATCCCTTTTTGTCTTTCTAAGCTCTGAACTTTCCAGCGAGGATTTTTAATCCCGACCAACTGGGCTCGAGCTTCTTCCGTGGGATTTATGTTCATTAGTTTTCTCCCCTATTGACGCGAACACTCTGCTACTTTGTGGTAGGAGGTCCAGTTACTCAGATTGAATAACTACTTTTTGCATCTTATTTTTCAAAATAAAATTTCAGCTTTTTCTCCATTCCATCCATATCAACTCTCCATCTCCTCTTTTATTGTGGCAAAATTAATTTCTCCACTACATAGTCAAAGATCAACTGTTTTTTCCCATAATGAATGTGTGCTTGTACTTATAGGTCAAAGTTATTCTTTTCAGTTTCAATTTTACTAATATGTTCACCCATGTAAATCACATCACTTCACTTAGCTCGATCTAATGATTACTCTTATGAATGGGAATATTACATCACATACTACTCATGCATCATATACACGAACTCAATTAACTTGTAATACAAAACATTCATGCGTGAAAACAAATAATTTCTTTCAAATTTTTTTAATTTTTCCAAAAATTATCATTCCTACACTATACTCTCTCCCCCAAACTTGAAATAAACCATGTCCTCATGGTTCATAATACAAGAGAAATAATATAGTTACCCTTGAACCGTGATTCCAAAATTGCACAATGAAGCACTTGATCTCCTCCCCCCAACTTGATTTGAATCACCTGTAGATATGCTCAACAAAACAGACATACCCAATATCATAGCAGGAGAAAACAAATTTCATCATAAATATCCGGAATTTATCACAATATCACACATGGAATGAAAATAATTTTTTTAAAATAAAAGAACAATGATTTGGCCTTAAGGGCCTACAATAATCCTACAAATTGAAAAGGCAAAGACTTGGCCTTAAGGGCCTACAGTCTCTAAGAATTGAAATTGCAACCTATCAAAACAAAATCTTACTCCTACAACCCCTAATCCTATTCCAATTCCTCCTCCTCATCTATCAAAGCATGCGAAATCCTTCCTAAAGTAATATGGCTATCAAATGTCCTCTCTAACCGAGCAAAATCCGCCTTGCAGTACTTCTTTGTTAACGGCCAGTACACCTCATCCATCTCCTATAATCGCTGCCCCAACTACTTCTTAATGATCTTTGATATCATGTACCATCATCATATTAACCATGATCATTGTTGGAATCAACACCCAATAGCCTTTAAACATGCAATATAACAACTTGATGAATGAATGCCCTCTCCAACTTGTCCTATGGTTCTGGCACACTTGACCAACAATGACACAATCCAAATATATCAGTTCCAGCTTCAAATAATAGTTATCCAAACTATTTTCTCCCTTTTTCAGAACACGCACAACACATAACTCCTTTATCATCTTCTCATCAATGTACAAACACTTTTCCGGAAATATTTTAAATCTGTCCTTTAGATGATCCGGGCATCCCAGTGGTAACTTCCATGCCTTCGCAATTATTCTTTCACTCACCACTATAGGATTACCCCTTATCGTTACTTGAGCTCGCAATACTCGATTTCCTGGCGGTCCATTAACTTCCATCCTTTCATAAAACCTCCGAACCAACCTCGGATACACACTCCCTCCAGCCGAGTGCTCTAGCTTGCTCAATCCTTTTCGACTGAGGATTTCCTTTCCGTGTGATATCAATAGAGAATTCATTCTTTTCTACCGAAACTTCAATTTGAATTACATCCTACACTCCATGAATGATCACGGTGTGATTATCTTCCTTTTTTTGCTAATGACTTCCTTATTCGTGCTCTCCTCATTTGACTCCATATTTTCTCATCTCTAATCATTGATGAGGCATCATCTTCAATAAACTCTTCCAGATCTGACTCAATCTCATTTTCACTCTCTACATGCCCACCCTCAAGATTATAAGAAGAAAGAGAATTAGAAGAAACACTAGCCATCTTTCTATGATTTCTCCCACAAGCCATTGTGCGAATTATGAGAATTATGTATCTCAAAGGCTCTATTTATAGATGATTGTTTCAGATTCATGGAGGAAAATGATTTGGATCCCTTGCTTGGATTGGAAAGTGGAAATACCTTAAAAACCATCTTTGACTTGTATTTACACTCCACTTATGTAAGTGTGGAAATCTCCTGACCCACTGAGGCCCATCAGGCTGATGACCCAACATGGCTATTCAAAGCCCGAAATCAAGACCCATTACAACTAGTATTTCTTTAAAACATAGATAATGGTGTAATGATGATGTAAGCGAAGTTATGTTGCCCTAATGGGTTGAAAGCCCATAAAAGAAATGTATATATGGAAAACAAGAATAAAATAAAAGACATTGTTTGTTGTGTTGTGCACTTTTAGGCATTTACACTTTGGCACCGTCTGTGGGAAACATTTAAGGAGTCTTTGATTTTTCAAATCTGTCCTTCGAGATCTGAAAAATCGTCTCCTTCTTCCTACCTCGTTAAGCTGAGTTTGTTTGTTAAACCCAAAGATTGAGAGCTTCCTCCTATTCCTCACCACCTTCTAAAACCCTCCACTCACGACTTCCTGGGCAAAAGATGCCGGTAACTCATTCGCAAGCAGATGTTCCAACCATTGCAGATAGTCATGCAGGAGGTCCCCAGTCCATGATCCTTTGACGCCTGATAGTTGCTGAGGAACGCAACCTAGCTCTAGAGAAACAGAATGCAGAGCTCATGGCAAGGTTGGCTCCACCACCAGCTGCCCCTCCGGTAGTGGCGCCTGATCCTCTAGTAGCGGCACTCAATCATTCTCTGAACCAGAGAGATAGCGACATAATGGAAAAACACGCCGAGTCTTCCCAGCGCTCAGGAAAGGTTCTCGCAGCCGACGAGTCCATGACTCCCAAGAAACTTCAGGCGATGATGGATGAATTAAAAAGGAAATTCCTCGGGGATTTAAGAACCCGAACTACCGATGATCTGGCCGTCCAAGCGTCAACCGAGTTGATACAATCATCTTTCATCCCCGAGATAACCCAAGAGCCTTTCTCAAAGAAAGTTTTTATGCCTCAGTTCACCCCATATGATGGCACTAAGGATTCCATGGAGCACATTTATCAGATCCACCAGAAGATGACCATGTACACCGAAAATGAGTCATTGCTCTGCAAAGTGTTTTCCACAAGTCTTGCTGATGCAACTCTATTATGGTTCAGGAAGCAGCCACCCCGATCCATCGGCAACTGGCAATAGTTGACCAGGCTCTTCATTGCCCAATATTATGGGAACAAGAGACAGAAAAAGAACATATCCTGCCTCTTCACCATGATTCAGGAGAAATGAGAGTCACTGAAGAGTTTTCTATCCCGATTCAACATTGAATCTTCTTCTATCGATAACTGTGACCATCACTCTGCTGTTGAGGCATTCCGGATGGCCCTTATTCCAGGAACTAAGTTCCATCAGTCTCTGGTAAAGAGCCCTCCATCGGGCATTGGGGAGTTAAACTCTAGAGCTCAGGGGTACTTGAGAATTGAAGAAGAGGAAACCGTCAGGCAGAGGAGGGCGACCTTGGTCAGCATTGAAGCCCAATTATAGGATCGAGCAATCGATTGAAAGTGTCCAATTCATCCAGATCATCAATTCCTTCGGGATCATCAGCCCCGAACCCATTCAAGCGTTCCAAAATTGAAGAGAAAACGACGCCCCTAAAGGTCAGCCTTGCTAGACTTTACCAGGAAAACAAAACTAAGAGGATTTTCCAACAACCCCCAACCACCAGACAACCACTTGACCAAAGGGACAAGTCAAAGCACTGTGTTTTCCACGGTGATTTCGGGCACATCATAAATGAGTGCCGTAATCTAAGGCAATAGGTGGAGACGCTACTGCTTCGCGGGGAACTCTGAGATTACGTCCAACGGGACAAATCGAGGACCGATCAACGTGCCCCTAGCGCCCCTCAGAACCCCTCAGATGCATAGCCGGTCAGGATCATTAACATGATTCATGGTGGCCCCCTATCCAAAGAGACTGAAGGATAACGCCGGAGCCATCTGCGGAGAGCTCGCAAGATGAGAAGAATCAATGAAATCAATGAGACCTACCACAAGGCAGGAGAAACGCATATCATTTTCTCGATGTCGGACCTTCAGGGTGTCCAGACCCCACATGACGACCTTTTGGTTGTGACCCTGATGGTGGCCAACTGCCTTGTGAAGAGAGTCATGATCGATCCTGGGAGCAGTGCAAACATCATCACCAAGTGGGCTTTTGAAAAGCTCAAGATCAACCCAATCGAAATTATGGCATCCCGGTGCCCCATTGCAGGTTTCGATGGAAGGCAAATCGAGCCGATCGAGGAAGTCCGGTTACCGGTATCTGCTGCTCAAAAGACCCTGACTGAGACATTTGTTGTGGTGGATGCCAAGCCTTCATACAACTTGCTTATGGGAATGGGATGGATTCACCGAATGCAAGGCGTGCCCTCAACTCTCCACCAGGTCATGAGATGCATGAGCCCCAACGGTCTGGGTACCGTTGACATCAAAGGTGACCAGGTGTCCGCCAAGGAGTGCTACGTAGTCACCCTAAAGGAGATCTGGAAGGGGAAAGTCCCAATGGCGTTCCACTCCAAGGAACAGAGTCTAGGCTCCAAATAGCAATTAAAGGAGGGGGATCCGGGTACCCCAGTCTATGTTATACCCGATAGCCTAAAAAAAGTTACTTTTGCAGGTACAAATATTACCGACCCTGAATTGAAATAACTAACATAATTGCTGCAAGACAACTTCGATGTCTTCTCATGGGAGCATACAGACATGCCGGGAATCGATCCTGATATTGCCCAACATTCATTGCACGTTGACCCGAACGTAAGACCAATCAGGCAAAAGCAGAGGCGCATGGGGGCACATCGGAACCAAATTATAGCGGATGAGGTATCCAGATTGCTCCAGGCCGGTTTAATCATGGAGGTTAGGTATCCCGAATGGCTTGCCAATGTAGTGGTCGTGCAGAAGAAGAATGGTAAATTAAGGGTTTGTGTTGATTTTAATGACCTGAATAGGGTATACCCGAAAGACAGCTTTGCACTGCCAAAGATCGACCAGATGGTGCATGTCACCGCTGGCTATGATCGTCTAACTTTTTTGGATGCTTATTCAGGATACAACCAGATAAAAATGAACCTGATGGATGAAGAAAAGACCTCCTTCATTACTGAAACAGGTGTTTATTGTTTTAAAGTTATGCCCTTCGGACTGAAAAATGCAGGTGCCACTTTCCAGAGGTTGGTCAACGGGATCTTTAAGGGAATGATGGGTACAGTAATTGAGGCCTATATCGATGACACTATGGTTAAAAGCAGGAATAAGGGATACCATCTTACCCATCTGCGCCAAGTGTTTGACACCCTCAGGTTGCACGACATGAAGCTTAATCCAGAGAAATGCTCTTTTGGTGTATCATCCGGATAATTCCTGGGGCACATCATGGACCGAACCAGGATCTAGGCCAGCCCGACACAAGTTAAGGCCCTAATGGAAATGAAGGAGCCCCATACACATAAAGACGTTCAAGTCTTAACGGGAAGAGTGGTTGCACTTAGCAGATTCATTTCACGACTCACTGATCAGTGCTGACCATTCTTTCAGGCAATCAAGGCGAAAAAGGGAGAAGTCTGGGGTCCTGAGCAGTCTGAAGCCCTGGCAAGGTTAAAAGAGTACATGACCATACCCCCGATCCTATCCACACCGACTCCCGATGAAGTCTTGCATCTGTACCTAGCAGTATCCTCTGTGTCGACCAACGCAGCCCTCATCAGAGAGGATTGGAACCTTCAGATGCCAGTCTTCTACACCAACAAATCCCTGGCTGAGGCAGAAACCAGATACAGCAGGCAGGAAAAATTGGTTATGTCATTGGTGAATGCCAAGAGACGACTAAGGAATTATTTTGAAGCTCACCCAATCATTGTCCCAACAGCCACGCCTCTCCGGGTTATTATGTCAAAGCTTGACCACTCAGACAGAATCTCCAGATGGGCCATCGAATTAGGCATATACGACTTGACGTACATACCCCGGGTTTCCATCAAAGGACAGGCAGTGGCAGACTTTTTACTTGAAAGTGAAACTGAAGAGCTAGACCATAAAATTAAACCAGACACCTGGAAGATTTTTGTGGATGGATCAGCCAGCTATGCCGGATCAAGAATCAGTTTGGAAATCTTGACACCCGATGGGACACGCCTTCATATGTCAGTGCAACTACAATTCCCAGCCACGAACAATGAGGCCGAGTATGAGGCCATCGTATCTGGCTTGAGGTTAGCCCGAAGCCTCCAGATTCAGGCCCTAGCAGTACACAACGACTCTCAACTGGTCATTCGGCAAATCAAGGGAGAGTACGAAGCAAAGGATCCGAAAATGGAGTCTTATCGGGCACTCGTGTTAAAAGAAACATAAACTTTCAAAAAGTAACCTTCACACAAATCCTGAGGAGCGAAAAAACTCTATAGTTGACCACCTAGCCGGTCAGGCATCCTCAGCCGGAAAAGACCTGACCCGGGTTGCACTGGTGGATTTTATAACCAGGCCAAGTATTCAGGAGCCCGAACAAGTGATGTTTATCTCATGGGAGCCCAGCTGGATGGATCCCCTGATGGATTACCTACTAAGTGGAACACTCCCAGATAACAAAGCTGAAGCTCACAAGATCAGGAGGAATTCAGCCCGATACTCAGTTATAAACGGGCAACTCTATCAAAAATCCTTCTCAGGTCCTTACTTGAAATGTATTATGCCATCAAAATCAAGAGCAGTGATACAGGAGATTCACAGTGGAGCTTGCGGGAACCACTCCGGAGGTAGATCCCTTGCCCATAAGATACTCTCCCAAGGATACTTCTGGCCCTATCTGTCGTTTGATGCCAAAGAATTCGTCCGAAGGTGCAAGCCATGACAGATGCACGGAGACGCTATCCATCGGCCACCTGAGTTCTTACATCCCACCATAGTACCACACATATTCGCCCGATGGGGAATGGATATATTGGGACCTCTCCCAAAGGCAATTCGGTCAAATGCCTATGTCTTTCTGGCCACTGTTTACTTCACCAAATGGGTGGAAGCTGAAGCCTATCCCACCGTCAAGAGTAACTATGTCATCAAATTTATATGGACCCACATAATATACAGATTTGGGCTACCAAAGACAATCATGATGGATAATGGGACAAATCTTGATAACAAAGAGGTGAGAGCGTTCTTTGCCGAGCACGGTATCAACCAGAGTATATCTTCCATCGGGTACCCACAAGGGAACGGACAGGAGAAAAGGACAAATCAAACCATATTCAACACCCTAGCTAAAAAGCTTGAGGAAGCCAAAGGGGCCTGGCTAGAGAAACTACCTGAAGTGCTCTGGTCATACAGAACGACTCCCAGATAACCCACTGGGGAGACCCCCTTTGCCATGGCATACGGCCCTGATGTTGTGATCCCAACGGAGGTCAGGGTTCCAACCCTCCGGAGCCAGGCCTGGGTTAAAGGACCAAATAACTAGCACTTGGCTGAAAACATTGATCTACTAGATGAAATGAGGGAGGCTGCCGGGATCAGGCTGACCGCCTACCAACAGTGCGTCTGGAACCACTTCAATCAAAAAGTCAAAAGAAGAGAATTCCAGGTCGGAGACATGATCCTTAGGCAAAAAATCGAGCTCGTACACCATTACCAAAGTCATCGGTCGCGGGGCATACCGCGTTTGAAGGATATTGATGGGGGAATGGAACCAAACTCCCAGAACGCCTCTCGCCTGAAAAGGTACTACCCGTAAAGGGCCAAGTTTTACTTTTATTTTGATCTTGTAAAAAAAACGCTATAGCACCCGGTCAATTTAAAATTATTTCTATGGCAAAATAACTTATAAATATCTACTGATGCAAAAAATGAACCAAGTGTTGCATTGTCTATCGCATGACCTGAAGTGCCCGAAAGACACAACACTGATCCTGAAGAGATCACAAATTTACAAAAAATAAACCAAGTGTTGCATTGTCTATCGCATGGCCTGAAGTGCCCGAAAGACACAACACTGATCCTGAAGAGATCAAAAAAATTCAAAAAATAAACCAAGTGTTGCATTGTCTATCGCATGGCCTGAAGTGCCCGAAAGAAACAACACTGATCCTGAAGATATCACAAATTTGCAAAAAATAAACCAAGTGTTGCATTGTCTATCGCATGGCCTGAAGTGCCCGAAAGACACAACACTGATCCTGAAGATATCACAAATTTGCAAAAAATAAACCAAGTGTTGCATTGTCTATCGCATGGCCTGAAGTGCCCGAAAGACACAACATTGATCCTGAAGAGATCACAAATTTACAAAAAATAAACCAAGTGTTGCATTGTCTATTGCATGGTCTGAAGTGCCTGAAAGACACAACGCTGATCCTGAAGAGATCACAAATTTGCAAAAAACAAACTAAGTGTTGCATTGTCTATCGTATAGCCTGAAGTGCCCGAAGACACAACACTGATCCTAAAGAGATCACAAATTTGCAAAAAATAAACCAAGTGTTGCATTGTCTATCGCATGGCCTGAAGTGCTCGAAAGACACAACACTGATCCTGAAGATATCACAAATTTGCAAAAAATAAACCAAGTGTTGCATTGTCTATCGCATGGCTTGAAGTGCCCGAAAGATACAACACTGATCCTGAAGAGATCACAAATTTGCAAAAAATAAACCAAGTGTTGCATTGTCTATTGCATGGCCTGAAATGCTTGAAAGACACAACATTGATCCTGAAGAGATCACAAATTTGCAAAAAATAAACCAAGTGTTGCATTGTCTATCGCATGGCCTGAAGTACCCGAAAGACACAACACTGATCCTGAAGATATCACAAATTTGAAAATAATAAACCAAGTGTTGCATTGTCTATCACATGTCCTAAAGTGCCCGAAAGACACAACACTGATCCTGAAGAGATCATAAATTTTTTAAAAATAAACCAAGTGTTGCATTGTCTATCGCATGGCCTGAAGTGCCCGAAAGACACAACACAGATCCTGAAGAGATCTAAAAATTGAAAAAAATAAAGCAAGTGTTGCATTGTCTATCACATGGAATAAAGTGTCCGATAGACACAACACGGATCCTGAAAAGATCAAATTTGCACAAATCCTTAACATATCAAAGTTGGCAAAAAAAAAACCAAGTGTTGCTTTGTCTATCGCATGACCCGAAGTGCCTGAAAAGAAAATACTATTTTGGATAAAATAATCTAAGTATTTTAAAGGTAAAACGGACAAGGGGTAAAATAATCTGAGAGGATCTTTCATTTAAAAATGGGCCCCGGTGGCTAAGGCTTACAAAATGTGTTACAAGAGGAAGAATCCTATCCTAAGTACCAGCATCAGTTCCCCCTGCATCTGAGCTAATTGGAATAATAGCCCCATCGGGGACAGAACGAGCAGAGTCAGACGTGGACCCCGGAAGAGGCTTGGTGAGGAATTCATAGAAGCGAATGTCATCGGGACCTCCAACCGAATCATCATACGGCAGAGAAATGCCCAGAGACTCATCCAGCTCCTCCACTGAGGCGAATTCCCTCTCCTCAACAGGTTTCTGAATGTCCTTGAAGCATGTCCTTCATCCGTACCCGATCCTATGTTGGGCGGTATCGTAGAGGCGCTTGTACATCTGGTTGCCACCTCGATGGAACATCTCCACCGTTGACCTCTCTACTGCCAGGAGATGCTCATTTTCCACTTTCTCCTCCAGAAGTTTTGTTTTGGAGGTCCTCGGGCCCTCATTATCAACCTTCAGGCCCTCATTCTCAGACTTCAAAGCCTCCGTTTCAGCGAATAGGGCTCGTTGTACTGCCTCCATTTCCTGGATCTAATCACGGGCAGCCCGAAGCTGTTGCTTTGCAGTGATTTCCCTCGTTGTCTGAACCTCCAATTTTTCATTGGATATTAACAACAAGGAGACAGCCTTTTTCCTGGCATCTTCCTTCACCTTCAGGAGCTCATTAGATTTACTGAGTAGCCTTGTATCCTCTTCTATCTTGGCGTTGTAGGCCTGGGTCTAGTAGAGCATCTACCAAAATGCAAGTGTTAGACAAATCAATAAATAATGTGAAGAATTACAAAAGATGACCGAAGGAATACAGTGTCAAAAACGTACCTTCATTGTAATCTCCAGACCTGCCATAGCCAAATCCGTCCGATCGATATGTTTCAGCTTTTTTCGGTCTGCAGGGGTCCAGATATGAAAGCCCATTGCCCGAAGGGAAACATCATTGTCAATCGTTTCGGATCCCCTAACCAAAAATCCGCCACCTGAAAGTACTATCTTCGGTCCCCATGGGACTGGTCGCTCCTCACTAGTTGCAGCCTCAGTCTCCACCACTATGCTCGACGAAGACGCTGTAGTCAGGCGGGGCCTAACTGATTGATCATGAATAGTGGCAGGGTCCTCAGATCGAGGATGAGTTATTCCCGTCAGATTTAACTCCCCCCTCGATTTGTCTTGATCTGGGAACGGGTATTTCTCCCGAAGAAAGGACGATGGGTGATCCAGCAGTACATACTCCCGAAGGAGGAGGTGGAGCAGCTTGAACGTTTCCCATCAGTGCCGGAGCGACTACCCCAGAAGAAGAAGCTGGAGTACTCTGAGGCTGTTGATCGTCTTGGGCCCTTTACGGTGCCTGAGGGTTCGTTTGAGGGCCCGTTGCTCGTTTGGCTTTCCTCTTAAGAACGAGCGTTGGGATCCTCAGCATGGTACTATTTCCTTCTGTTGACAAGGCCTGCAAATTAGAACCCATCAGATAATTACTACACATCCTCAGGGGCTGTCCCCAAATTTTGGGTTTAAGGAGGTCAAACCGGAATCTGATGTAAGTTGGAGTTTTTAAGTTGTCGGGTGCTCCCAGAAACTCAAGCACATGAAGGACCAACTTATCATTGCACTGCTCGCAGTAGCACGACCCCCTATGAAATGGTTTGAAGGAAGGGAGTAAGGGTTTGTCAAATTCACTGGGGACTTTGAATCCCGATGAGCCAAGAAGCCTCCAATTCCCGCTTACTAGGATCATTCTTTCTTTCCACCCTTTGTTGGACTTCTCAGTTCCATCACAAATCTTTCTCCCACTCAAAGGAAAAATATTGTACCGACCCCTACAGTCCTTCTGGTCCTGTATCTTATAACAGAACAGAAGCTCTGCCAGACCAAGATCAAGACCTAGCTCCCGATTAATTATCAAGAGCATAGCCACGATCCTGAAGAAGTTCGGCCCCACTTGAAGTGGAGCCAGGCCCAAGGTAGCTAGGGTATATAGGAAGAAAGGGTGGATCGAAAATCTCAGAACCTGAAGGTGGAAGGCTGACAATAGAATCTGAAGATCCATAACCCCTTCACCTTTCCTAAAATCATATTTTTTGGATAATTTTTAATAATTACCCCATCGGGTATCCCACACTTAACCCTTAGCCTTTTCAGCACCGTTTCTACCCTATGTGCAGGAGGGAGGGGATCAGCGTAAAATTGATCTCCCGGTTTCCCTACAGCCGGATCCCCACCCGCTGCAATGTTTTGGTTAACCTCAAGATGACTCAATTCAACAATCCTAACCACCTCTATCTATTGGGAGCTAAGGGAAGCATTTGGGTCCATAAAAGAGGGGAGACGGTCGTTACCCGACCGGGTGTCATCACTATCAGACATACCGACAGAAAGGTAGAAGAGCTGAAGGATAGAACTTACTCTAGGATGAATATTGATGAGAGTTCGTAAGTTTCCTGGAAGAATGAACGTACTCTGGCAATGATAAGCGAAGAACTCAAGTTGTATAAAGTTTTCTGAGAGCTATTGGCTTTAGAATGAAATGAGTATCCAGCAAATGCAATTGAGTATTTATAGAGGTCGTCGAAGTGCTTGAAAAGTCATGCGCACGGAAAGCGAAGCGTCATGCCGTTTCATGTGTGCCTCCTCAGCCCCCGTCACACCAAGCCTTTGTGCGAATTATGAGAATTATGTATCTCAAAGGCTCTATTTATAGATGATTGTTTCAGATTCATGGAGGAAAAGGATTTGGATCCCTTGCTTGGATTGGAAAGTGGAAATTAATACCTAAAAAACCATCTTTGACTTGAATTTACACTCCAGTTCTGTAAGTGTGGAAATCTCCTGGCCTACTGAGGCCCATCAAACAGTAAGCCCATCAGGCTGATGACCCAACATGGTTATTCAAAGCCCGAAATCAAGACCCATTACAACTAGTATTTCCTTAAAACATAGATAATGATGTAATGATGATGTAAGCGAAGTTATATTGCCCTAATGGGCTGAAAGCCCGTAAAAGAAACGTATATATGGAAAACAAGAATAAAATAAAAGACATTGTTTGTTGTGTTTTGAACTTTTAGGCATTTACAACTTCCTATCCGGACTAGGATTACTCTACAAACTCCTAATTAAATCCTTAAAATACCCTAAAATAAATCCTAATACAATACAAGTACAAAACCAGCCAAAAACCCCCTCAAAATAGGCAAAATTTTCAAAATTCCAGAACTCATCATGCAGATTCCTACAACTGGGGCATAGCCCCTGGATGGCTATTTTCAAAAAAAAAATTCACTTGACCTATCCGTGCTTAAATATCATTATTCAATGCAGAACCTCACTCCCCAAAACTTAAACGCACATATGTTCTCATTGTGCAACTTAACTTAAGTGAACTCTAAGAAGCACGGAATTCTATGCATACATCATCATAGTCTCGGGAGATGAACAATATGAATAATAATTTCACACAAATATGAAAAGTTGTAATTTTATAATCACTAAAAAGCAAAAAAGTACACTTAAACGTCGATCATTTTAGTGGTCACATGAAACACCTATCACAAAATATCCACCGAACAATTCTCATCTAGTGTAAAAGAAACAAAAACTACAGAAGTCATAACTAAACTAAACTACTCCTCGTCCTCATCCTCCGATATTGGTGGTGTGGCTGGTAACAGCAACCCATTAAAGTCAAATTGCGTCTGAACCAAGCCGCACAGTCGTCGATGACTATGCCAAAGCCTCGTCTCTGCCCTATGGCACATCTGTGCACTCTCCAGCTGTACCCTCAGATTGGCTCGCAACTCCCGCTGCAAAGTCGCAATGTCATCTCTCTGCAGTTGATCCTCGTTCCTCGGTGCTGCCTATCCTACCATCAAGCTACTCCCTAGAGAGCGTCACTGTCGCACCGGCAGACACCTGAGGAATATCTACAGCCGGTACTCCCCCACCTTGAGGTGGTGGTGGTACGGCATCGGCATGTCCGCCCTTAGCCTCAGTCGGGACATCCGGGGGTACAATTGGAGGATCAACTGGACCAAGACCCATCGGGCCTCTCCTCTCTCACACAATGTCACCATGAAAACTCGTCCAGTTTTGCCTCCACATCCTCTATATATACTCAACCCTTACAAAATAGTTGTGCTCCTGCTCATCATCAGGCACAACCCCAACATCCGCCATAAATCGCATTACCAAAGTCGATAATCGCACAAGAAATATGGTATGCCCGACCTTGCGTGTGGTCCACAAAACCTGATAGTGCTGGTGCAAGCCTATCCACAGAATCCGGTGAATCAAAACCCAACGGGTAAACTGAAATGCATAGAGTGGAGGATAAGAAACTGCTGATACCTCTGCTTGTTGTGGCCATTAGGGTGAATCTGCGAATGAATAATGTTGTCCATGAGCCACAACATCGAATGATAAGAAAACTTCTTCGCGAACACCCCCTTAGTCTGCAACTCCACTATCCGGGTCACCGTAGGAAAAGGGTCAGGAAAATGTGGAAAGTCACCCGCTAACTCTGGCGGGCAATCATCAGGAATCCCCCAGGCCTCAACAATGGTCTAGGGCATAATCTCAAACTGCACCCCTCTAACCTTTATCCACAGTCTTATCCCCAGCCTAGCATGCTCCATATGTAACCAAAACTCCCAAATCATCTCCTTGGAGACGAACTTATATGGAGGGGACAAAATCGGTAATAGTCGTCGTGCTCGTAAACATCGAATCATCCACTACGGTACTGGCACTATCATCTCAAACATGGTGGTTAGGTAAATACACTCAAATTGAAACCCCTTCCGTAAAGCTTGATCCATCAAAACACGCACTGCTACAGTCAGTGGCAGATTTGGAAGATAAGAAATCCACTCATTTGTCTCAGCAGTAGCTCCCTGAGGCACAGGTGAACCAAGTGGTGTAATGGCCGATAAAACTGGCAATGGAGGGATATGTGGCACTACCGTTGGAATAGATTGCTCACTCTATGCAGACTCGGATGACGAATACGATGGCTCGTGCAAAATCAAACGACTCCGTAAGCTCGGAGGTGATGGCGTAGGTGACCTCTGTCGTGAATTACTTGCACCCCCTCTCTACAACCTCAACTTCATTCCTACAATTGAAATTTTTAGAAAATAAGTAGCGGATCAGTTCGGATACCGAATCGAACTCAAACCAATCACTAAATAAGCCCACTATGACGCTGAAACGTAATCCCAAACCAAAAACATGTGAAAAGTGATGAGACCAGAATAGTTGATATTCTGGGCATTTATTTACCTCATGTTAGTCTCTTTATTCTATTAATTTAGTATTTTTATGAGAGTTGTGTGTTAAGTGTGTTTTCAGGGCCTTAATGCAAAAATATGTTAATTCGGGGTTTTTAGCAATTATGCGGAATTCGGAGCAACACTTAGAAGATATTTGCACTCAAATCAATAAGGTACAAGTCAGTAAAGCAGAGTATAAGTGGTTGAAGAATAATTTTGTAGAATAAATAAATATTAAATTTCAGGAGCCACCGATCGATCGGTGGAACCTGCGATCGATCGGTTGCCGCCGCCTTGGAATCTGTGCGAATATATATTACAAAATTCTGACTTTGTGTACAAGTATATCAGGGGACAGAATCGTCCATTCAATGTCATTACTTAGTCCCTAAGTCCTCTTGGAGTGCAAGCAAAGACATGTTATATCTGCACCAACTTTTGTTTATAAATACAGGTGGAATTCATAAAGAAATAGATCTTTCATTCTTTCAATACAGAATATAAAAAACAATAAAAGTCTCTATCTCTAGGGAAAGAGGCTCATGCCTCAAGAACCAACCATCAAATCATGAAGATGACGGCTATATCAATAATGGAGTCTCCTCTTTCCATAAGCGGTTAGTCAGTATCTAGGGTTTCCAACGAAACCCTAGCCCAGTAATGTAGTATTTTATTTATTTTTATTACAAATGAGGGAAACTGATGAAGGGCACTTATATGATGATTATGTAGTGAGAGACCGAACAAGACCACCTAAATAAGATTTATTTATTAATTCTTTACTTAAGCTGAGACTGAATTAATGATTTATCTTGAATAACCATGTTTTTACTAAGGGCAAGAAATCCGAGGTTTAAATAATGGTTTCTACATAATGGTATTTATTTGGCATGATAAAATCTTAGGTTTACACAGTCCATGCTTAGAGAAGATGATTGTTAGCGTGCTTTTTAATTTCATGTTTTGTGAGTAGTTGTAATATAGATGCATACAACAGTCATACTAATTGCATATGGATTGTAGCGAATACGGACCGATTGCATCCTTTTTGGTACTAGGCAACTGCTCGTAGTGTTACTAGTCTGATTCATATAAGTTGTACCACCCTTTTGCAATAATATAATTAAAGGAATATATTATAAGGCTAGTGGTGGAGTTGGAATTCAACCCTAGACTTTTTTATCTTAAGTGAAACCAAAAACAATTATCTTTATTTTATTTTATGTTTAGTAGTATAATCAAACAAACCAATCAAACAAATTTTATAAATATTATTCAATTTGCTACTTTATAATTATTTGAAATACGACTTTGATCTTTGTAGTTCGATACCCTCTTTACCCAACTATACTGTATATTACTCGCGTACTTGCGACTGAGAAGTTAAAAGTAGATCTGTTAATTCCTTATTTTTAACACTATTATTTTCACACGTCTGGAACCAATCACAAGTTTTTGGCTCCGTTGCCAGGGATCAAACGAAATTTTAAATTATTATATTGCAGTTCTTTGAATTATTGTATCAATTTTAATTTTAATTTTTTATTTTTCATAATTTTCTTATTGCAGAGACAGCTTATTGTCGAAACTGCAGATTTCCAAAAAACTCACGGACTCTAGTTTCCGATCGATCGGCATCATCAAAGATCATTTGGTAAGTTTTGTCGATCGTTCGTGAGCTTATTTGATCGATGGGGATTCATTCCGATCGTTCTGGTTGTTTTATGATTGTTCGATATAGCTCTGTTCGTACAAAAATAAATATAGACAGAAAATATATTGTTCAATCACATCATAACAGTATCAGAAATAAATAAAAATATAATCTTTCTTAAAATATATATATATATATATATATATATATATATATATATTTACAAATTTGTTTACTTATATAACTATATCATATTTTATAACTATATCTTATTATAGTAAAAATCTAATCTTTTACAAAAGGAAAAAAAATATTTACAGATTTACATACTTATATATCTTATTATCAGAATAGGAAAAAAATAAAAATCTAATATTTTCCTAAAAAAATAAAATAAAAATATAGATTTGCATAACATATATATATATCTATATATTACTATATATATAAAAAATAAATTTATATATCTATATAAATTTGAAATACGACTTTGATCTCTGTGGTTCGATACCCTCTCTACCCAACTATACTATATATTACTCACGTACTTGCGACTGAGAGGTTAAAACTAGATCGTGCTAATTCTTTATTTTTAACACTATTATTTTCACACGTTTGGAACTGATAAAAAAGATTGAAATTCAACCCGTTCTTGAGCCGAAAAGTTCAACTCATAAGAAACGGTTCAAAAAATGTTTTTGATCAGATTCGTTCGTCAATATCAGTTTAGAATGAGTAGAAAAACAATTAGAAACACAAAGAATGAAGAAAAATTCACCAAATCGGAAGATTTAATTATTTCCCCAAATATTGGTTTTCGAGACTTTTCGAGCTCTACAGGCGAATCCAGATAATCAACGCACAAATCTAACGCAAAATCTATGGGGTTTTGACCGAAATATGATGGGAAAGAGATAAGGAGTGATTTCGAGCAATTCAACAGAGAAATGAGCACAGGAGAGCTATTCGAAGTTTCAAAATGGGGAGAATTCGCGACTGGCCCATTTTTTAAAACATCAGCAGCCTACGCCTAGGGTGTAGGTCTTACTACGCCTACGGCATAGCTCCCTAGGTGTGCCAGTTCTTGTTCGGCTCTGATTTTTGACCTTTCTCCGCACTTCTTTAAATGCAAACATTACTCGAACACCCTTTACGCCTTTTTAAATAATTCACTTCCCTTCTCATAACGATGACAAGTTTATGACTCGATCTTACGACTCAATAGAACAAAAACTGAACTAAACTATATTCTACAAGTACAAACTAGGATCAAAAGTTACTCTTAATCACCTAATACCAATGTTTAACGTCGGTGGCACGATGTTGCCATTTTTCAATATTCAGGCTTAAGCTCATCCAGCTCGTGTGTTGGATCAGTCAAATCCATCATCTCCACCACACACTCAACTGGTTGGACATCTATATAGTGCTTCAGTCTCTGACCATTCACCACAAACTGCTTGCCGGTTTTTGGATCATCAAGCTCTACTGCTCCATGGGGGAAAACCTTTGTAATCACATACGGCATATCCTATCTTGACTAAAGCTTACCAGAAAACAACTTTAATCTCGAATTAAAGAGCCACACTTTTTGGCCTTATCATGAAATGCCTTTGTCCGAGCTTTGTAAATCCAAGAATTTTCATAAGCGTTGTTTCTCAACTCCTCAAGCTCTTGTAGTTGAAATATCCGCAGAGCACCGGACTTTTTCAAATAAAAGTTCAACCTTTGAACTGCCCAATATGCTCGATGCTCTATCTCAACAGGGAGATGACATGACTTACCATAAACAAGACGATACGGTGTTATACCAATTGAAGTCTTGTACGCAGTCCTATACACCCACAATGCATCATTTAACCTTTGAGGCCAATCTTTTAAATCAATTTGCACTGTCTTATCCAGAATATTGTTTACTTCCCTGTTAGAAACTTCCACTTGTCCTTGTGTCTGGGGGTGATAAGGTGTACCAATCCTATGATTAACATCATACTTCTAAGACAGACCACCGAGAAAATGGTTATCAAAATGCTTTCCGCCGTCACTTATTATCATGCGTAGTATACCAAATCGTGCAAAGATATGGGACTGCATAAACTCCACCACTGTCTCATGATCTTTATGTTTGGTGGCTATAGCCTCTACCCATTTTGACACATAGTCAACCCCCACAAGTATATACTATTTTTTGCCTACTTTCGAAAATGGTCCCATGAAATCTATACCCCATACATCGAACAACTCAATGATTAAAATCGGGGTTAGAGGCATCATATCACGTCGAGATATGGATCCCAACTTCTGGCATTGCAAACACGCTTTACATTTTTCAAATACACATTTGAATATGGTTGGCTAATAGAACCCACTCTGCAACACCTTATGGCCTGTTTTCTGAGCTCCAAAATGCCCTCCACATTCCAGCGTGTGGCAAAACTTCAAAATACTTTACACCTCATTTTCCAGAATACATTTTCTGATAATCTAATCAGAGCAATACTTGTACAATCGCGGATTATCCCAGATATAAAATTTAACCTGACTGGAGAATCGGTATCTTTCATTCTTAGACCAACTTTTTAGAATCTAACCCGTGCCTTTATAATTTACAATATCAGCATACCACGGTATCTGCTCCACGACAACCACACTGAATAGATGTTCATCCGGGAATGAATCCTTAAGATAAGTAGTTTCCTTTATAGTCTCGACAATGATCCTTAACAAATGGTTAGTAACTATATTTTCCGAACCCTTTTTATCCTCAATCTCCAAGTCAAATTCTTGCAGCAAAAAAATCAATCTTATCATCCTGGGTTTGGAATATTTCTTAGTCAGCAAATGCCTTAATGTCGCATGATCCGAATAAACAACTACATTGGTTACCAATAAGTATGATCAAAATTTGTCCAAGGCGAACACAACCTCCAACAACTCTTTCTTTGTGGTTGTGTAATTGATATGCGCTTCGTTCAACGTCTTGCTAGCATAGTACACCGCATTAGCTCAAATGGTAGAGACCAATCCAAATGACAAATGATTGGGGTTGTTGAGAGTTGAGTACGCAACTTCTCAAAAGTATGAAGACATTCTTCATCAATAACAAAGGTCTCATCCTTAGCTAATAAGTTGCACAGCGGCCGGACGATCTTACTAAAATCTTTAATAAATATTCTGTAGAACTCGGCATAGCCCAAGAAAGATCTTATTTGTTTAACAGATGTGGGAAGAGGCAATTTTGAAATCAACTCGACTTTCGCCTTGTCTACCTCAATCCCTTTCTTCGATACAATGTGGCCAAGTACTATCCCCTCTTGAACCATGAAATGGTTCTTCTCCCAGCTCAAAATTAAATTTATCATTTTGCATCTCTTAAGCATGAGTGCTTGATGTTTCAAATAGTCTTCGAAGGTTGCCCCAAAAACTGAAAAATCATCCATGAACACCTTTAGGAATTTCTCCACCATGTCAGAAAATATTGACATCATACACCTATGAAATGTAGTTGGCGCATTACACAAACTAAAAGGTATCCGTCTGTATGCAAATGTACTACATGGGCAAGTAAAAGTGGTTTTCTCCTGATCAACAGGATCAATCGCCACCTGATTTTAATCGGAATATCCATCCAAGAAGTAGTAATAGCTTTGTCTGGCCAATCTCTCTATGATTTGATCAATAAATGGCAATGGGAAATGATATTTCCTAGTATGAGAGTTAAGTTTCATGTAATCAATGCACACACGCCCCCTTGTGGTCGTGCGATGTGGGATCAACTCACCCTTCGAGTTAAAGACAACTGTGATGCCTAATTTCTTTGGCACCACCTGAGTAGGACTCACCCATGTACTATTGGATATGGGTTAAATAATACCCGCATTTAGTAGCTTAACCACTTCTTTCATCACCACCTCCTTCATATTTGGATTCAATTTCCGTTGCATTTCCCTTGACAGTTTTGCATCCTTTTCTAAGTGTATGCGATGCATGCAAATAGAGGGATCTATATTTTTCAGATCAGCAACGTTCCATCTTATTGCCTCTTTATAGTCACTTAAAACCTTGACCAAACTCGATTCATGTTCGGTTGTTAGCTTTGATGATATGATTACAAGAAGAGTCTTATTTGGTCCTAGGAAGACATATTTAAGCTTCTTAGGCAATTCCTTTAGCTCCAAGGTAGGAGGAGTTATCAACGACAGAACTAGTGGTGTATTCGAGATTATGGGCAGCGACTCAATCAGTGTTTTCCATGGTTGAGTATGTAACGCAGCCTCAATCGCAATAATATCTTCATAGTCCATCTTCATCTGTTCATCCCAATCATCAAGTTCATCCTCCAACCTGACTTCTGTAATGAAAGATTCCAACACATCTTTCTCCAAGATTTGTGGTGCAAAATCTTCTACAATCTCTTCAGCCTCGTTAATTCGGAAGCAATCTACTGACTCGGGAAATTGATGATTAAAATAAAAAACATTCATGTGTACCTTCATGTTTCCAAAAGACAACTCCATAGCTCATGTTCTGCAATCAATACACGCATTGGTTGTGGCCAAGAACGGTCATCCTAAAATTACAAGGATACACTTCTTTGAATCATGGACAGGTTATGTATTAAGAATTATAAAATCCACCAAAAAGTAGAACTTATCCACCTGAACTATGACATCCTCTAAAATCCCTCTCGCTTGCTTGATGGATCTATTTGTAAGTTGGAGCACTACCGAGGTGGGATTGAGCTCTCCCAACCCTAGATGTTGGTAAACTGAATAAGGAAGCAAGTAAACACTCGCACCTAGATCAAGAAGAGCTCTACCAATTTCCTAATCATCAATGACGCAAGGAATAGTGGGAGCACCGGGATCTTTTCTCTTTGGTAGTGTGTTACTTAAAAGCAACAAACTCACTTGTTCAGTTAGCAAGATTTTCTTCTGGACCTTTGCTCTGCTTTTTCACTTTTGGGTACAGAGGTCCTTCAAAAACTTAGCATAGGGTGGAATTTGGGCGATGATATCCAAGAGAGGCAAATTCATCCTGACTTGCCGAAAAGTCTCCAGCATATCGGTTTCTTTGTGCTTACCATATCTGGCTAGCTCTCTTAGACGTTGAGGAAATGACGCTACTTCCTCAAAACTTTCCCTTTTTGGCTATTCTGATAGTGTCTGGTCGACATCTTCCTCCACCTGAGGTTGGTCGGTCGGAACTTTCTCAGTCGCCTTTCGCTTACTCACCCTCTATTCATGTTGCTCCTCAACCTCGTTCTCCACTTCCCTTCCACTTCTTAAAGTTGTGATTGCTTGAACCAATTCATGAGTATTATTGGTAAAGGATCCAAGCCCCATTACTTACTTATTTTTCGAGTTGGCAGCTGGCTGACTAGGCAATCTTCATTCATCTCTCTTGTTCAGAGCATTAACTACTTGGCCCATCTGGGTATCCAGCTTCGCCAACGCCTGAGCGTGAGAGCCTAGCATATTTTGAATGCCTCGTAGAGTCTTTGAGAACTCATCTGGGTTAAAGCCTAGTGGTCTCGGTGGTGGGGTTTGACTTCTCTGAGGTTGATGTTGGTAGTTGAAGGGTCGAGTGCCTTAAGAATTAGGCTAAAAATATGTTGAAAATTTTGAGTCATGACTTGTGGTTGAGATTGAATGATTGTCGACTCTGAGCAAATTGTGGCTGAGGATTCTCCACATTTTGAGAATGATATGAGAGATGTGGATGATTTCGCCAATTCGGATTGTATAAATTAGAAAATGGAGTATTATTCGAATCGGTCCATACTGCATTAGCATCAGTTGTGATTACCTCATTATTTTGACATTCAATTTGGGAAAGATCAGGTTCTAATGCTAAGGCATCTCTCGAGGCTAAAAGACTCAAGTTTATGAATTTATCGAGCTTTTCTCCTAATATGGCTATTGATTCTCTGACATCATCATTATTTTTATTTATGATAAACGCTTTGTCAGATCTTTTTTCTAGTCCATCTCTAGCTCGCATCTCTGATTCATATTGAATCGAATTGTCACTCACATTATCAAACTGCTCCAAGTACGAGCTGACCTCTCACTGCTGCATCAATCAAATTCATATGCTTGTCACCAAGCCCAAGATAAAAGTTACGAACTATATCCTGCTCGACAAATTTGTGATGGGGGCACTTCCGCAGAATTTCATTGAATTTGTCCCAAACATCATGGAATTGTTCATCAAGCAACTCTCTAAAGTGGGTAATTGTTTCTTACGCTTCATGGGTTCTACCTACTGGAAAGTGTTTTTCCAAAAATTCAGCTTTTAAGGTTTCTCAATCAATTTTTATAGTTTTCCCTAAAGCAACATACCATCGTTTAGCTTTTTCTCTCAAGGAAAAGGGAAATAATTGCACACGCAATGCATTCGGGCTCAGATTCTCTATCCTGGCGGTTGAGGCCATTTCTAAGAATTCATTAATATGTTGATAAGGCTTCTCATTCCTAAGTCCAAAGAACTTAGGCAACATATTGATGACACTAGATTTGATCTCATAGTGTTTGACCCCTTCTTCATCTGGAAATTCCGCATATGTCTCATAAGCAACGGGTACATAGTATCCCTTCAAGGACGTGATTGGCACCTTTCGCGTCTCAGCATCACGGTCAGCCATCCTTTCTTGCTCCAACTGTCGACAACGCTCTTCTTCCCTTGCTCGACAATTTCGATGAAAAGTTCATTCAATTTCAGGGTCGAAAGGTACTAACGCAATATTGGGGTTAAAAGGGACTTTCCTATCGGTCATACATTAGATGAATTTTTTTTTTATGAAAATAAATTCAACTATTTCTAAATTATTCTAAATATTAGAAAGCAAAGCTAAAATTATGAGCGAAATTAAGCTAAACTAAAACTCACAAGAGGACCAGCGACGCAACTTTTCGCTGCTCCGCTATCTCCCTTGATGCTTTTTAGAGTACCTATCAATCACACACAATTTTGACCTTAGATACATTACAATAACGCAATATCACTAAACTACTAAAGCAATGAATAATGCCAAGTCCCCGGCAACAGCGCCAAAAATTTGATGTCCCGTCGGGGTGGCTAAAAATATGTGTTAAAAACATGCCCTTGAGATGGTCTAGGTTTTACCTATCACAAGCGTACGAATCGTATTATAGTATAGTTCGGCTTGAGAAAGGGAATGTCGAACCCACAGAGACTTGGTTATTCACTTTAGTAGTTCAAAATTGTTGAATTATGGTTTGAAAAAATGTTTGAGTTGATTTTGAGAATTTTATTTAAATTAACTAAAAACAGAAAGTAAATTGAGAGTTTGATCGAGAGAGAGAAAAAACTAGGGTTTTCATTGCTCCACCACTAACCACATAACATACTTCTCTCTTTGCTCAATCGCAAGAGGGCAATCTATTACTATGAATTAGGTTATACCGCAAATAGTCTAATACAACCCCAAAAAGGATACTGTCAACCAGATTCACTACAACATATCTCTGAACATAATATAACTAATACATGTCATCTACTTTACTTTAATATATTCCTACAACATAAAATTTAACTAAAGCATGTCTATATCATCTCGTCGAGGCATGGCCTGTGTAAACCTAAGGTTTCTAGTATTAAGCACCATTGATGTAGAAAATCATACTATATTTATGATAACATGATTGTGTAAGAAAATATACTCATTCAATCTAAGACAAGAATTAAGAACAAATATATAATCTTGTGTCAAGAATAAAACCGTTCAAACATTTACAATTAATCATCACATTATAGTCACAGTTTTCCCTCATTACAATTGAAAAAAAATTAAGAACTACATTACTTGGCTAGGGTTTTGCTAGAAAACCCTAGATACCGGTTTAGCTGCTCATGGTAGACGGTGACTGCATCGTTGGTGTAGAATCAACCACCATGGTCGTCTTCTCCGGCACTTTAAGTCTTGTATGGTTTCTCTTTCAATATATCTCCAGAGGCTGCTCTGGAAATTCAACGTGCTTTAAAAAAAACTCCTTACAACTGATGTAAAGCTTGGTATTTATAGACAAAGCCGAGGGAAACCCTAATAATTGCCCTTTTTGGTAATTTTACACAAAAGTAATCAAAAACCTATATTCTGATATATATATATATATATATATATATATGTGTGTGTGTGTGTGTGTGTGTGTGTGTGTGTGTGTGTGTGAATATTCACGTGCATTGAGGTGTAAAGTTATAGCCGTCATAATGGAAAACAAGTTCGGGGACAAAACAGGAATTTCCATAACTTAAAATCGCCAGGCCCCTACACCTTGGGCGAAGGGGAAGCTACGCCTGGGGCATAGGACAGTTGCAGTTGCGTCTGCTCCGAGAATAGAAACAACACTTTCTAGACACTTTTTATTGTTGTGGGCGTAGGTCAAGTGTGGCAAAATACTTGGAACCAACTTTTCTTGATAATTGTGTCATTTGAACCCCCTCAACTTGCTTGTCATGATTTTTGAAATTGCGGCTCGAAAAAATGACGTTTCTACCCTCCGGAATACACTTTTCTCTTGAAAACACCTCTTTAGCTTTCCTCTTGAATATAAATTAGCACTTTTCTAGTTAATCCACTAAAGTTAACTATTTTTCTTCGTTAAGCTCCTGAAACACGCTTCAACACACAAAACGACATAAAAACACCAAATAATGTAATATAGAAACGTAACAATAACAAGATAGAGGCCTAAAATGGTCAATATTTGGCACCTATTAGCAGTTTCTGTCCTTATCACTGAAACATGAAATATGTTTTAAAATCATCAAATTTTAGGTGTCAATTGAGGAAATATTTTGGTCAATAGACAGAACCAACCTTTTGTTTTTGAACTACCATTAATTTCGTCGTTAATTGTTTTGTCAAATTTCGGTCAATGGACATAACCAATCTACTAGTCAAATTTCGGCATTAATTTTTTATTTTGGCATAAAAAAATTTGTTTATAGTAAAAAAAAATAAATATATATATATATATATATAATAGTTTATATAACTAAATAATAATGGTAAAAGTAGGAAAATAATATACCCTAATTGGTAGTTTGAAAAAAAATAAATTTCGGTATTAATTTTTTATTTCGGCATAAGTAAAAAAACTCAATCGTTTATAGTAAATTATATATATATATATATATTATATATATAATTATAATTATATATATATATATATATATAATTATTTATATAAGTAGATAATAATGTTAAAAGTAGGAAAATATTTGATTGAGATAATAAAATTTTAGGGTAGTAAATAAATTGAATTCTTGTTTTCAAACACTACCTATCTCACCATTGAGGGTAGTTTAGGTATTAAGTGACATTAGGGGGTGTAAATAATGTGGGTTTGAAGAAATAAAGGGTACAAATGAAGTTTGTCAAACTTGAGGGAGTCTAATTAAAGATAAAACAAACCTCATGGGTGTAAATGAAGTTAATCCTTATTTTTATATTTTACAAAAGGTTAATATATGGGTATAATGGTAATTTGATATTCAAAAAGTTGGTACAGGGGGGCAACTTACACAATTTTGAGAATTTGGGGGACTGATTTGCTCATTTTTATAGTACATGGAGTATTTTGCTCACTTGGAGATAATTCAAGGGTATTTAATCAATCAACTTCTCCTAATTTCAAATTGCCCTTCCAATTTTCAATTTGATCACATTCTCACATATTCTTTACTTTTCTGTCGGATAGATTAATGGCAAAGTAAAATGACTGAAACACCCTTGATTAAAATGCCGTCATTTAAAACTATATGTATGTCATTTTACAAAATTACATTCTTAATAGGGTAAATAGCATTAAACCATCCTCAATTATACTCTCTCTCCCAACTAACCCCCCTTAACTATGTTTTTTACTATAAACCCCCAAACTATCATAATTGTTACAATTCAGCCCCTCTCATCATAACACTTAAATTTAGGATAATTTGCACTCAAATCCCCTAAAGTTTAGGTCAATTGCACTCACCCCCTGAGATTTCATTTTCCTTACAATGACACCCCCTGAAGGGGTTAAGACCCCATGAAATGACTCTTGTGCCCTTGCTTTAATGTAAAAGGCATGTTGGCTAAATTAATGGACAAAACAACCTTTGTATATTAAACTTAATTTGAAAACAATTTCAAGTACTTTGGATACAATGATTTTTGAAATAGAGATATCTACATATTAGTAAACATAAGGATCACTAATTACAAATAGGTAAACTTTTACCTTTCAATTACTAATACATCAACTTAACTAAAGTAATTACAAATGGGTCAACTTTTTTGTTTAAAGACTCAAATACCCCAAAAAAACTCCAATCTTCTTTTTCTTCTTCTCTCCCATTCCAAAATCCCCAAACACTCAAAAATAAAAATAAAATGTTTTGGAAAAAATATAAATATTTTGAAAAAATTAAAATATTTTTGGAAAAATAAAATATTTTGAAAACAAAATGAGGAAAAAAATATTTTGGGAAAAAAACATATTTTGAAAAAATAAAATATTTCAGAAAAATGAGGAAAAAAAATATTTCGGGAAAAATAAAATATTTTGAAATATTTTTGTTTATTTCTTTTTCACTGTTTTTTCTTCTTTTCAACGAAATGTGTTCAAGCCTTAAACCTCTTGGTGATTACAATGCAATATTTTGGAGTCAAGTGTGTCAAGAAGTATCAAGAACGAGTTAATTGAGTTGAATTTGTTTTGAAATTTGGTGTCTTAAAAAGTAATAAATTTTAGGTGGATTATATTTAGATACTTTTTATTTTAATATGACAGTGGACATAATTTGAATCTTACTTGTTTAGTATGAATTGTTTTGAATGCATGTCATAAAATATTTCGGGAAAAATAAAATATTTTTCCCGAAATATTTTATATTTTCGAAATATTTTATTTTATTTTACCCAAAATATTTATTTTTCCCGAAATAGTTATTTTTTCCGAAATAGTTTATTTTTTCAAAATATTTTTTTTTCCCGAAATATTTTTTTTCCTCATTTTATTTTCAAAATATTTTATTTTTCCAGAAATATTTTAATTTTTTCGAAATATTTATAATTTTTCCGAAATATTTTATTTTTATTTTTGAGTGTTTGGGGATTTGGTATGAGAGAGAAGAATAAAAAGAATATTAGAATTTTTTGGGGGTATTTGAGTCTTTAAACAAAAAAGTTGACCAATTTGTAATTAGTTTAGTTAAGTTGATGTATTAGTAATTGAAAGGTAAAAGTTTGCTTATTTTTAATTAGTGATCCTTATGTCTACCTATATGTAGATATCCCTATTTCAACAATCCTTGTATCCAAAGTACTTGAAAAGTTTTTCAAATTGAGTTTATATACAAGGGTTGTTTGGTCTATTAATTTAGCCAACATGCCTTTTACACTAAAGTAAGGGCACAAGAGACATTTTATGGGTTTTAACTCCTTTAGGGAGGGTCATTGCAAGAAAAATAAAATCTTAGGGAGTGAGTGCAATTGATCTAAACTTTAGAGACCTGAGTGCAAATTACCATAATTTAACTAACGGCGTTATAACGGGAGGGACTGAATTGTAACAATTTCATAATTTGAGGGACCATCACTTAGTTGAGGGGGGTTTAATGCTATTTACCCTTCTTAATATTATTAAAACGGTGTCATTTAGTGTTATTTGTTTTTAATCAATTTAGAGCTTCAAAATGTCATCATTTTATTCCTATTTCAGTGCAAAAACTACGTCGTTTTTCCTACATAGAAATAAGGCAAAATACCTTAGTCATATACACACCTTGCCTTAACTATTGCCTTGGTCGTTTTTATCCCTAAATCGCCTACCATTTTCTCCCCAAATTGAACTTCAAATCTTGTTGGCCGCTACCTCCTTTCATGTTTCAAAAATAGTGTTGATTTTTTTTTAACTTAGATCTAAGTACACTAATCTATATAAAATTTGGTATTTTGTTTGTTCAAACTCTACTTAAAATTTGGGAATGCCCTATAATTGATTATTTTATCCTTTTATGTGGAGAGATAATGTGATAGTAGTTCACAATCACAGATGGTGATGATTCGAATACTTAAATACTGATTTTGATTCGGTTGAATTGATATGGTTTACAAATAGTTCAACTATGGATAGACAATGTTTATTCATGAGATAAAAAAAGTAATTGTGTTATTCAATAAAAAATTATCTTTCACTTTTAAAAAATAATAATGAAAGCACAAGTGTATAGGAATGACAATAATACCCGTCGAGGCGGGAAACCGCCCCACCCCGCTCCAATTTAAGCGGGTTTGGGGCCTGATTAAATAAATAAGGGCGGGTATGGGGGAGAAAGAAAATATCCGGCCGGGTTTCGGGGACCCTTGCCCAGCCCTGCCCTGCTAATTTGCCCCGTCTTAGTTACTACTTTACTAAACTAACCTTATATATTATATATTACAAAAATATCCTAATATATAAATACATAAAACCTTAAATAACTTAACTCACCTTACTCAATTAATCTCACAAATTAAAACACAAACACACACAAAAAAGAGGCGTGCCCTTCGCCTATGATTCCTCGTCGCATCTCTCTCTCTCAATCTTGTGTTGTATTTGATGATTTTGCACTCCTATTTCTTTTATCAATGATTCTTCATCTGGACATATATATCAACAATTCTTCATCTGTAGTACAGATTCGGTATGTAATATATATATATATATAGATGTGTATATGTACAGTTATATATATTAACCTACTATGTTTGTTATTTTTCTTCAATTAATTTAAAATTGGTATTTGTTTTACTGACTACGACTTTTTTAAAAAAATGCAAACGAGGCATGGAGCGAGGCAGGAAAAGTCAGGGGCGGGGGAAAAAATGAAAAAATTAACTGGGACGGGACGAATACGAGAGTTCAAAATTTAATCGGGGTCGGGGATGGGGGAGACAATCCCCGCCTTATCGCATTGCCATTCCTACAAGTGTATAGTAGTCATATTACACATTTGAGTCAAAATAGTCAAGGTTAGTACAAAAAATTGTACAATACTTGAGTTATATCCCATGAGATCAAATTTGTCATCCTTGTTAATGTGGTATGATATAATTTAGAAACATGATTAAATTTTTTTTATATATAAAAAATAAAAATAAAAAATAATTTTAATTTTATTATAATTTTTTTTGATCATATATTCAAATTATATTGAATCACATCATTATCCGACCAACCATTTATTATTCTAGTGAAAACTTTTGAGAAAATAAATTATTAGTACTTCTATAAAGAATAGCGCGTGATCTGTATACCAGTTATAATGAGAGTGAGTCACCCATCATAAGCCTTGATAGTAGAAATCCCTCAAGTCCTTTCACGCATGGCCTGACTCCTATTAAATTACGTAAATACCCCTTTATTCCTCCATGTAATGAGGGGTAACTAATGTCAGTAATTGTAGGCTTAAACCCCCTATCAAAGATTTAGCTGAGATCTTCTAGATTTTATTTGATTTTGTTTTGCAGCTTCAACATTCCTGATTTTCACGCGCTCTATAATACACTCTCCTCTTTTTCTCGGTGTCTGACATATACCGAGACAGCGTGTTGTCACGCGCCTAATTTAGGCGGTGGAATATATTTATCTGATGGTATGAATCTTGGATTTTCTATGATATTGCAGGCATTACATGGTACAATGATGTGACAGTAAATTAATATTGTACTGAGCACTTTATCACCTTATTATTGATTTTTATTTACTTTCAAAAAAGAAACTACTAAAAAAATATTAGTTATAAAATGATATTGTTTTAGTTCTTTTATTAATTTAATTTAAGGATATTATTTACGTTTCATACCTTTTTCAAAATAATATTATTGACAAGGGTCGAGTGTTCACAAAATACAAACATTGAATCTCGCAGTAATTTTCTCAAATGGAGTGTGAGTGTAATTAATCCTAATCTTTAATATTCCCGTCCCACTTTAATACTCTCTCCGTCATAATTTAAGTATTCACATTTATTATTCAATCTATTCCAAAATAAGTAAAGTCAATGTCACTTTATTTAGTCAATTTATCAATTTACCCTTCAATCATTCAAATTATAAAATATATAAACTATAAACATCACATCACTTGGTGGGACAAAGGATAAAATTAGTTTTTTATTTATTATCACACCAATAAACGTTATCATATCAAAAAATTGGATTCCCCAAAAGAGACTGAAAATTTGAGAATTCCCCAAAAGAGACTGAAAATTTGAGAGTTGGGACAAAGAAGTATTTTTTATTTGGATTAATTACACTCACACCCTTGAGATTTGAAGAAATTACAGCTAAAATGTAATGTTTGCATTTTGTGAACACTCAACCCCCGTAAGTAAAGTTACTTTCAAAAAAATATGAAATGTCAATAATGTCCTTGAATGAAATTAATAAAATAACTAAAAAATATCAGGAGTGTTAAATGTCTATAATACCCTTCTCAACCATATCAGTTTACACCATTCTGTTAAAAAGAGTGAGTATTGTATTATATCTAATTCAGAGTGGAAAACAATTTAGTGGATTGGAATTGAGCTAACATCAATATCAATATAAAGAAAGGGAGCTAAAAATTGAGAATTTAAATTCTGTTTGGAATGTGCTTTGTGCTTCGGCAAAAACAAAAATGACAGTTTGGTTGTAGACCATTGTGAGCCGAAATTAGATACTCCCATGTTCCAAAATAATAAGTTTAATTTTATTTTTTTATTTTTTATTGTACTGATATCATGTAATTTTTCACTTTTTTTTCTCATTTTATCCTTACACGATCAAGAAAAAATAGAAGTTAGTAAAGTCAAGTACTTTATTTAAAGATAGTATTAGAAAGGTAATTGAAAAAAATATAAATTATATTATATTGGGATTTAAAATTGAACAAATAAAAAAAATGAACTATTAATATGAGACATGCGGAGTATATACTTGATAACATATATATATATATATATACTAGTAAAATGCACGCGATAAAAATTCATGATATAATTCTTTTTAAGTATTCAAAAATAACAATAATTTTACAATTTAAATCTTAAAAATAAATTGATATTAAATAAGGAGCTAATTTAGTAAGGATACATAAAATTAATATAATTCTACAATATAAATAATTATTTCTACAAAATTAAAATAAAAAAATTATAAAAATGAAAATTAAACCAATTATTTATATATGTATGCATAGATTTCTTAGAATAAATGGATATTTTAATATTTTGTCATGCCAAAATGAATAGAAAAAGGAAAAATATTAGTTGCTTAGAATTAGAAACTTATCATAACATAAAGAAAAAAAAATCCCCAAATAATATTTTTGAAACAAACAAAAAAATACAAAATAATATAAATTATATTATTAATTTAGTTCCTCAAACTCAAATTATAAATAAATAATAATAAAATTAAAGTATCAAAATTTATAAAATATAAAAAAGTTTTAAAATTACAACTAATATAATTTAAAAAATAAAAATAGATAATAAATTTAGAGATTATAATAGAATCATTTTAACTGAAAGAAACGTGAGGAATTATTTAATGGACAAAAGAATAAGAAATTAAAAGAGAATAAATTAATCTTATAGAAATAGTGATGTATTTGTGAAAATATATATCAACAATTAAGTAAAAAAAAAGTATAGAAATTATGATATATATAGTGATATTAAGAAAAGAAACGAATAATATACAAAAGGTTGAAAACTATGAATGATAAGAATAAATAAAAATGAATAAATTAAAGTATTCATTAAAGAGTAAAAGAAAGTGAATAAATAATAATAAAAAAGGAAATAAAAAGTATACAACAAATCTATAGAAATTACGATGCGCATGTTAAGAAAATTAAATAAACAAAAATTAGAATAATTTTACTAAAAGTAAAAAATATATAAAACTTTTGAAAATATGATAGTGATAAGGTGATGTATATTAAATAAATAATTATTATTACGAAATTAAAAAAATATAGAAAGTTTAATAATATAACATATAGGTTATTGAAGAATCTGAACCTATATACTATGTTTAAAGAACTATAAAAAAAAATTATAAAAAGAGAATTAGAGAAGAGAATTGGGTAAAATTTTTCTTATATATATGGATCATGTTTATTATGTGTTGTGTGGTAGGAAATGAAAGCATCAAAATTAATTAAAAGACAACTTCAAATTAATTTCATAGAACTAACCACCAAAGGGTCCACGTCTCATATTTTACATTTCATGATATAACTTAAATTAATCAATTCAAAAAAATTAGTTTAAGAAAAAATCTTAGATACAAATAAGAGTTGTCAATAGTAGTAATAAATTACATAATTTTTGCATAAAATTTTATACAAATAGTGAAGTAAAATGTTTTTTTATAAAAAATGTTAGCAAAAAAAATAACTTGTTTAGGACTCTAGTAGCTAGTTATGATGATTGAACTTACAATATTAAAAAATAAAAATAAAATTAAAATCTTAAAGATTTATGAAAGAAATAGAATTATACTTCTTTTTAAAAATGCTAAAATACAAATTTCAATTTGAGTGAAGTTATATAAAAAAGAGTTGTCAATAGTAATAAATCATATAATTTTTTTCTAAATTTTTATACAAATACTAAAGTAAAAATAATAAATATATTAACTAAAATTAAAATAAAATTACTTTTTCAAATTTGTTAGAGGACTCTAGTAGCTAGTTACTAATGAAACTTACAATATTAAACAAAAAAGTATATTCATAAATATATTATGAAAGGAATAGAATTACGCAATAGGTAATAAATTACTTTTATGAATTTAAATTATTAAAAAAATAATTATTTTTTCAAAAAAATGATAAATTACATTTTTTTTAAAAACAAAATATAGAATAAAAAATAAGTGAATAAATATTTAAAAACACTAATGGTGTTGATGATATAAAAAATATTAATTAAATTAATATAGAAAACCAGATTAATAAATAGTCAAAACATAATATAATTATAGTTTTTATAAAATTAAATGAATAAAAATTTACTTAACATCTGAATTATTTAAAAATATATATATATACATAGATACAAGTATATGTATAGATATAGGATATATAATATATAACATAGTACCAATATTAATATCATTCTGAATTTAAATATTAAATTATTACAACAACAATAATTAAACTCATACTAACATATCCAAAAGGAAGAAAAACAAATCGTGAAACTAAAATTAATATATAGTTAGGAAAAGTAACAAAACGATAAAAACAAACTCAATGAAATACATCAAAAATCAAATCATGAATAAAAAAAACAATCAAATAGATCAAAAAATATAAATCATATCATAAATTTAATTCCTCAAACTCAAGTGAATTCATAACTAATTAAAATCCAATAGTAATAAACAACAACAATATAAACTATATTAGAAAATTTTAAATTAAGAAATTAAAATGAATAAATAAATAAATAATTTATTAAACTCAAACGCAAATTAGTAACATTCTATTAAGAAAAACAAATTATATGATAGAAAGGGTAAACAATAGAACATTCTATTGTGGATAAAATTCCTCAAAGTCCAACTACTATATATAGATATAAAACATTAAATAAATAAGCAATATATATATATAATATTAAATAAACAAACAATATTCAAATTAATATATCAAAAAACTAAAAAATAAATTCAAATTCAAACGAATATAGTTAGAGAAAAAAAAAGTAAAAGTAATTAATGAAAACTCAAACTAACATATCATTACCAAAAACAAAAGAAAAAAAATAAAGATATGACAAATATGATTACATACGAGGCAGGGGGAGAATGGTAAAAAAAAAAAAAAAAACATTTCTATTCTATATAAAGCATAAGAAAAACTTATAAAATATAAAGAAATAATAGAGTATGGAGCAAAGAAAAAGAGATACGTACAGAGCCTATTACCCATAAACCCTCCAATTGATAATCACCATTATAGTATGGCGATAATTTATAATTAATAACAATATTTATAGAGATAGAATTTGAGGAAAGATATAATTCTATGTATGGAAAGAGAGTTTCCTTTTTTAAAGAGTCTTAATAGACTTAAACTATTCTTAACAAAATATTTTTATTTGAGAAGAGAAATAATTTTCGGTGTAAAATGAGAATTTCTTTTGTTTAACTACTATAGAAGTTTAATCCATTTAAACTTTTAGTACACGTAAAAAAGAAGAAGATAATATCTAATAAACATTGAAACATACTATTGAGCTTGTATTTATTAGGGATAGAATTTTAAGTATTGGAGTTACTTTAATTGGTCCAAATACTACTTCAATTTATTAGGAGTTACATTATCAAAACAGGTAAACGTGTTTTGATAAGATTCTTTTTATTATTTTGGTTCATTTATTTTTTATAAAAATTAATTTCGCCTATATACCACTTGGATACGATTCTTTTTATATATTGGACCGGCATGTTTAATTCTAATCCTAATTGGAATTAAACCTCTTACTTTAAGTTAATTATGAGATTAATCCCATATTGCATTTAAACACATTAAAATTAATAAATAGGGGTATAAATATATTTTTTATTTTAAAATTATATTTTCCTAAGATAGCTACAAAATTGCTTAATTATCTATACTACTGTTAACATATTCTTATCGATAATGTTAAAAGTTCTATGGTGATCATAAAATTATAAGTTTTATATTGATAACAACCCTATTTTTTATTTTTAAATTATAAAAAAGAAAGTAAAAGTAATTAATGAAAACTCAAACTAACATATCATTACCAAAAACAAAAGAAGAAGAAAAAAGAAAGATATGACAAATATGATTACATACGAGGCAGGGGGAGAATGGTAAAATAAAATAATAATAAAACATTTATATTCTACATAAAACATAAGAAAAATTTATAAAATATAAAAAAAGAGTAGAGTATGGAGCAAAGAAAAAAAGATACGTACAGAGCCTATTACCCATAACCCCTCCAATTGATAATCACCATTATAGTATGACGATGATTTATAAATGATAACAATATTTATAGGGATAGAATTTGAGGAAAGATATAATTATATGTCTGGAAATAGAGTTTCTTTTTTTAAGGAGTCTTAATAGACTTAAATTATTCTTAACAAAATATTTTTCTTTAAGAAAAGAAATAATTCTCCGTATATAAAGAGAATTTATTTTGTTTAACTATTATAGAATTTAATTCATTTAAACTCTTAGTATACGGAAAAAACGAAGAAGATAATATCTAATATAAAACATTGAAACATACTATTGAGTTTGTATTTATTAGGGATAGAATTTTAAGTATTGGAGTTACTTTAATTGGTCCAAATAATACTTCAATTTATTAGGAGTTACATTATCAAAACAGGTAAACGTTTTTTGATAAGATTCTTTTTATTATTTTGGTTCATTTATTTTTTATAAAAATTAATTTCGCCTATATACCACTTGGATAAGATTCTTTTTATCTATTGGACCGGCATGTTAATTCTAATCCTAATTGGAATTAAACCTCTTACTTTAATTTAATTATGAGATTAATCCCATATTGCATTTAAACGCATTAAAATTAATAAATAAGGGTACAAATATTTTTTTATTTTAAAATTATATTTTCCTAAGATAACTACAAAATTGCTTAATTATCTATACTACTCTTAATATATTCTTATTGATAGTGTTAAGAGTTTTATATTGATCACAAAATTATAAGTTCTATATTGATCACAAACCTATTTTTATTTTTAAATTATATTTTAATTCTAAACATAATTATATTAAACTACATCTATATTTGTGTTTTATTAGATTAAAGTGGTTCAAAGATGAAAACAAAAAAATATTATAGATATAAATTTGTATTTTATAGGTGTTTGAAAAATCTATTTTAATTGGTGTAAATAGAATCCTAATTCAATTTTAATTGGTCCAAATAGAATCTTAGTTCAATTTAGAGTTAGAATAAAATTTTAAATATAAATACTGAAATACTGAAATACTGAAATACTTAATCATCAATTTATAAGTTCTATATTGATCACAACCCTATTTTTTTATTTTTAAGTTATATTTTAATTCTAAACATAATTATATTAAACTACATCTATAACACTCCTACAACTTTTTACTATTATCTTATATATATCTCCATATTTTTAAAACGTTTGTGTTTTATTAGATTAAATTGGTTCAAAGATGAAAACAAAAAAATATTATGGATACAAATTTGTATTTCATAGGTGTTTGAAAATTCTATTTTAATTGGTCTAAATAGAATCATAATTCAATATTAATTCGTCAAAATAGAATCCTATTTCAAGTTAGAGTTATAGTAAAATTTTAAATATAAGGGTTAATTTCAGTAAACCCCCCTATACTATCCAGATTAATCAACTAACCCCTTCTCTGTCCACTTTGCCCCCTATACTATTCAATTTCATCAAATTGCCCCCCTCAGCTCACATTTTGATTAAAAATGCCAAAATTACCCTCAATCAATAGTATAAGGGGGTTTGTTGATTCAACTATTTAATTTTTTTTTTTTCAAAAATCAATTATATTTTTCACAAAAATTATAAATTCAGAAATATATATATATTTCTTTTGCAAAGTGGACAGATTTTCGGAAATTTTGTTTTTTTTCGGAAATTTTTTTTTTCATATGTTGCAGATTTTTGGAAAAAAATGATTTTTTGCAAAAAAAATTTGAATTTTTTTTTTTCATATGTTGCATATTTTCGAAAAAAATTATTTTTTGCAAAAACAATTTTGAAAATTTTTTTTTCATATGTTGCAGATTTTCGGAAAAAAATGATTTTTTGCAAAAAAAATTTGAATTTTTTTTTTTCATATGTTGCAGATTTTCGGAAAAAAATGATTTTTTGCAAAAAAAATTTGAATTTTTTTTTTCATATGTTGCAGATTTTCGAAAAAAAATTATTTTTTGCAAAAAATATTTGAAAATTTTTTTTTTTCATATGTTGCAGATTTTCGGAAATTTTCTTTTTTTTTTTCGGAAATTTTGTTTTTCATATGTTGCAGATTTTCGGAAAAAAATGATTTTTTGCAAAAAAAATTTTTAATTTTTTTTAATATGTTGCAGAATTTCGGAAATTTTTTTTTGTTTTCGGAATTTTTTTTCTGACAAAAAAATGATTTTTTGCAAAAAAAATTTTGAATTATTTGTTTTTCATATGTTGCAGATTTTCGAAAAAAAATTATTTTTTGCAAAAAAAATTTTGAATATTTTTTTTTTTTCATATGTTGCAGATTTTCGGAAATTTTATTTTTCGCAAAAAATTTTGAAATTTTTTTTTTCAAATGTTGCAGATTTTCGGAAAAAAATAATTTTTTGCAAAAAAAATTTTGAAATTTTTTTTTTCATATGTTGCAGATTTTCTGAAAAAAATGATTTTTTGTAAAACAAATTTTGAATTTTTTTTTTTCATATGTTGCAGATTTTCAGAATTTTTTTTTCGCAAAAAAAATGATTTTTTGCAAAAAAAAATTTGAATTTTTTTTTTCATATGTTGCAGATTTTCGGAAAAAAATATATTTTTTGCAAAATTTTTTTTGAATTTTCTGTGAAAAATGAATTTTCATATGTTGCAGATTTTTTGCAAAAGAAATATATATATATATATATTTCTGAATTTATAATTTTTGTGAAAAATATAATTGATTTTTGAAAAAAAAAATTTTAAATGGTTGAATCAACAAACCCCCTTATACTATTGATTGAGGGTAGTTTAGGCATTTTTAGTCAAAATGTGAGCTGAGGGGGCAATTTGATGAAATTGAATAGTATAGGGGGCAAAGTGGACATAGAAGGGGTTAGTTGATTAATCTGGATAGTATAGGGGGGTTTACTGAAATAACCCATTGGAAAATGATATATATTTCGGAATATATATATATGATTCGTCAAAAGTATATATTTTTCGAATTATTTTAAAAAATATGATTTTTTTCTGAAAAATATACATTATTTTCTAAAATATAAAAAATATATATTTCGGAATAAAATTATATTATTTTAGGAAAAAAAATCATATTTTGGAAAATAATATATATTTTTCTCAAAAAAATTATTTTTTGGAAAAAATTCATATTTTTTTAAAACAATTCAAAAAAAAATATATTTTTGACGAATTATATATATATTCCAAAATATATATCATTTTCCAATAAAACTTAATTTGATTTAAATTATAAAACTCATTATCCTAATTAATTTTTTTTTTGCCAAATGAAACTTTCTTTTCATAAAAATGTATTCATAAATTGTGATTTATATATGAATATATTAATTATGATTGAATTTTATGATTAAAATTAAATTAAAATTTAATAACAAGTTAATTAATTTACAAATAAAATAATTAAAACTTACAAAAAATATTTTTAACATTTGAGAGTATATTTATTTTAATACATTAAAGGTAAATGACATAATTAATATTCTAACTAAAATAAATAATATTTTTATAATTTAAAGAATTAAGAAATATAATAGTAAAGATAAGATTAAAGGTAAGGTGAAAATACAAAAAGTTTGGAGGGTAAAAGGGTAAAATAATTTGAAGACAAACCCATAATGCAACCTTTTATGAAACTTTAGGGGATTCTAAGTTTATTTCATAATTAAGGAAGTATAATAGAAAAAGATAGCAAATTTTAGGGAGGTTTTAAGCAATTTACCGTTAAACTATTTATTGTATATATATATACATGATTAACTAAGATATCCTATGTCCACCAAATATTGGTGGGTCGAATGTTTTAATGACAATTAAATGTATCATTTGCATGCGTGCCACGTATTACATTTTCCTTCTTCATATTTTTGGTTTTATTATAATGATGTGATAATTTATAGTGTAAATAATTTATAATTTTAATGCATGAAGAGTAAATTAATAAAATAATATAATAAAATATTTTGACTTTTTAAATATAATATTGAAACGGAAAAAAAAATTAAAAATGAACATTTATTTTTTTACGGAAGGAGTAAATGTTAATATTAGTCCTTGAGAAAATGATAAATTAATAAGTAAAGCCATTAAACCTTATCTTTGTCAAAAGGGTGATGGAGGATGAATGGCTGAAGCTTTTGTAGGGTCAATTCATGCTTCTCTCATGTGTTCCCAGGCCCCACATATTATGTGGCACATAGCCCCTTCTCTACTCTCTCTGGAGTGTATATACATATACATATATATACATATACATATATATATGTTTTTGTATTTATATGGCAAATATTCTCTCTCCATGACTTGCCAATAAATTGTGCATGAGTTCAATTATTGCAATCATCCTAAAAAGCATGACATATTTGTTGTCTTGCCAACCCATATATTTACCTCACAGATTACCACTATCCCACCATCAACCTTCTTACACCAATTAAAGTCTCTTTGACTTTATCATTTATGTTTATTTTAAAAGAATGTACCAAGAAAATTAATTTTTTTGAAAAGTATGTACCAAGGGAAATATGGTCACAATAAAATGCATCACTTTTCGTTAGTACAATTTTAGGAGAAGCTTTAACATTGGTAAAATATACTAGAAATATATTAAAAAAAATCCTAGCTATAAATAAAGGAATTGAAACTTCATGAATTTTATTTTTATGGTGTTACCGTGTCCAGTTACATTCTATCATTCATAGTACAATGCCTCTGATTTTGACCTTCACGTTGTGCGAAAAAAAAAAAATCACTCATTGTAGGGGTTCACAAGTAGGGATGACAAAATGACCCGATCCGGCGGGTTTCCGACCCGATCCGATCCGTTAAGAATTCGACGGTACACATATAAACGGGTTTGGTATGAAAATTAAAAACCCGAAACGAGTTAGGGTTTCCTGTGAAACCCGTCGGTAAACCGATCCGCTAAGAACCCGGCGGCAACCCGACCCGATAGAACCCGACCCGACCCGACAAGAACCCGGTGGTAACCCGCCCCGCGAGAACCCGAACCCGACCTGCCCCGCTAAAAACCCGTTGGTAACCCGCCAGTTTATTCAATTTCCTCCAATTAAAATCAATTTCAGTAATATAAATTAGGAACCTTGTCAATTTTACTCAATTTAATTACTTTGAGTTGGAGATTTTCATCAATTAAACTTAATTTCACTCAATTTAACTACTTTAAGTTGTGAATTTTATCAATTTCACTTAATTGAATATAATCAAACTAGTTTAAATTGGATTATTTACTTAATTTTAATTAATTGAAGTCAATTTCACTATTTTAAATTGGGGTCTTTACTTAATTTTACTTTGTGTTGAGGATTTGTTCAATTTCACTATATTGAACATAATTAAACTAATTTGAATTAGGAAATTTACTCAATTGAACTTAATTTCACTATCTTAAGTTGAGAAATTTATCAATTAGACTAATTTGAATTAGGGATTCACTCAATTTCATTAAGTTGAAACCAATTTCACTAATTTAAATTGGGAATTTTATCAGTTTCGTTGAAGTGAATTTAACCAATTTGAGTCGGGGATTTACTTAATTGAATTTAATTTCATTCAATTTCACTACTTTGTGTTGGGGATCTTGTCAATTTCACTCAATTGAACTCAATTAATCTAATTTAAATTAGGCAATTTACTCAATTGAACTTAATTTCATTATTTTGTGTTGGGGATTTGTTCAATTTCACTATATTGAACATAATTAAACTAATTTGAATTAGGAAATTTACTCAATTGAACTTAATTTCACTACTTTGAGTTGAGAAATTTATCAATTAGACTAATTTGAATTAGGGATTCACTCAATTTCATTAAGTTGAAACCAATTTCACTAATTTAAATTGGGAATTTTATCAGTTTCGTTGAAGTGAATTTAACCAATTTGAGTCGGGGATTTACTTAATTGAATTTAATTTCACTCAATTTCATTACTTTGTGTTGGGGATCTTGTCAATTTCACTCAATTGAACTCAATTAATCTAATTTAAATTAGGCAATTTACTCAATTGAACTTAATTTCATTATTTTGTGTTGGGGATTTGTGCAATTTCACTATATTGAACATAATTAAACTAATTTGAATTAGGAAATTTACTCAATCGAACTTAATTTCACTACTTTGAGTTGATAAATCTATCAATTAGACTAATTTGAATTAGGGATTCACTCAATTTCATTAAGTTGAAACCAATTTCACTAATTTAAATTGGGAATTTTATCAGTTTCGTTGAAGTGAATTTAACCAATTTAAGCCGGGGATTTACTTAATTGAATTTAATTTCACTCAATTTCACTACTTTGTGTTGGAGATCTTGTCAATTTCACTCAATTGAACTCAATTAATCTAATTTAAATTAGGCAATTTACTCAATTGAACTTAATTTCATTACTTTGTGTTGGGTATTTTATTTATTTCACTCAATTGAACACAATTAATCTAATTTAAATTAGGGAATTTACTCAGTTTAATTTAATTTCACTATTTTGAGTTGAGTTTTTATTGGAGATTTAATCAATTTCAATCAATTAAATTATTTAAATCCTATACTAATATAAGGATAATTTGATTTATATATATTTAATTAAGTTTAAAAAATATAAAATATCAATAAAGATAAAATTTTAAAATTTTATAAATCCTAGGATAGTCTAAAACTTGTACCCAAACAATCCTAATCCTATAGTGGACAATCCTACTCCTATGCCCAAACAAACCCCATTACCCAAACTCAAGTCAAGTTTAAACCTAATTTGATACATGATATCATCTATCTCAACTCTCAAGCGTCGCTCTATCAGAGTCTCAGATAACTAAAACTCTTTCTCAAATGTCAAGCCTTAGGGGCTAGATCTGGCTGAAGAAACAATTCTCTGTTTGTGGTCTCCCCGTCACCATCTCGATTCTCTACAGGACCGCCTCTTCCCTCTCCTTGTGCTCTTCGCAGTTCAGGTATATATATAATTAACAGTAGATGAGATTGATGTGATTACCGAACCTTGTGATTGCTTACGTGATTAGGAATAGAAAATGCAGCCACTAGTGTAATGGTTCATTTCAGTAGTATAAACTGCTTTCAGGGGATGTCTGTGGTTTGAAAGAAATGACTGTTAAATTACTAATTTAGAGGTAGTGCATCTTGATTTTTTTTTTTTTTTTTTTTTTTTTTTTTTTGAGGTTGTTACTTTGTTGGTTGCCGTTTATATTTAAATGTATTTATAAGCTTGAAGTATTTGTTTCTAGATTTTCATTGATTTAAAGTTCCTGACTTCACCTAGAAGATATATGACCATGGTAAACTTTATAGCTGCTGGATTTTGCTATTTTTGGATTTTGTCGGGTTGCTGTTTTCCGTTAGCCTATTTGAATACTGATTTATATGTTGTTTTGAATGCTTCTTAGCAAATTTGTATACTGATTTTCGCTAGCCTTGAATATTGATTTATATCTACTGGTGACAAAATGCATAACTTGTATATATATGGCCAAACATGGTAATAAGTTGTATGTATATGTGAATCACAGGTGACATGTACACTTGATATACAAACAACAGCAGGAAAAAGAAAAAAATGTTTAATTTAAAGAACAAGATGAAAAATGTTCATGCCATTTTATTACCGATGGTAACCCGATGGAACCCGATTATACCGACGGGATGGTAATGGTATTACCGATTCCAACCCGTCGCGGGTTTGGGGTGAGTTTGGTATTAGTAATTTTTAAATGGGGTGGTAATGGTATTTGTTAAACCCGTACCAAACCCGACCCGTTGCCATCCCTATTCACAAGATCTAGGTGATGTGAAGATAGTTTCTGCACAAGTTCGTCAACCAAAATAACAGTATTGATGTTCTTATTACTTTTGACTTGCTTTACAGAGAAATGGAGAAAAGGATAACAAGTACAAGTAATTGAGAAGTACTTTATCTCTCTAGGATTTTCTCTCTCTTGGTCTCCCTCCCAAAGTCCTCCTTAAGTGAGCTCTCGCAACCTCTATTTATAGACGTGAGTGCTCAGTAATCCTCGCGATTTGTATTGTCATGTCAGCACTTATCTCACGACATAGTTTTTTCGTCCTCGCGGATTCCATTGCCATGTCAGCACCTGTCTAGTGACATGGTCCCTGCGTACTTAATCCGTGATATAAATACCTTGCTCAGTATTATTTCACGCCCTTGTCCACACAAAATGGATTCGCATATTTTATGCGCGGATATTACTGCGTGCCATAAATACCTTGCACAATATCATCCGCGAAACGAATTCGCGGATCATAATGTGCGTCATGCCTTGTGATCCGCGCCTGTTGCATCGCGGATCTGATTTTATCCTTAGCCAAGGATGCCGTTATAGCTTTGCTGGGTTATGACCAATCATGCATGCCTTAGTCATGTCCCTGAATACTAGCGACCTCTCTAAGGTACTTTTACTTAGGACGGTGTAAATAAGGTCGCGACCCACTATTTACTCATCCCAAGCATTTCCCTTAGATTCCGCTTAGTACTCGCCACGCGAGCAGCATATAGGGTTATGAGTTACTGATGCGAGCTATAAAACACAACAGTCCCTCATACTTCCCTTTGTGTAATGCAAGCTCTTGCGTAAAAAACCATATTTGGGTTAATTCCCCAAGTAATCAATTATTTGGGCTACTCTCCCAAATAATCTTTTACTTGGGCCAGTTTCCCCAAATATACCAATCCTGGGCCATATCCGAGATAATTAAAGCTTGGGCCATATCCCAGATAATTTAATCTTTGGGCTATTATCCCAACGAGTCATTTTTGCCGTTTATGCTATTTCGCGAATCATCCCTCTTTACATTTTTCCCCGTTGCACTTTTGATACTTGACCAAGTATTAAAGTGCAATAACCTGTAGCTTCGCGAATCAAATCCTTGCTTCAAAGCCGCTTTTCCTCATGCCACTTTGGCCCTTTTCCTGCGAATGAAATTCGTTTCCCATGTTTCGTGTCTATTGATCCGCGAACATTCCTTCTTGGTTTTTTCTGTTTTTCCATGACTTTTGTGCATGTGCTTATTTTGTTTTTCCCCATATCTTTCTTATTTTTCACAAACTCTTTTTATCCTTTGATCCGCGACTTTTGAATTTGCGGCAACCTTGGCGTCGGTTCGGCTTCCGCGGTCATTGATGGCATCCCCTAGGTTTCCGGGCCCCTTCCCTATATAAGTTTCCCTTGTACATTTCATTTCACTTTTTCCTCTTTCTTCTGTTTTTTTTTGCTCTAATGCTTCCTAACCTCCTTTGTGTTATTTTTATCTTTACCATTTTATTTTCAAACCCCTATTTCCTTCGCGGTTCTAATCTTTAAACCCCTTACTCCCCTATTTTCAATGGCCAAATCCTCATCCTCTAAACTCTTAGTCCCTCCATCTGGGAGTGTCCCATCTATTCCTCAACCAACAAAATGGAGAAAGGCTCCCTTTTTCGAGGTTTCCCATGATCATTTCTGGAGTTCCATTGAGAACCTTCCTCCTGCGGGAGATATTACAGATGAATCCATGCTCATTCATTATGACGGCGAAGCCCCCTTAGCCAATATCCCACATTCCTCACTCCTTCGCCTCCTCATTGAAATAAGTGATGTCCCATATTCCTTTATAGAATATGAAGGGCACGTGTCACCCATTACCCATTGGAGGATGTGGTCCAACCACATACTCAGTCAGGATAGGCACCGCGAGACTCTTAGACAGGCAGGTCTACTGGACTCCATAGAACTATTTTCAGACTTGTCTGTTCGTCGAGACGCGGATGCTCTCAATCTTTTGGTGTCGCGATGGAGCTCTTTCTCTCACACTTTTGTCACCTATTGGGGAGATTTTACCCCAACCTTAGAAGATGTGTACGTGCTGTTTCGACTCCCAGTTTTCGACTCGCGACCCCTTGATGCCCCAGCTTTCAGTGAGGCAGACCAGGTGATTCATTCTCACCTCCAGTCTTGCACAGCTTATGCCGCGAAAAGAGGTAGCCGCTTTAAGGATGGTGCCATACTTGACGAGACACCTTTTATAAAAAGTGTTAAGTTAAAGTACTCAAGATGGTGTCATCACTTCTTCAGGGACTATGAACCAAAACTGCCTCTCCTTCGCGGTCAAGATCGCGAATCGATGCCTGGCCCTGAATTCAACGGTGACTTTGAACTGGCAGGGTTTTTAGCTTATTGGTTGTACCGCTATATCTTTCAGGGACGTCCTGAAGATGGGCCCAATAAATTGGTGTTTTTGATGGCTTCTATGGCCTCGCGGGGTATCAGGCTTCCCTTAGCCCCTCTATTCCTGGGCACCCTTTATTCATAGTTAGATACCTTATCCAACGATTTCCTAAGGTCAGTTGGTAGGTATGACATAAGCACCCACATTCCTTGTCTTTTCCTTATGCTTTTCATTTTTGAAAGATTCCCAAAATATGCCCCCAAACCTCTTAGCTTTTCATCCTCAAATATTGACACCCATAGTCCCAGATCATGAGCTGCTCGTTGGTCAGGACTTCTTTCTACCAAGCGACTTGAAGATTTTATTGACTTCAGTCGCAACTTCTCCTGGAGACCTTACACAATGCCTTTAGATGGTATTCATTTCCCCTCTTTCTATCCTATGGAGGAGCAGACTGCCTATGGTTACCAAGACCATGAAGAGCTTATCTTTGTTGCTTTTTCCTTCGACTGCTGCTTGCCTATTTTTGATGACTCTTTTTCGCGAACTATTCCTTACAATCCTTCGTGAGTGGCTCGTCAGTTGGGTTTTGAGCAGGCAGTTCCAGTTTATGTTGCTCCTCCCTCGGGCGATTCCCCTGACAACTATGATGCGGCCCTGGTGAGATACCGCGAGGAATATGAGAAAAAACACCAAGAGTTCACTTTTGCCATTTTTATTCCCGCGAGATCTCGAGAAGGTGGCCGAACCGCGGCCTATGTGGATTTTTGGTTTCAAGTCACAACTGACTTCCAAACATTCATGATGGGTCCTCCTAGACCGATTGCTCCTGTAAACATATTCGTGGGAGACTCATCTTTGAAATTACACAAGCCTCATGGCTCCCGTGGATTTTATAGCAAGCTTTCCCTTCCAGTTGCTGATGATCATGAGGGCCCAAGCACTTCAAATCTGGTTACTAAGAAACCGAAAATTTTGAAAGAGAGAAAAGGTAAATCCAAAGTACCTCCCGCTCCAAAATGAAAGCGTTCCGAGCGTGTCGAAGTAACAACCTCTATTCCGGTTCGCGAGGAACCTATTTCTAAACGTTTGGTAATGAAGTTATAACTTTATACTTTATTCTTACTCTCAGTTACTGTTATCAACTGCTTTTTAACCAGTTTGTTTGTATTTCAGAGATCCGCGAGATCGGCTGTCACATCACCATCCTGACCTCTTCCATCAATAGATCCCTCAATAGCAGTTAACTCTACGGGTGACTTCCTAGACTATATTCCTTTGTCTCAGCGGAAAAGAGAGCATATGGCCCAGATTTTAGAAGCTACTGCTACTCATACTTCAGAAGATGATGAGGTAGATATTATCCCCTTGATTCGCAGAAGGTCGAACCCTTCTGTTTTGATCTCCTCTCCTGAAATATTTGGAGTTGAACATCTTGTTTTTCAGTCACATCAAGCTGAGGATGAAACTACATCTTTTACTCAAGGTGAGGCTGAATCATCCTTTCCGCGAATGGAAGAGTTACCTCATTTGGAAACATCCTCTCCGCGAGTTAGAGAATCTTCTCCGCGAACAAAAGCTAACTCTTTGCTTGATACGGTTGCAAAGGCTATGGATGATATTCAAGCTTCAGATCCTTTATTCTCATGTACTGACTTGTTAAATTCTCCTTTTTATTTTATCTTGTTAAATTCATGAGGCTGCATCTTAGTGTTTATTTATCACTTTCAGCTCGCGAGGTTGAGCATTCTGTTGATGATTCTGATCGCGAGGTAGCTGATATACTCTCAGACTTCCCTGATCAAGGAAAAGAAACGGTACCGCCAATATCTAAAGTCGCGAGGAAGATTCTGCTCTCCGATTCAGATGATGGGGATGATCTTCCCATTTCTTCCATTAACCGTAAGGATGCTCATCCATCCAACGCGAATTCATCCCCCCTTGACAAATCCAAATCCGCGGTCTCGACAAATCTTGATACCGCGGATCAAAATAAAACTGCAAATATTCCGGAGATACCTGAAGCACATGATACCATTCCTGTCTCAGAAGTAGATGTTGCAGCAACGATTGACCCATAAGCCTCCAGTTCTGATATAGATGCTCGGCATATGGAACCTATTATTTGTGATATTGCTGCTAAGCTTGCTCCCACTTTGTAGGATGGGTCCCAAATTCAAAGATCACTTTTCGGGGGTCCTGAAGCTGATATGGAGACTATTACTGAATCTTCCCTTGGCGCGAATCAAATTGAGACCGCGAATGATGGTAATTTTTATACAATTTTCATCCGCGAACACAACTCTCCATGTAATATTGATTTATTGATAATTCCATCTTTTTTTGTAGGTAAGTCAAATAAGAGTCCTGAATCCTTATTTCCCGATTCTACATTTGAGGATCCTGAAGCTCTTCTCAATGAATTCCCCTCACCCCCAAACACTTTACAAAACCTCACATTTCCTAACTCTGATTCCTTTTTCCTTCCTATTCACCCTCAGCAGACACATAAGCAGTCTTCCTCATCTGTTCAACAAATCCAACCTCATCCTTCACAAACACATACATCCATTCCTACTACCTCATCCGTGCCACAAACCCAACCTCCTCAACCCCCTCCCCAAGCCATTCCCGTGCCTTTGGCTCTAAATCCTCAGCAGGATCAAGTCTACTGGCGCAATTTTTTATGTTATTCAGGCGATATGGCTATTCTGGATCGTGTCTACAGTAGCCATCCAGAGACATTTGCTACCTTGGAGCTCTACGATCCCCTTCTCCAACCTACATTTCTGCATATTATTGCAGATACTTTCGCTTCCTTGACAACTACTTGCATCCGCGACCTTACCTCTACTACTTTGCCACTTTGTCGTGCCCGTATCAAGGATTGGAAGAATATGAAAATGAATGTTGCTTGGTGGGAGATTCATCTTGAGAAGGTCGAGCGCCTATATGCAAAACACTGTGCTGAGGTCAAAGCTCTTACTGAGTATCAAACCAGTATGTCAAGAGTGGAAGAAGCCCGTGCTTTATTAGCAGTTGCAGAGCAAGATGCCCTTAGGCTTAAGGATTCTGCGGAACATTCCATGCGTTCTCGCGAGTTACAAGAGGAACATGAAAATCTCCACATCTCTTCTCCTGTTAGCCGCGATTTGTACTAGTAGCGATTTTGTATTAGTAATGATATATATACATTTTCATATATGCAATTTTGTATACATTGTGCTAATGTTATTATCATTCGCCTCTTGTATTTAAGATTGGTACAACTTGATCCATTTTACATTAAGAGGTCCAACACTCTCGCGGGTGATTTCATGCTCCATTCTGTAGTACCCACTGCTTCCTTCATTTGTAATCACATACGACCCTTCCCATTTGGCTTCAAATTTTCTCACCCTTTGTCCTCTCATAATTGTTGGCACTACTTTCAACACTCTGTCTCCCACCTTAAACCATCTGTACCTTACCTTTTTGTTGTAACTCTTTGCTTGTTTTTTATTGTACTCTTTCTGATTTGTAAAGGCTTCGACCCTTGTTTCATCCAATCCCTCTATCTCCAATAGCCTGTCTTCCAAACTACTTTTTCATGTCAACCTTTTAGCAGCCATTTCTATCTCCGTCGGTAGCACAACCTCTGCTCCATAAACTAATGCATAAGGGTTCATGCCTGTCGCACTCCGATATGCGGTTCGCTGTGCCCACAACGCTATTGGGAGCTCTTCCACCCACTTCTTCTGGTTATCATGTACCAACCTGGACAAGATTCGAATTAACGTTTTATTATAGGCTTCAACTTGTCCATTTCCTTTTGGATAATAAGGCGTGGACTTGTGATGAATGACTGAGTATCTCCCCAACAAATCCACAACCTTACTATTGACAAAAGGAGTCCCGTTATCCGATAGTATCACCTTTGGTATTCCAAATCGGCAAATGATATTTTCTTTTATGAATCGAACCACATTATTTGTTGTCGTCCGTCGTAGAGGGATAGCTTCTACCCGTTTTGTGAATAATTCTGTTGCCACTAAAATCCATGCATGGCCCTGAGCTTGTGGCGTGACTGGTCCAACTATGTCCAGTGCCCAAGTATGGAAAGGCCAAGGTGTAGCTAAACTGTGCAATTCAGCTTCCGGAGCGTGGATAAGATCTCCGTGCACCTGACACACATGACATTTTCTCACAAAATCGCTGCAGTCCTTCTCCATTGTTGTCCAGTAATACTCGGATGACAACAACTGTTGAAACATTTTTCTAGAGCCCTGGTGACCAAACACATGAACCTGTTTCAATATTTCCCCCGTTTCTTCTTCGCTTACACACTTCATCAATTTTCCCTCGAAGCTTTTGCGGAACAATTTTCCCTCTTGTAAGACGAATCGCGAGGCCAATTTTCTGAACCGCGGTTGATCTTTTTTAGGCAAAATTCCATATTTCAAATAATGCACATATTTGTCCCGCCAATCTATCAAGTCTGCTATATTACCTTCTCTCGCTGATGGATATGCATTACAGTTTTGACAGCTACTTTGTAACTTTACTGCCTCATCCTTCATACTTGGCCAAAAGAAACCTTCTCGCTGCAAAACTCGGTAGAGAGTGACATCCGTTTGACCACATATTTTCTTATGAGCTTTCTGTAGCAGTTCTTTTATCTCGTTTATTGCTACACATCTAGCTAGGATTCCTCTGGTTGCCCTGTAATATAACACACATTTTATGAGCTGATACTCCCATCTCAAGGCATTGTTATCGTTCCTTAGTAGAACATGTATTATATGTGTTCTCCAATCATGTTCTTCATACACCTCAGATTCCTTTGCGTTACTGACCACTGAGTCAGTTCTTCGTACTACTTGTACAGAAGACTCCAATCCTTGGAAATGTAGTCGCGACCCCAATGTCGCCAGTACATCGGATCGTCGGTTGCCCTCTCGCGGTTCGTGCGAAAAACTCATGGTCTCAAAGCCTTCTATTATCTGACGGATGAGGGTTCTGTAAGACACCAGATGAGGTTCCTTGACAGCATATTCCCCTTTCACCTATTTGATGACCAGTTTGGAATCTCCTCTTACATGAAGTACTCTTGCCTTCAACCGTTGAGCCATCATCAATCCCAGTGCTAACCCTTCGTACTCGGCAATATTGTTGGTACAAGGAAAGTTAAGTTTGTAGGCCATGACTAATTCTTCTTGTGTCTCCTTATTCCTCAGTACGAAACCAGCTCCTCCTCCTTTTTCCGTGGATGGTCCGTCGAATTCTAAAGTGAATTCCGCACCTTGTTCCGCACTTGCCGCCCCTACTTCTTCCACCTTGGGCTCAACTTCTCCAGGAAACAAAGCTAACAGATCTGACAAGGCTTGACTTTTTACAGCTTTGGGTCTAGAGCATGTGATCTCATATTCAGACAGTGCTAGTAACCATCGAGCAATTCTTCCACTGAGTATGGGCTTCGTGAGTAGATACCGTATGGGGTCTCTTTTGGTGATGAGTTCTAATGGATGGGCCAATAAATAATGTCTGAATTTCTGGGCTGCGAATACTAAAGCGAGACAGTGTTTTTCCAGCGATGTGTATCGCGACTCTGGTCCTTTGAGCACCCGACTGATATAGTAAACAGGCTTTTCTTCCCCTTCATGTTCCTGGGCCAACAGAGCTCCCACGGATTTATTGGTGGAAGTGAGATACATTATCAATGGTTTTCCTGACTCGGGCGCTATCATTGTTTTTGGTGGTGCCAAAATCCTTTTAATTTTCTCAAAAGCCTCTTGCTGCTCTTCTCCCCAGCTATATACAGATTTTTCCTTCAACAACGGCATGAGTGGGTGAGTTACCTCTGCCAGTGCCGGGATAAACCTCCTCAGATAAGATATATTTCCCATAAAAGTTTTCAACATTTTGCGAGTTGCAGGTGGAGCCATTTCTAATACTGCCTTAGCCTTTGTCGGGTCCATATCAATGCCATGCCGATGTACAACACACCCCAAGAACTTTCCTTCTGGTACTCCAAAGGCACATTTGAGGGGATTCATCTTCAAATTATAATCGCGACATCGTTGCAATACCTTTCGCAAATCACCTACATGATCTTGTACGGCTCTGGATTTTACCACCAAATCGTCGACATAGTCCTCCACAATTTTATGCATTAGGTCATGGAATATGGCTGTCATGGCGCGTTGATACATGGCCCCGATATTTTTAAGCCCGAATGGCATGACCGTATAGTGAAAATTCCCCATCGGGGTGCAAAAACAATTTTCTCAGCATCCTCCGGTGCCATCTTAATCTGATTGTACCCACTGAATCCATCCATTAATGAGAAAATCTCGTGTCCTGAGGTTGCATCCACCATGGTGTCAATGTTAGGAAGAGGGAAATCATCTTTTGGGCAAGCCTTATTGAGATCGCGATAATCTACACATACACGTATCTGCCCAGTCTTCTTCTTTACATGCACAATGTTCGCGAGCCATGTCGGATGCTGGGTTGGCTTGATGAACCCTGTTTTCAGTAGTTTCTCCACTTCTGCCTTAATTTGTACCTCTAAATCGGGATGAAATACTCGTTGTTTTTGTTTCTTTGGTTCTGATGCGGGATTCACATGAAGATGGTGGCTTACCAATCCAACATTGAGTCCCGGAATTTGATTATAGTCCCAAGCAAAGACATCTCGAAACTCTTTGAGCAATTCTATCAGAGCATTCTTAGTATCTTTAGGCAGCGTATTGCTTATGAAGGTGGGTCGTGGATCCGTGTCGTTGCCTATGTCCACTTCGCACAACCCATGCTCTGTTCGCGGATCCACCTTCAGTACCTCAGGGTCAGCTTCAAGTTTTCTTTGTATAGTCTTAACTATCCCGGGGTCAGTGCCAACTGCGCTAGCTTCTGACCCCCAATCCCGTCATAATTTATACACTACTCGTCCATCGGGCATTTTGACCCGTGACCAGCTCACCTCTTTGAGCTTCCGTTTAACTGAACTACCATTTTCCAGTTCATTCCATTCTGGTAACGGTGTGGAAAAAACGCCGGGCCCATTTTCCTCACTGTATTCTGAGAAATAGACTGCATCCGCAAAATGGGTCTCTGATGCGCAGAAAGGACTTTTAGATGCCTTTACAGTCATTATTCCTTCTCCCCAATTGGCCTTCATTACTTGATGATAGGATGACGGTACCACGCCATATGCATCCAACCACGGTCTGCCCAACAACAATTGATATGAGGGTTCTCCTTTGATGACATGAAATTTGGTAGGCCCCCTGATCTTCCCAATTTTGAGGTCCAATGTCGCGAATCCTATAGTGGCCTGCTGATCTCCATTAAAATCAGTAACTGCAATAGTATGATTCATGATCTTGCTTTCGGGAAAATTGACCATTTGCAAAGTGACCAGTGGGATCAAATTGACTGACGCTCCCCCATCCAAGAAAACTCGTTTCATCTCTCGACCATTTACAATGGCTGGTACATACAGCGGCCGATTATGGAGAAAAGGTACTTGTCTGTCTGCTTCAGAAAATGTGATCTTACTGGAGGCCTTCTCATGCTGCGGAATTACAATGGTATGATTGAGTGCGGCAACCGTTTGCTCTTTCAAGAATTCCTTCACGTGTTCCTGTATTGGGAGTTCATTGAAGAAGACGTCTATCTTAGCATTCTCCTTGGCTTCACGTATTGGAGGGCAATCATATTTGGCGGCATTGACCATATCCTCAGTACTGTCCCTGGCGGTCACCACAGCCACATTTGCAGGGAAAGGCTCATGAACTACATTATTTTCCACTTCCAAGTCTCCCGATGCTATTTTTTGATGCACTAAACTTCGAAACGCCCAGCAGCCCATCAACGAATGCCGAATACTCCTGTGGTAGGGACAGTAGTTGCTCTTCATCCTTTCCTCTCTCGGCGACACCCTCTGCATTGGAGGTAGCGTTATGACATGATCTGTGGCCCATTGATTAAGCAAAGCAACTGCCTCTTTTTCACTGAAAGGTAAAGGGGGTGGTTTAGATCTCCCGGCACGCTCTTCCCTGGGTTTTTTGTTTTGCGTAGCTGGAACCATCGGTATTCGCCTGGTACTGATATTTGGTCGTGTTGGGGGAACTAAAACCTCTCCCAGTCTTCGAGCATTATCAACAAGTGCAGAAAAAGTTTTGACTTCATGATTGACCAGATGCACTCTGTATTCCCGCAACATTCCTTCTATACAAATTTTGATCAATTGTAGTTCGGAAATTGGTTCATGACATTGCAAAGAAGTCTCGGGAAATCTCTGGACATAAGCTGCCGCTTCTTCCCCAAAGCGTTGTCTTTGCCTTGTGAGTGAAATCATTGAGACCTCCTCATCAGCTTGGAAGAATTTGGTGTAGAATCTGAGCACCATATCCGTCCAACTGGTCACTGAAGCCGGAGCGAGGCTAGTGTACCATGTATACGCTGTTCCAGTTAAAGACTTGGAGAATTCTCGAAGTTTTAAATATTCATTGTTTCTGTGAGGTCCCAGAGCATCCGCAAATCTGGCTATGTGCTCTTTCGCATTTCCCTTTTTGCTATCAAATTGATGAAAGCTCGGTGCTCCATAGTTTTCCGAAAATGGCAAGGCCATAATGCTAGGATGGTATGGCGGGGCAATTTCCACTTCTTCTATTTCAGATTTTTCATTCAGGATAGCCCGCAGTTGTTCCTTGGTGATGTAAGACTCTTTCTCCAGGGGCTCAGTTCTTACTGACTCGCGAAAAAGCTCTTGTGTTGAATCCTCTGGAAAAGTCTGATTGTCCATCCTTGGTGATTCAATATTTGGTGGTGGAACGTGCGAGGCCTCCATGAAGTGAAGTATGGCCTTTTGCGTTTCCTGGATGTTGAGAAAAGTTTGCAGTAGAACTGTTGGCAATTCTGCTGAATTTTGTACTAGTTCTGCCATCGAAGAGGCTTCTGCCTGATCCGTACCAATATTTGCACGACGACGTTGTCTTCGTGCTGGTTGGACTGGTTCCCCTCCTTCTGATTGTGCTGTTGTTTCCTCTTCCACTTGTTTAGTACACCGGGTCGGTGGACGGCCTCTCCGCCGAGGCTGACGAGGCTCCACTTGTGCAGAAGACATCTTCTCCCCAGCAGAGTCGCCTTTAATGTAGGGGTTCACAAGATCTAGGTGATGTGAAGATAGTTTCTGCACAAGTTCGTCAGCCAAAATAACAGTATTGATGTTCTTATTACTTTTGACTTGCTTTACAGATAAATGAAAGAGAAATGGAGAAAAGGATAACAAGTACAAGTAATTGAGAAGGATTTTCTCTCTCTAGGATTTTCTCTCTCCTGGTCTCCCTCCCAAAGTCCTCCTTAAGTGAGCTATCGCAACCTCTATTTATAGACGTGAGTGCTCAGTAATTCTCGCGATTTGTATTGCCACGTCAGCACTTGTCTCGCGACATAGTTTCTTCGTCCTCGCGGATTCCATTGCCACGTCAGCACCTGTCTCGCGACATGGTCCCTGCGTACTTAATCCGTGATATAAATACCTTGCTCAGTATTATTTCACGCCCTTGTCCACACGAAACGGATTCGCGTATCTTATGCGCGGATATTACTGCGCGCCATAAATACCTTGCACAATATCATCCGCGAAACGAATTCGCGGATCATAATGTACGCCATGCCTTGTGATCCGCGCCTGTTGCATCGCGGATCTGATTTTATCCTTAGCCAAGGATGTCGTTATAGTTTTGCTGGGTTATGACCAATCATGCATGCCATGGTCATGTCCCTGAATACTAGCGGCCTCTCTAAGGTACTTTTATTTAGGACGGTGTAAATAAGGTCGCGACCCACTATTTACTCATCCCAAGCATTTTCCTTAAATTCCGCTTAGTACTCGCCACGCGAGCAACATATAGGATTATGAGTTACTGATGCGAGCTATAAAACACATCAGTCCCTCATACTTCCCTCTGTGTAAAGCAAGCTCTCGCGTAAAAAACCATATTTGGGTTAATTCCCCAAGTAATCAATTATTTGGGCCACTCTCCCAAATAATCTTTTACTTGGGCCGGTTTCCCCAAATATACCAATCCTGGGCCATATCCGAGATAATTAAAGCTTGGGCCATATCCCAGATAATTTAATCTTTGGGCTATTATCCCAACGAGTCATTTTTGTCGTTTATGCTATTTCGCGAATCATCCCTCTTTACACTCATGAAAAGAGTACTAAGGTTTATTTATGTTTTAATTTTTGAGTTATTTATTTCAAATTAATAGTATTATATTTCCAAATTACATAAGACACTAAAATACAACACAAATATCCAGTATAGGAAATGAAAAATAAAATAAAATTCACTCTCAAAGCAACTAATAAATGAACTTACAACACCACTTAGTTCAATATATATATATATTTTTAATGTTAAGGAATTCAGACACCCCACATGAGCTCTATAACCTCAGACCTCTTTCAATTTGGGAAGGAATGAAAATATCATCAAACCACAAGGTCATTAGTTAGTTTCAATAATTTGATTGAAATAAGTTTGACACATTTATCATATTTTAAAAATAATTTCAAAATAAGAACTTAAATAATTAGATAATGTTTGGTTTGTATATCTGAAAAATTATATTTGAGAATTTTAAAAATTAAAAACTGTTTCTAAAAATAATAAAAATGAATTTTTTGAATACAACTTTTTTTATCATTAAATTTTTAAAAATAATTTTCAGAAAATTCAATTAAGTAAATTTTTTGTGTAGTTTTTTAATTTTTAATTTTTACAAAATAAAAAATTATTTTAAAAAATACAAATCAAGGAAGCCTTGCAAAAACTCTTAAAGAATCATTATAATTAGTTATTAGAAGTTGTAAAGAATGTCAATATAATTTAGGGTATTATTAGTAAACACCCCTGTGGTTTCAAAATGGATCAGCTAATCTCCCTCCATTTTAGAAAATCCCATATCATTATCAAATTATATCAACTTATCCCCTTTTATCTTATTTCAGACAAAAATTATCCTTAAAATTAGAGGGGGTTTACTGATAACCAGTTTTTTTGATTATTTATGCTGGAAAAAAATAGTAAAATGCCAAAATAATTTCTTTCTTTTTTAAATTACTAATTATGGTTAAATATAAAAAACTTATGTCCGAAATATATAAACTATTTTGAACTACAAATTAGAATTTTTTTATTTTCTTTTTTATATTTTACTATAAATGAAAAAAAATTGATTTATTTAGAAATAAAAAATTAATACATAAATATTTTTTTTGAATTACTAATTTTGATAAAATACAAAAACTTCAAGTTTGAAATATAAAAAAAATATTTCGAACTACTAATTAGATTTTTTTTTTGTTTTAAAATTTTATTTTTATATTTTACTATAAATGAATAAAATATTGATTTATGTCGAAATAAAAAATTATGCCAAAATATTTTATTTTTGAACTACCAATTAGGGTAAAATATAAAATAATTTAAGTCCAAAATATAAAAAAATATTTTGAATTTATCAATTAAATTTTTTTTGGCATGAATCAATTTTTTTTTCGTTTATAGTAATATATATATATAAAATCGAAAACTGAAAAAAATCTCATTTGTAAAAAATATTTTGAGCTTAATTTTTTTTCATATTTTACCTTAATTGGTAGTTCAAAAAAATTAAATTGACATTATTATTTTTTGGGCATAAATAAAAAAAATATTCGTTTATCAGTAAACGCCCCTTTAGTTTTAGGGGTTGTTTTGTTTGTAATTGGAAAGGGGCAAATTGATATAATTTAATAATGATAGGGAAATTTTTTGAAATAGATGAGGCTAGTTGATTCATTTTAAAATAATATGGTTTACTGATAATAGCCCTATACTCTAAGATAAGATAAAATATATAGTAATAATAATTTTTAACAATAAAAAAAATGAAAAATAGGAATGAGAAAGAGATTGTGATTTGATTTGACACATGCCTGGTCGAGAAAAAGATTGGGCAAGCATGAGTCAAATCTCGTGGTTTATCAACTCATGATCCACAATCTTTATACTTTCTTTTGCTTTCCACGAAAACGATCCCCTTAATTGCAACCAATGGACACCTCAGATTTTCTACTTTGTCATACACATTGTCCAACCACATCCTGACACGTGCTAATTCACCCTAAACTATGTGTTGGTGAGTCACCCATCTTTACTTTTGTCCATTAACCCCTTCAACACAATGACCGGAGCAGTTTGGACCCGCTGTGATTTTTTGTTATACTTTTTACTAAAATAAAATTAATATATATTTTTTTGAATGGTAATAAAAATAATATTTTCTCTAAAAATTAATGTAAGTTAAAAATGAAAACATGTTTGACATCATAAATTTACTATAAAAATTACACTTATAAATCAAACATCTAATATTTTTTTATTTTCCTACATTTGTATTGATTTAAAAATACCAAAAAATAACTTCTGAAATTATACTTTTATTTCGAAAAATATCACTATTATTCAAAGTATCACACTGGTTCTAAACTTACATCTGTTGTCAAATTGTGATATTGTAACATTTCGAAAGGGAAGTAACAGAAGCACATCTGGTTCCAAACTTACATATGGTGTCAACAAGACCTTGGAAAATAAAAAAATATTGGATTCATGATATCTGTATAAAAGGATTTTCTCACACAAATGAAATAACATTAAAAACATTTAGATTATGTCTTACAATATAATTTTTAACAAATTATTGGTACTCAAATATGAAATAGCTTATCTTGTTCACCCTAATGCATATATTGCTATTGAAGATAAATAGATACCTTGTATGGGTACAGCATCTTTTTCTTAAATTTGAAAAATTGATGAAGTGGGAAGAGATAATTGTTATTGCTTGGTCTTGATTCATGAATTTAAGTGTTCACAGAAATATCCTATAAATTGAAATTATTCATAATTTTCTTTAAAAAAACTTGGAAGTGTTATTTAGTTGCTTCTAAGGTATAGCTTTTTAATCATAAGTTTCACCAAAGGAAAAATAGATCATCACATTCCAATAAACCTTGTTGACCTTTACATGCATAATTCATTTTTTTTTTTGAGAATCCAATGTATTCTTATTGGGGTGGACAAAAATCCAGCGAATCCGAAAATCTAATCCGGTCCGAATATATTGGATATGTTTGATTATGGATTGGATTGAACATGAATTCAAAAACACCGAATTCGGTATTTTATGGATCGGTTCTAGATTTAATTTTTAATAATCCGCTAATTCCGGTCCAATCCGATATTGTTCATATACATTTTAGTATATTTATATTAATATATATCAAATAATATATTATCTTAAACTAAATTATAATATTTTATATTACTAATATACTATTTTAATCAAATCATAATATCTTATTTTACTCAAAATAATTATCTATTTATATTTATAATATTATAAAAACATTTATTATTATTATTTCTATACATTTATCTACTTAAAAAATAAAAATAAAAATAATTAAAATATAAGATTCGAAGAACTACATTCAAATAAATATCATTAAAATGCATTATTACAATATGTTGTTTCAATATATGCATTTTTTTCAAGTAAATAATTTTAATTAAAATATTTTTGAATCCTTACAAAGAGAGATAAATGAGATGGATATACGCCCAAATTTAAAATTTTAAAATAAATTATATTCAAAGGACCATAATTAAATGTACTATTAACAAATTATTATTTAAAGACCTATATCTTTTTTAATAAAAAAATTATAATTGAATTATTCAACAACTATAAAAAAAGATAGATTGTAACATTTTTTTTTGAAAAGGTCTTTATGTTCGTAAGTTTTCACACACTATCCAATTAGGAAGAGAGGTAATACCATTACCAGATTTTTAGTTGTTCAAACATAACAAGTTTAGAATTCATAATAATAAATTTAGGATTATATTTAATTACAATTAATATGTTAAAACCCAAAAAAAAAATAATGACCTCTAATCGATCTAGCTGAACCCGTCTGAGTTATATACCACCTAGAAGACTACAATGCAATCATAGCTATGAAAGATGAACCCTAAATAATGGGGGTTAAAAAAGAAAAGAAGAAGAAGGCATGTATGATCACGCGCTCTCAAAGAGATTGAACTAAGGTCCCTAGAAATCTAAAAGAAGGTCATCTCCCAAGAAAAAGAAAAATAAAAAAAAAAGGGTTTCACGTGTGTTTGTCAACCTTTTTGTCGGTCAAACTGGTTTCGCACAAGCAAAACATTTTCTAACACACACACATATATATATATATTACACACACGTATGTATTTATATATACTATACATATAAAATATAGTACCCTCTAGCAAAATAAAAAATACTGTAAAAAAGAAAACATTAGAAATAAAAAGGAGTGTTTGGTCCACTCCACCACTACTTTTAGACCTTTCTTGCGTTTCCATTTTTTTTAAAAAAACAAAAAACAAAATAATTAACGGATTGGATAGAATCTCTATAAAGACTCTTTCTTCTACTTTCTCACTCCAAATTCTCTGTCTGTCTGTCTCTCTTCTCTCTCTCTAAAAGATGGAGCTGGGTTTAAGCTTAGGAGATGCATCAAAACCATTTGGTTTCCTCAAATCCACCACCAACACCACCAAGAACACTCCAGGGTTTTGCATGGCTCTCGGAATCACATCATCAAACGGAAGACAAGATCATACGGTCTCTGTTGATCCACCTCTCCAGCTCAATCTCCTCCCTTGGCCTTCTGATAACGGTAATCCACATATATACACATATACATATGTATTGTTGTATATATATGTTTATATATGAATATGGGTTTGTGGGTTTAGATTAATTTTGTTGGGTGGGTTTGTTGCAGGGAGTTCAGATGGGGGGTCATCGGGGGCGAGGGGCTTCGATGTGAATGTGACGCCGCCGTCGGCGGCGGCGGAGGTGTCGTCTCCGAACAGTGCGGCGTCGTCCTTCCAGATGGATTTCGGCATTTACAGAGGCGGATCGGAGGGCGGTGGAGGAAACAAGAGGGACTCGTCGGAGTTGGCCGGAAACGACGCCGTGGAGGACGACGAGAACGGTCTCACTCGGAAGAAACTCAGACTCTCTAAGGAACAGTCCGCTTTTCTCGAAGAGAGCTTTAAAGAACACAATACCCTCAATCCCGTAAGCCCACACTCATATATATATATATATATATGTGTAAATCTGTGGGCATATCTATTTATATATATTCATATTTCTAAATTTATTTATGTGTTCTATTTTTTTGATGGTTTATTTTTATGAAGCAGAAACAAAAGCTTGCACTTGCTAAACAGCTCAATCTTCGTCCTCGCCAAGTTGAAGTTTGGTTTCAGAACAGAAGGGCAAGGTATATTAATATATCTAACACATATATATATATATATATATATATATATATCTGTGTGTGTTCCTCTCTGTACTCTTTATATATATTGGTGTTCTCTATATACTCTTTTTCTGGGGGTACTCAACATGTATTGTTAGTATTTTCTAAATCGAAGGGTTTGAGTGGATTTCTCCAGGTGAATATATACCTACAAGTTATATACATGTAGTATTTTTCAAGATTGGTTTTTGTAAAATTGTTGGAAATCTTAATTTTTGTGTGTATTTATAAATGCATATTAGTACTAATTTTTTAGATTGGTGTTTGTAAAGTTATTGTAAATGTTAATCTGTGTGGGTGTGTGTATATATATATATATATGCATATAGTATTTTCTTTTTCTTGGGTGTGTAAATATTACTAGTATTTTTTAGGATTGGTTATTGAGAAATTGTTCTGAAATATTGATTTGTGTGTGTATATATGTGTAGGACAAAGTTGAAGCAAACGGAGGTGGATTGTGAGTATTTGAAGAGGTGTTGTGAGACACTGACTGAGGAGAACAGAAGGCTGCAAAAAGAGCTTCAAGAGTTGAGGGCTTTGAAGACTACTTCTAATCCTTTCTACATGCAACTTCCGGCCACCACTCTCACCATGTGCCCTTCGTGTGAGCGCGTCGCCACCTCCACCGCCGCCGCCAAAACCACCGCCGAACCCACCTCCAAAATCACCCCCTTTCCCCTCTCTAGACCCAGGTTCTACCCTTTCCCTCACACCCAACAACCCAATCCCCGCCAATCACCCACTTCATAATATAATATATATATGTATATGTATGTATGTATTGGGGCATTTGGTGTTGGTGTTGGTGGTGGTGGTGTAAATAGTCTCAAGATTTGGGTGTTGTTTGGTTCAGCTGTTTGATGGATGGTGATGATGGAAAAAATGGTTTAATGGTTTAATTTGGGTAGGATTGATTTTAGCCCATTTGTGAACTTCTTGTTTGGATAGCTAGAATAGTTAAGAGATACTACATAGGTTAGTAGATCATAATTAATTGGTGATTCTCCCCAATTTTTCATCATTTTCTTGGAATGTAAAAGTTGGGAGAAAATACAGGAAAATTTTGGGTTAATATTATTATTGTTTGATTAATTTATGTATGGTTTTTTTTTCCATTAAAGTTTTGTGTGTCCTTGGTTAGTGGTATCGGCATTGGTTGCCTAATGAAATCGGCCATTATTGGTGTTAAATAGGAGTATCAAATTATTGGATGCGCTGTGTAATGCTATCAATAATTTTTAAGCTATCAAGAATTTTTTAAACAACGTTACTAATTAAGTGATATGTATTGTTTACATAAAATTGGTGAAATCTCCCTTCTTTCCCATCATTTTCTTGGAATGTAAAAGGTTGGGAGAAAATGGAGGAAAATTTTGGTTTATTATTAATGTTTGATTAATATATGTATGTATGTTAGTAATTAAACTAAGGTAGGTTTGTGTCCTTTGTTGAAGGCAAGATTTAAGAAAAAAGGGCAAAACTTGTGACTATTGTGGGGCCCAATGCCATATTTTCAATGATTTCATTCAAAGCACATTGATGAGGAGGCGTGGGGGTGGGGGGTTTAATTTTTTATGGGAAAGGGTAAGGTGGGGCTAAAAAGAAAAGAAATGAAATGGGGACAAAGATGTCATATAAATGAATGTGTCTGGTAAAGTTGGTACCCATCGCAACAATTATAACACCCCCCAATTATGAGTACACACCAGTCAAGTACAAACTTCATAATGAATGATAACGTTGCTAGGCACGTGAGTTCTCACGAGATAGCAAATGTTTTTGGTAATAGTAATAAATAATGAGGCACTCTCCTTTGACCAAATGTGTATCGTGTGAAATGGCAGAACTGCCCATAATTCATAAATAGTGGACACTAAGGTCATGTTTGGTAGACATGTGTTTGTGTTTATAAATTTGTTTGATTTAGTGTTTTTGGGGTATGTGTTAAAAAACACTTTCTCACTTATCCAAATTTTAGGCATATTCCAATAAACATAAATTTGGTATTTATTGGGGTGTTTCTATTGGATCCTAAACTTAAAAATCTGTTTGTATTATTATTTATTTATTAAATAATAAAAAATAAATTATTATAATTTATAATAATTAAATATGAATTTGGTCTTACTATTTATTTATTATTTATTATAATATTTATTTATGTATTATTCTTTTTCTTTCTTTATTATTTCTTCACTTTATAATATATTTTATTATTTATATTATTATTTATTAATTTATATATTAATTTATAAATATATTCTATTTTTTATTTATTATTATTTCATTATTTAATTCATTTAATCTATAAATTATTTATTCATTTTAATTATTTAAAAATATATTTTATTAATTTAATATTAATTTATTATTATTACACTCATTTATTATTATTATTATGAAGTATTTATTTATTATTTATTATTTTGTTTATATTTTTAAATATGTTTTATGTAATTTATTGTTTATTTTATTAATTTATTATTATTATTTATTATTTAGTCCATTTTTTATTATTATTGTATTCATTTATTATTATTATTATATTATATTATATTTATTATTTATATTATTAATTATTGATTTTTAATTTTTCAATTTCGATCCAAAAAATATCTCTACCAAACATACTTATGTTTTTGGATGAATAAATAAAAAAATAAAAAATATATTTTTTGTTTATTTCAACACAAACACAACTCTACCAAAATACCCTAAGAGAAAATGAACATCTCTAGAAAATTCCATGCCTTTGTTTAACAGAAACATGATAAGTGGGACACCATGAATGATTTTCATATACATATGAATATATATTGAGAAAATAAATTTAATGCACAATACTTAGTTCCTATCTTACCATGCTCAAGTCAACACAATACATAAATAGCATGATTATATAATTATATTAGAGATCAAATAAATCATAATTCATTTGATGTTATGTAAGACTCACATCGATATGGTCCGCTAACTACTAAATGGATTGTGGTTTAAACAAAGATTTACATTAGATGGAGAGATTAATGTAATGTATTACACCTTAAGAAAATAATTTTATAAAGAGTTTACGAGTCTTCTTATTATTATTACTATTTTAAAAAAATTAGTGAGTATTAACTTCTCTAAAAAAAAACTTTTAATTTTTTTTATTCTATTTAAAAGTAGAAGCAACTTCTGTCAAATAAGAAACCACTAGGTCAGTTACTTTAAAATGCAACACAATAACATCATAAGATATATTATTGTTATATTTTGATTTCAATCATTTTGCATTCTTTTTGAACCATGCATGTCCATTCATTTAGGGGCTGTTTGGCAGGTGGGAATTTCATATCCAGTCTAGACTTGTCGCTTAAGTGAACCAAATAAGAAAGGTTTTAGATAATTTTTCAAAACCCAAAATGTACATCATGAGAGACTTGAGAGTAGTGGTTTGACCAATTGAGAGCTATGGTTCAAACTTCAAGATTTATATATCAACTAAAAATACGAAAAAGAAAGACTTTGGATTCTCGTAATTCTTTTGCTTTTGCTCAAGTTGACATGTTCTCAGTTTCAGCCTGGTCCACCACCATTTTCATTTCACAAGTCTATGCCGTGTAAAGTTTTTACAATTGCAATCTTTTATTTATGTATGCACATGATTATATAAATCTCATGAGGAACATTTTCAACTAGAAATAATTAGGTTAGTTGTTTTACACTGTTACTATATATTTTTAATGTATGTGTTTACATTTCATGTTCATTAAGAAAATACTTTGCATTCTTATGAAAAACTGCAATACATATCTCCTCTGGAGTAATAAAAATAGGGTTAACTTCAAAAAAACTCCCTTATGTTATTTAATTTAATTAATTAATTTCTATTATGTTCACTTTGACCCCTATACTATCCAATTTCATCACCATGGCCCATTCTTGTCATATTTAGAGTCAAAATATCTAAACTACCCTCCCTTAATAGTATAAGGCCTTACAAAAATTATTTTTCGAAAATAAATTATATTTTTCATAAAAACTATAAATTTCAAAATATAGATCTTTTACGAAAAATATATATTATATTCGAAAATATGATTTTTTTACGAAAAATATTTTTTTTGTGAAAAATACATATTATGTTCCAAAATATGATTTTTTTTCCGAAAAATAATTTTTTTCGAAAAAAATATATATTATGTTCCAAAATATGATTTTTTTTTGAAAAATATTTTTTTGTGAAAAAGTATTTATTATGTTCTAAAATATGAATTTTTTTCCGAAAAATACATTTTTGGCGAAAAATATATACTATTATGTTCCAAAATATGATCTTTTCCAAAAACTAATTTTTTTGAGAAAAATATATACTATTATGTTCCAAAATATGATTTTTTTCAGAAAAATAACTTTTTTGCAAAATATATATATTATTTTTTCCGAAATAATTCATATTTTGGAAAATAATATACTCCCTCCGAAAAATAATTTTTTTGCGAAAAATATTTATATATTTTTTTGAATTTATAATTTTTGCGAAAAATATAATTGATTTTCGAAAAATAATTTTTTTAAATGGTTGATTTCACTAAACCTCCTTATACTATTGGGGGTAATTTAGACATTTTGACTCAAAATGTGAGATGAGGGGGCATAATGATGAAATTGAATAATATAGGGGGCAAAGTGGACACAATGAGAGTTAGTTAATTAAACTGGATAGTATATGAGGGTTTTTTGAAATTAACCCATAAAAATATGGTTTCACTATATAAAACTACGGGTTCATAATCAACTAGTATTGTAATGCATACATTAATTAAACAGAAGGACAATAATTTGGTCCTTTCCCTAGAGGACCAACTTCATCCTCCCCTCTTACATGACCCAATAAAATTAAGATATCTACCAAAAAATGGGTGAATGGTGTAAAACACCCATGTGATTTTCAAAATGTGTAGAAAACACCCATCTACGTCATTTTGTGTAGATAAGTCTCACTACTTTTCCAAACGTGTGCACTATGACCCCCTATAACATTATTCATGCCACTTTTTCGGCCAAAAATGGGTCACGTGGGTTTCACATGTTTTATATTTCTCCAAATCCCCAAACTACCCTTCTTCTAAAATGTGATATATAGGACTATATGTATATATGTATAGCTATATTCTCCATGTAAACCTTTTGTTCATCTTCCATAACATCTGGGCACGTCAAATTGGAAACCACTAAGAGACACAAACATGGAGTGAGAAGAGAAGAGATTTGACTTGATTAGTTGAATTTAGAGAAAAGACACACACAGACCCAGGGAACTCTGTCCTCTCCCTCCCCCTCTCTTTCTCTCTCTCTATACATATATATATATATATATATATACATATGTATTAAAAATAACAAATTAAACCAGAAACTACATATATACATAATACATATGTATATATATATATTGGCTTGGGTTTGAGGTTTAAACATTGAATTTAAGAACCCTATAATGGACATGTGAAGAGAAGTGTTTGATTTTGGGTTAGTTCATTATGAAGATAGAGTATAGTCTAGGGACTTTAGCGTCTTTTCACATTTAATCATTTTTTGTATAAAATTATTGTAGGCCCATTTTTACATCAGGCCCATCGTACAAAATCAATTATGGGTCAGCATATCTGTTAAAAGCCCAAATAGAAAACAAAACCCAAGGACAAAAGCCCATTTTAGGATAAATGCTATTAAGGAAATGACTGTTTCAATATATACAATCAAAACTGACATAGGGTTTTATTATAACAGTTTTGATAAACATTAAACTTGAATTTAATGTAGATATTATCTTTAATATGTATTAAAACCCATTTATGTGGGTAAAACCAGGTTCATGTATAAGAGGAAGGAGAAAAAAAAGGAAAAAGATAGGAAATTGCTCCCATTCTTGTTGATTCTTGAAATTCCTATTACTCTTTTGTTGTTTATCTATTTCTTAGCTTCTGTTTGAATTACAAAAGTTGAAATTCGTTCGGCATTTGCGAACGGGTTTACACCTTTTGGCGCCGTCTGTGGGAATTCGATTTCTAAGCAGAAGCTATTAGATCAATGGCGGGAGAAACCACTACACAGCTAGGAGATACAGCTGCAATCCTTCAACGTCTAGAGGCCCTTGAAAAAGAAAATCAGGAGCTAAGGCAAATGTTGGATCAGTCCGAACATCCAGAATTGCCTATAGCAGGACGCCGAAATGGCCCCGGTGTTGAAGAGGAGGACAATCACCTTGAAGCAAGTTCAGCAGATCATACTCGTACCCATCCAATCGCAGATGAGGCGAATATCAATAATCGTGCAGTTCCACTCGATATGGTGACCCGACTTCAAAAGATTGTAGACGAACAAGTAAAAGATCTCATAACACAATCACCAGCTGATCTGGCCATCGAAATGACAGCCAAAATGATTAAATCACCGTTCAGCCCCGAAATACAACAGGCGAAAAGACCAGATAAGTTCCGGATGCCAAAATTCATTATGTTCAATGGGACGCAGGACCCGATTGAGCACCTGTTTCATGTGGAGCAGATGATGACTCTTGATATGGCTGATGATGCGCTACTGTGCAAAGCTTTTTCTACAAGCTTAACAGGCCCAACTCTGTTATGGTTTAGGGAACTGCTAGGCAGTTCGATCGATTCTTTCCAAACGCTGATGGAAAAGTTTATGGCCCAGTATTTTGGTAATCGGAAGCAGAAGATGACCATTTCTAATCTGTTGACGATGAGACAAGCGAAAGGCGAAACATTGAAGAATTTCCTATCCAGATTTAATTTGGAAATGAGAATGATACCCAGTTGTGATCAACCAGTAGCAGTGGAAGCTTTCAAGGTGGCTATCGAACAAGGGACCAACTTTCATAGGTCATTGGTGAAGTCAACACCCCTCAACATGGGTCAGTTAAATTCACGGGCACAGGGATACCTGAGATTGGAAGAAGATGAACAAGAAAGAGGTCATCGTTCATCATTAGTCAGTGTGGAAAGTAAATCAAAGGAAAGGATAATAAAGAAGGCAGATAATACGAATAGCCAACGATCAGCTCCATACAGGCACTAGGAGAGGAGACCAAGATATGACATGCCTGAAACTCCACTCCGAACAACCTTATCAAAGTTGTACAACGAGAATAAGGCAAAGGGTATTTTTCGCCCACCATTTCACAATGACTTTGGCCAGAATAGCAGGACCGTTCGAGGCACTGTGCGTTTCACAATGACTTTGGCCATCTAACCAATGAGTGCAGACAGTTGAGGAGGCAGGTTGAGGCCTTGATAGCCAAAGGAGATTTGAAGGAGTACATGGACAATGAAGTCAAAAATTTTGATCGACCGAAGCCCAATAAAATTGTGGGTGGACAACGGGTCAAAATTATTGACACAATCCATGGAAAACCAGAGGAGGATGAGGAAATCCGTTCGGTTCAACGTTCACGAATGCGCAATGCCAAGAAGATCCGAAGGGTTGGGGAGGTGAATGTAATTCGGAACTACCCAATGCCTACAATATCATTTACTCATGAGGACTTAAGACGTGTACAACTACCACATGAAGATCCACTGGTAATTTCGATCATAGTTTCAAATTGTTTAGTTAAAAGGGTGTTAGTTGATCCAGGTAACAGCACGAACATCTTAACCAAATCAGCTTTCGAGAAGATCGGCATCAGCACGGAGTTAATCAAACCGACTGCCAGTCCGCTGGCAGGCTTTGATGGAAAGAGGATTTGTCCAATCGGGATCCTGAACTTACCTGTGACAGCCGCAAAGCGAACTTTGACAAAAAAATTCATGTTGGTGGACTTACAACCTTCCTACAATCTGATCATGGGAAGAGGTTGGATTCATTGAATGCAAGGAGTTCCTTCTACTCTGCATCAGGTGATGCGGTGCGTTGATCCTTCAGGGAAAGGGTTTGTTGATATTCAAGGCGATCAAGTGGTGGCGAAAGAATGTTATGCCATCGTCACTAGAGGTTTGAAGGGCGAAAGTTCTGAACAAAACTTGTAGCAATTACCGAACCTCCGTGATTAGACTGACAATAATGAAAAGACCGAAGATGACACCATCACGATGAATCTGATCGTGGGGAGCAAGGGAAGGACCACCAAAATTGGAAGAGGTCTGAATTCTGATGAAAGGAGCAGCTTGATTTATATCTTGAGATCAAACATTGATGTTTTCGTTTGGGAGCACAACGACATGCTTGGGGTCGACCCAGGAACCATGATGCATACATTAAATGTTTACTCTGATGCACATCCCGTACGGCAATGACCCAGAAAGATCAGAACCGAACGAGGAAAATTTGTAGCTGAAGAAGTTAGCCGATTGCTAGACGCAGGTTTTATCAGGGAGGTTCATTATCCCATTTGGCTGTCCAACGTTGTCGTAGTACAAAAGAAGAATGGGAAGTTCCGAATGTGTGTGGACTTCACCAACTTAAATAAAGCTTGTCCGAAGGACAGGTTTCCTTTACCTAAGATTGATCGCATGATCGACGCTACTACAGGGTTCGAACGTCTCACCCTCCTGGATGCTTATTCATGATACAATCAAATCCCAATGAACCCAAAATATGAAGACAAAACAACGTTCATCACCGAACGAGGGACCTATTGTTACAAGGTCATGTCGTTCGGTCTCAAAAATGTTGGTGCGACTTATCAGCGACTGATTGATAAGTTTTTCAAGACCCAGATTGGAGATACGGTGGAGGCCTATATTGATGACATGGTTGTTAAAAGCCAACACAAAGATGATCATCTGAAGCACTTGGAGGATGTGTTCACATCCCTCCGATCACACAAAATGAAGATGAACCCGGAAAAATGCACTTTTGGTGTGTCTTCCGGACAATTCTTGGGACACATAGTTAACAAAGATGGAATCAAAGCAAGTCCAACACAAGTTCAGGCCTTGATTCAGATGAAGGCACCTGAGTCCCCAAAATAAATTCAGGTACTCACAGGAAGATTAACAGCTTTGAGCCGGTTCATCTTCAAATTGTCAGATAGATGCAAGTCGTTCTTCGATGTCCTGAAATCTAAGAAAACAATTGCTTGGGGAGAGAAACAACAAGAAACGTTCGATCAGCTGAAACTCTACATGGCGAAACCACCGATCCTGACGGCACCCAAGGATCATGAGTCTTTGATTCTATATTTAGCAGTTTCTCCGAACGCAGTCAGTTTAGCGTTGGTAAGAGACGATGGGAACATACAGTACCCAATTTACTATGCCAGCAAAAACATTGCTTGACACCGAGAGAAAATATTCGAAGACATAGAAAATCATCTTGGCACTGGTCCAGGCAAAAAGAAAGCTACGTCATTACTTCGAGTCCCATCCGATCAGAATCCCAACAACATTTCCGAACAAAGCAATTTTGTCAAAACCCGACTTCTCGGGACGAACGACAAAATGGTCAATAGAACTAAGTATGTTCGATATTACTTATGAGCCACGAACGTCTTTAAAGGGTCAAGCTGTGGCGGATTTCCTCCTTGAGTATGAAGCGAACGAAGATGAGTTATGTGATGTAAATCCAAGGTGGTTGCTTTATGTTGATGGATCAGTGAATAGCCTGGGGGTAGGTGTGGGGATCGAACTAATATCCCCAGAAGGCACCAAGTTGTAGCAATCGATCAAATTGTGCTTTGAAAGTTCGAACAATGAGGCTGAATACGAAGCCGTTTTGGCAGGATTAATGTTAGCAAAGGAGCTCCAGATCAAAGAATTAATTGTGTTCAGTGACTCTCAGTTAGTCGTAAATCAGATCACAGGAAGTTATAATACAAGTGAGGAAAGAATGTTGCAGTACAAAAATGCCGTTCATGAAGAAATGCGAAACTTTTAAGTAGTCACTTTCAAACAAATTCCAAGGGCAGAAAATCATGGGGCTGATTATGTAGCAAATCAAGCATCTTCAACTGGAGACAATATGATCAGAATAATTCCTGTGGATGAACTGTTCACCCCCTCGATCGGTAAAAATAAAGAGATATGCATGATTCTGTACGAGCCAAGTTGGATCGATCCAATCCTTGAATATTTATTGATCGATGTTTTACCTGAGGATCGACGGGAGGTAAAGAAAGTAAGAGCAACTTATACCAAGTATTCAGTGATCGATGGCTATCTATACCGTCGATCGACGAGTGGGCCCTACCTGCGATGTTTGACACCATCTGAAGCACAAGAGGTACTCAAGCAGTTGCACGATGGGACTTGTGGAAGCCATGTTGGAGGTAGATCATTATCTCATAGAGCAATAACACAAGGTTATTTATGGCCGTACATGATTAGAGACGCGGAGGAATACACGAGAAGGTGTGACAAATGTCAAAGACATTCGCATATAATCCATCAACCAGCAGAGCTTCTCACAGCGATGGCCTCTCCTGTTCCGTTCGCACGTTGGGGAATGGATGCGGTCGGACCATTAACAAGGGCAACATCAAATAAAAAACATGTGTTTTTGGCCACAGATTATTTTACTAAATGGGTGGAAGCGAAGGCTTATGTAAGAATCACTCACACTCAAGTGAATGATTTTATTTTAAATCATATAATCTACAGGTTTGGAGTACCAAAGTACATAATGATGGACAGCGACACAAATCTGGACAATCAGTACGTTCGGGCTTTGCTAGACGAGTACGACATCAATCAGAATTTATCATATGTCAGCTATCCGCAAGCAAATGGACAAGCTGAGATAACGAACAGAACGATTTTTGCTGGGATAAAAAGAAAATTAGAAGGGATCGAAGGAAAATGACGATGGTTAGACGAATTACCAAGGATCCTCTGGAGCTACCGAACGACTCCACGCAAGTCGACCGGGATGACTCCATTCGCTATGGCATACGAAGTCGAGGCGGTAATCCCAATTGAATTGGAAGTCCCCACAACAAGAACTCATCTATTCGATCCTGAACAGAACGAAGAAATTCTAAAAATCGAAGGTAATCTCATAGATGAAAAGAGAGAAATGGCCTCAATAAGGCTGACAGAATATCAACAAAGGTTGATGAGGAGTTACAACAAGAAAGTAAAACCAAGATCATTTCAAGTAGGCGATCAAGTACTAAGGGTGTTGGCTAGCAGATCAAACAAATTAGATCCCACATGGGATGGGCCGTACACAGTAACAGAGGTGATCGGCAAAGGTGCCTACAGATTGGCCGATCAAGATGGAAAACAAATCGAACGAGCTTGGAATGCAATACACCTGAAAAGGTATTTTCAATAAATTTATGTTGATCTTGAAATTCGTTTAACAGTTTGTACGATAAGATCCATTTCAAACCAATAAAGATATTATTCATATATTCCCATATCTCTGTTCAAACTGTTATAAAAAAATAAAAAAAACAAGTGAAATATCTTGGCCAAAATACATAAGCCATTTAGGCAAAACACCATCATGAAGATGGTATCAAGTTCCTGCTTTCACAAAGACGTATAAAGATACGCATCAAAAAGGTTATGTTCAAAAGAACACATCATCTTGTTCAAAAAATATTAAGCACGACAGTGCCATCCTGTTAAAAAATTAAGCACAACAGTGCCATCCTGTTCAAAAAACATTATGCACCTCAGTGCCATCTGTTCGGAAAAAACCTATGCACCTTAGGGCCATTTTGTTCAAAAATATTAAGGCACATCAGTGCCATTTCAAAACTTGTCCAAAAGCGCTCACCACAGGAGCATCAAGAATATATATGATTTTACAGACCTCAAAAATTGTTCAAAGATAAAAACTTCTAATCAAGAAGTTGAAGGATTAATATCATCAGTGGGCAGCTGTTGGTTCTCCGAAGTAGGAATGGAAGGCTCAGCTGTAATGACCAGGTTAATTTAAATAATTTCTTTTTCTTCGGTTAATATATATATATATTTTTCTTGTGCATTACGTGGCATTGCATGTGTTTTCGTGCATTAAGGATTTCATGATTTGGATTTTTGGGTTCATTCCTATGTTTTGTAAAATTTTCATTTTTGTCGTTGATCGGGTAGTTTCGATATTTTAATTAAATGTGGGGGTTACTTTTGAGTTTGATAAAGATGAGGGTAACTTTTGCAATATATTCATTATATGTAAATGTGTGACCGAATTCCACATGTTTATTTTTATTTTTATCTTCAACTTTCCAAAAGCATATTCCTCCATCATTTAAAGGTGCAATCATACATCTATTATATTGACACCACTTTATGACATTATTGATGAAATTTTTCAGCCATTATATTGATGTGTTGATGTTAGCTTTTGCATATTCTCAACAATCAAGCAAAACCATTTTTTTCATCATTCTCTATTTTTCTCATATCTTCGTCTCTCTACATTTTGGGCATCTTAGAGTGGGGATTCAATTTTGTGCTCAACTAGGAAGTTGTTCTACGTGTTCCGATCTTCGGTTTAATACCAATTACGGTATGTGATCTATATTATTTAATTTGATTTGATTTTTCAAAAATTCCAGATTGCTAGTTTACATGTTTAGTGAAAATCAAGGCTTTAGATCTCTAATTTATAATATATGTACGGATCAAAATTAGTTTATGAAAATTTTACAGATCATATATAGGTATGTGATTATATGTTCCTGAAAAGTTCAGAATTTATAGATAAGTAGAGAGTTAATTAAAAATCTAGGAAAAAACATGTTATTCGGATATTGTTGTTGCTGCAGACCGTTTTTTTTACTCGGTTTGAGCAATTTATAGACCATGTTAAATTATTTATAAATTTTTGAAACTTTTACAGTATGCTTTTGTATATGTCTATTATCATCTCTCAAAATTTCAGATCATTTAGATAAATATTTAATTTTCTAAAAATCACGGAAGTAGGCTGTCCAGTGATATTTTACTGCTTGCTGATCCGATTTCGGTTTCGGTTTAGCCAATTGTTTCATATGGTTTCGTATTCTTATAAATCTTTAAACTTTTATTATAACCTTTTGTATATGTCTAGGACATATGTATTAAAGATCAATAATTTTAAGTTAATGTATACTGGTAATAAAAATTGTTGAGTACTAACTGTTCAGTTTTAACCATAGTTTAAAACCGGAACTTGTGTTACCGATTTGAGCTATCTATAATTCTAATTTTGTACTTATAATTTTATCACCTGATCTTGAGTATATAAGATGTAAATCTGGAGATTTCGGTAGTCATATAATTCATGGATAGGTTTGTAAAAATCTTGGAGTAAAGGGTGTTCAGTTTTCGGAACTGTTAGGAAAGCTGTCTTTTATAATTATTTTGGACCACTGTCCTTTGATTAAAGTTTATGAAAATTTTACAGTAGACCTACGTAGAAATTTGGAGTGTATCCTGTAAATTTCATATTTTTATCAAACCTGTAGATTTTTCTAAAAATCATAGATTACCTGCTGTCCGTTTTACGGTAGTATTCGAAACCGAACTTTTCGATTCTTAATTAAGTAGCTAAATTTTGTCTATTAATTCCGAATATTTTTGAGTAGATATTTATATATATCATAATGTTTATTGGAAAATATTATTATAAAAATAATTATGGTTATGTATATAAAAATTATTCAATATGTGTTAATTGGTTTCGGGCATAACATGGTACAAATGAAGGCGTGAAGGGAGAACCGTCCGTTTATTCATTCTCTACACAACCATATTGTTTTGATTGTTGGTATTTTACTGGATATTTTAACAAGTTGAGGTAGGGATTTATTGGGGTATCGTGTGAGTTTAAGAATCTTCATTTATGCATTTTAATGTTTATATATAGATTCGTCATCATATTGTGCTATGTTTGACATGAGTTGTGAAATTGCATTAATGTGTTTAAATGCATTGATTCATGCCACGATAGAATTTTATTAGGTGGATCATGGAGTGCGGATATATTTATTACTTATGTGCGCATGTGAATGACATTTATGAATTGTGAATTGTGAATGGTGGATTGGTTGTTGATTTTGGGAAATGGTCGTGTGGTGTGAGCAATGGGGGGACGAAGGAGCTCCCGGGGTGCAAGTCCTCTAATTATCGCGCGATTGGTTGACGTCACCGTAGGGTTAGTAGCCCCAAGACGACTAGGCAGATGAACAGGTAGTTCATGTCCTAGGGTTTGTTTCACGACATAATTTTCCCATTTGATGATTTTCAATTTGATGCTATTTCGGTTGTGATAGTTGGATTTGAGTTCATATTGAGAGTATTGGTTTTAATTTCGTGATTATAGAACTTTTAAATTATCTTGATGGTATTATTTAAATTGTTCTACATGAGTTTATATTGTGATTCCTTATGCATTTATATCTTGACATTGGACTAGGGTAGAGACTTGACCCTATACGTATTCATTAATTTACATACTTGCGGAATCTTACGCTTCATGATTTTTCTCTACTGGGCCGTTTGTGCTCACCCCTTAACATTTTTCAGGAAAAGAACCATTGGTGGATGATGCGTGAGCTATTGGAAATTTGTGGAATTTGAACCTATAATAATTACATCTTTATGTAATAATGGAGATTGCGTGCTTATTATGATTTGTACTTGTTTGGCTTTGGACTAGTGTGTTCGTATTGTAATTTGATTTGATTTCGGGATTTGTATATGATTTTATTATTTCTATTTCGCTTCCGCGCTAGTGAATTATAAACAATGTCGGTTGACCAGTTTGACCATTTGATATTTTTATGAATTTTAATTAAATTTAAGTCATTATCCGGATTTTTGGATTCGGGGCGTGACATCAGCTGACACTTCATTGGCAGCAGGAGGGATTCCAGAAATAGGCTCTGGTCGTTCGGATGGAATGATCCCATGCAATATAAATTGAGCAAAATCTTTTTCATCTTGGCAAGCCTCAGGTTCTTCATACGGATGAATGACACCACAAGCAACATCATGAGCGGCCGGATTGTCATATGTACGAGCAGATGGGTCCATCGACATTTGATCATGACAAAATCTGAACCCATCACAGAATTTTATGTCGAAAATGCTCACATATCTTCGATACATTCCCATACTTCCCCTTCGGCAAATTTCTAAACCGGTTTTCAGAACAACATTGGAAGTCTCAAGGTTATGGACTTGTTTCTTCAGTTCAGCATTCCGATCAGATTCTTTCTGATGGAGCTTCTTTAAACTTTCCACCTCGAGCTCCAAGACCTTCCTCTATTTCTCAGCCAACGTGGCGCATTTATCAGCTCGCAGGTATGCAACATCTATGTTTTTTCTCTTATACTCTCCTATTTCAACAGCTTTAAAGAGAGCTAAGACATTAAACATAGACTGAAAAGAGAAGAAACGTTAGTAAAAAAAAAAACTTTGGTACCTCCAAAATAGAAACAGGAGCCCTAGCCAAAAGCTCGTTCTGATCGACATGCTGTTGAAAGAGTTCATCTTTGGATGGCCACATTCCCCGAGCAAGTGCCATCAGGGAATCAGGGTCGGACATGGCCAGCGAACGGCGATTCAAAGTACTTCCATCACTTTTTTTGAACTTTGGGATCCAATCACCTTCAGGATCAAATGATGGAGGAAAGCAGCAATCCGGAATAGGGTAGCCGCTCACAGACTTGGCCTTCCTCACCAGCTTCTCATGTTTCTCAGCATCATTTCTTTTTGCATGCTCTAAAGGGGGACCCAGTAGCAACTTTTTCTGAACGCCACCGTTATCTTCGGTGTTCGTCCTCTTCAGATGCCCCTTCGGCTTCTTTGGGTCTTCGGTCAGATCAATCATTTTATTCTTTCCTTTGTCAGAAGACGAACTGACAAGGGGAGGAGATTTTTTCGTTGCAGCACACTTGGAAGCTGTTACCGGAATCTCCATTATAGTAGCTTCTGGAGCACTGGCAGCAATTAACCTCAAATTTTGAGAAGTCAAAAGTGATTTGCTGGACGGAAGAGTTGCAAAGACTTTTTCGTTTAGATATTCAAGACGTTCGGCTATATACAAAAAACATAGGCATACGATCAAAAAACAGACAAATACGCAGATCAAATAAAACAGGCGAAATTTTGTAAAGCACAAAAAGTACACTTGCTAGAATTTTTGAATCCACACTTCAATTTCTTACAAATACCGAAGGTCCTAGGCAGAGGATACGGGCCAAACGCATCCACCCTCCAATTTCCCCCAATTTTCACCATCTTATCTTTCCATTCCTTCTCAGAAGAAGGATTCCCCTCACAAAGTTTTAAGGTCGAATAGGGGTGCAAATGATACCGACCAGGGTTTTTTCTGATCTGATCGACTTTATAGCAAAGCAGAAAATCATCCAAACCTAAGTTCAAACCTCGTTCGTAATTCAGAACAAGGATTACAGACAAAACCTTGAAGAAATTAGGGTTTACTTGCAAAGGAGTAAGCCCTAAGGAAAAGAGAATGTAGTGATAGAAGGGATGTAAGGGAAATCTAAGTACAACCAAGTGATGCGCAGAGAACAAGACTTCACCCGGTTCAACTTCCTCATATGATTTAAAGTTTAAATCAGAAGAATACTCAGAAATTGAAACATCTTTTGGAATATCAAACTCTAGTCGACATCTATCAGCTAAAGGCAATTTACGTAATTGTTTTCGGGAAAGCTTTTGAGGACTCAATTCAATAAGATCGGGGGCAGCCACAGAAGAAGAAATAACAGGGGCATCATCAACAACCACCTCCACAGAAGGGGTTCGGCTACTGTCACTACTCATAATATTTTGATTACAGAAAGAAAGATGAAGGACGAAAAGAAAAACTAACCTCAAAAGTTTCTTGCTGGAAATCGTCTTCAAAGAGTAAGAGTCTACTTTTGTAAACGAGGAAGAAGTGTTGAAGAAGATGAATGAAGTAAGGAAACAGACGGTTACACATGGCTCTTCGAATTCCCACCCTATTTCAAAAATGTGAAATGAGCTTGGGAATTGGGGGCAAAGTGTAGGCCCATTTTTACATCAGGCTCATCGTACAAAATCAATTATGGGTCAGCATATCTGTTAAAAGCCCAAATAGAAAACAAAATCTAAGGACAAAAGCCCATTTCAGGATAAATGCTATTAAAGAAATGACCGTTTCAATATATACAATCAAAACTGACATAGGGTTTTATTATAGCAGTTTTGATAAACATTAAACTTGAATTTAATGTAGATATTATCTTTAATATGTATTAAAACCCATTTATGTGGGTAAAACCAGGTTCATGTATAAGAGGAAGGAGAAAGAAAAGGAAAAATATAGGAAATTGCTCCCATTCTTGTTGATTCTTGAAATTCCTATTACTCTTTTGTTGTTTATCTATTTCTTAGCTTCTGTTTAAATTACAAAAGTTGAAATTCGTTTGGCATTTGCTAACGGGTTTACAATTATAAAATCAAAATTTAAGGGTATTTAGGTAAATTCTCATCTTAGGTATCGAAAAATGGCTTGAAGGGGTCTAATCGCAATTTTTTTAAAGGTTAGGAGTGTTTTATGCACATTTTGGAAATCACATGGTGTTTTGTGCCATTCACCCTGCAAAAAATAATGAAAGAATATAGATAGATATTCTATCATTTGTGGATTTTAACCCTATCTGAAGTGATATGTTTCCCCTAATTCATTCTAATCACTGAAGTGTTGACAAAGTTCAATCCTAAATCCTATATTTTTTGTTATCTCTGTCCGTGGGCATTGTCTTCTTCCTCGTTGCCGAATTTGAAAATTTTCTCATCACCGTTCCAAATCTCCTTCTGAATTAGAGAAGACACCTCTGACCTTGAACTGCAAATCACGAACTGTACATGTGAGTTTTTCCGGCCCATATAAAAGCCTCGTCCCGACTGGATCGATCCAAGGAAGGCTCGAGATGATGATCCGATCACTTCGCCAACCTCATAACCTGACTGACACGTTGGTCCGGAGATTCGACCACCCGGCCCTTCTTATGGCCCGACTCGAAGATCAGTCTGGAAAGAACTGGAAGATTCTAGAAGAGACTTGCAGCTCAAGACAATGACATAGTATAGGGATAAAATAGCTGACGTGTAAAGCAAAGATAATATTCAAAAATTGAAAATGTTACCCTAATGGGCCAATGGCCCATAGGAAAAATGTATATAATCCAATGAAGAATAATGAAAATAGATCTTTTTTGTGTTGTGCAAATCTTGTATCTACACGAACCTATTGTCCGGAGGTAGAGCATGGCGGCGCAAGTCCCAAAGGGGTTAATTTCCGGAAAACAGTTCTCCAAAATTGGGTCTTGCCGGATTGGTGGTAGTTATTTAATTATGTGTTTTATAGATGGATGAACGGGATGAAATCATTCCGTAGGTCTTGCTGGATTGGGAAGATAGATCATGATTCATAATAGGAAAATTGAAACATGAGAAATCACATAACAGATCATTCCATAGGATTTTTTTTATTTTTTTTGATAGCATATTTTAAAATTTTACCTGTTGAAAAAAAAATAGAATTTTCAAGTTTGGTTAGCGTTGAGAAGAAACAATGGCCATGGGAGATTAAAAGATAAAGATTGTCCTTTCTGAGTGAGATTTGTCAATACTGTAGATATTAGAGTGAATTAGGGGGAAAAAATTCATTTCAGATTGGTTAAAACTCATAAATGATGGGTAATACTTATTTATATATATATATATATAATTTTTTTGCTATATCTTAATTTTATTAGATCATGTAGGAGAGGAGGATGAAGTTGGTCTTTTCCGGAAGGACAAGTATTGTCCTAAACAGAATAGGTAATATATATATATATATATATATATATATATATGCAACAATAGTTAAATAATACTTGTGCAAACATATTTGTATGAAGGTTTCATATTAATACACAGGTTTGCAATGCAATGCAATGCTTAGTGTAACGTTGAGGATTCTGGAGAAACGAAAACTAAATCTGAATTAAGTATTTTAAAATACCTAAATTACCGAATTGACCTCTTAAGACTACAAAATAATCATGACCTAATTAGGATATGTGGTCAAGTATCAAATGATTCATGCTGGCTATTACCAACTATTTAGAGACTATAAATACAACCTATTATCGTTCTTACCTTCACCAAAACAATTTATTGACTAGTTTACTTCCTCTACTTTATTTATAAATACTCTCAAGCAAGTCATAGGCTCCTTGATTTGTATATTTTAAAATTGTTCTTGAAAATTTTAAAAATTAAAAATTATTTTTGAAAATAATAATAAAAAATTATCTGAAAACATATATTTTTGTAATTAAATTTTCTGAAAACAATTTTTAGAAAACTCAACCAAATAAATTTTTTGAACAATTTTCTTTTTTTAATATTCAGAAAATATAAAACTGTTTTAAAAAATACAACCCAATCAAATCCTATTTTTTAAAATAAAAGATGAAATGAAAATTGATAGATAGGAGATTTTAAGCCTCACGTAGGGGGGCCCAAATGAGATAAACAACACAAAATTGGTGCTTGATATGTCACCCCTGTAGACTAGTATAAACCAGAAAGAAACAAAGTCTCTATGACAATCCCTTTAGTATAAAACCAAATTTCTATCACATCCATTGATTAGTTGGCTCTCCATTCTCGGAAGGTAAGATACACAACACATGCGAGGACTTGATGATTATACGATTGTTTGTTGTGTTATTATATCATATATATATATATACGACCGACCATGGCCCCATCTCAAAATCCATATTGGGAATTATAAGATGGTAAAAGGGAAATGACCTAATCATCCAAGAAAGCTCAACCGCCATTATTATATGTCACCCAATTATTTGTGATTTGTGTGGTGTCTTTGTCTCACTGGTTGCTTCACATATCTTTGTGAAGTGACTCATTGTCCAAATGGAACTTCTTAAACATTGCTTAATTAATGTTTAATAACTTTGTTTTAGTTAGCTTAGGACTTTAATTTAGTACTTAAATCTTTAAAGGGATAATTACACAAACCTCCTCAAACTATGATATAATTACACGCAGTTCATTTCACATTTCAATAATATAAGAAACCTCCCTTAATTGTACGTTCGTTGTAACATTTAACCCCTTATGTTCAAAGTTACTTTATTGGTCAATACATGCATATTATGGACAAAACTTTCAATTACATTTACATTCAAAATTACTAGAATACCCCAATATTTTTTTACCAAATTGCCCTCATATATATTCTATATAAATGCATTTCAGTGATTGTTTATACCTACTCTCTCTCCAAATCTTCTCTCATGACTTGAGAAAGATAAGTGACACATATGAAATGATAACTGCTAGTACACATAATTTCTTCTAACATATTTGAGGGAAAGGTGGTAAATTCACCATTCTCTAGAACATTATCTAAATATCTCTAAGAGATATGAGGGTATATAAGTCATTTCACTATTATTTCTTACCGACTAAATATTTTAGATAATATTAAGGAAAGTTTATGATATTATTGAAATATTAGAACAACCGCATACAATTATACCTTAGTTTAGGAAAGGTTTGTGTATTTATCCCAATCTTTAAATTGTACTAACAAGGATACCCTTTAATGGATGGATAAGATAATTGTATAATTTTATTTAGGGTAATTTGCATTGACACTCCGCGAGGTATTGGTCAATTACATGTAGATGTTGGTCAACACACTATTTTACAGAGACACCCTCAAGATTTGTAAAGTGTTTCAATGACACCCTTTGGAGATTTTAGTGGCCTTGATTATTTTAATTTTCATGTGAAATCTCTAAGGCCTAAATCTTACACTTTACCCATTACACTAACCACCCTTATCATCACACTCTTATTATTAAAAAATTTACAATAAATAAATAACATATACAATATATATAAATTTATTTTAAATATAAAAATTCAAAAACATCAAAAATATTTTGAAAAATATAATTAAAGGTAAATTCTACCACTAATTTTTTAATATATTTTTATACTATTGTCAATCAATAATTTTAATAAAATTTAATAATATAATGGAATATTTTATTTAAAATATCTTACACTCTACCCATTGTAAGTATTATATATCTAAGAAATTCTACCATTATATTATGAAATTTTATAATGAAATGGGATTTTCTTTGGTATTATATATCTAAATAATATATTCCATTATAGGTATTGCATATCTAAGAAATTCTACCATTATATTATCAAATTTCATTAAAATTATTGATTGACAATAGTATAAAAATATATAATTCTTTTTCTTTTTGTACATAAAAAATTATATATGTTTTATTAGATATGTAATACCTATAATGATTATTAGATATAACCCTTTAATATATTTTGAGAAATATTTATATAATAATATATTAAAAATTAAGAGCAGTAATTAAATAATAAAATTTTCTTAGTATTATTATTGATAAAAAAAATTAGTTGTAGAATTTACCTTTAAATATATATTTCAAAATATTTTTGATGTTTTTGAATTTTTATATTTAAAATAAAATTATATATATTGTATATCTTATTTATTTATTGTAGATTTTTCAATAATAAGAATGTGATGATAAAGGTAGTTGGTGTAATGGGTAAAATGTAGAGTTTAAGCATGTGGTAACTTAGAGATTTCACATGAAAATTAAAATAATCAAAAGCACTAAAGTCATTTTATGTCTCCAAGGGGTGTCATTGCAACACTTTACAAACTTCAGGCGATGTCTCTGTAAAATAGTGTGTTGACCAACATTTACCTATTGACCAATACCTGATGGGATATCAATGCAAATTACCCTTTTATTTAGGATAAATTACTCTGACCTCCCTTGAGGTTTGGGGTAATTACTCTCAAATTAAACTAGTAAAAAAAATTTAGTCAACCTCTCGACTCTACCCCTATCATAAATCTCAATTAGATAAGTTAACTATAGTTGAAAGAATAGAAACAAAAAACCAATAATACCTTCATTACATCTGCTCCCAAATTTTAAAACCTTAATCTGATTAAAAAAATAAATTTCGCGAGTCGACAGTTTTTTGCACTTTTTTTTTCTATCATAATTATTTCTTCTCCCCCTCCTAAATGAACAGTTAAAATTATTCATATGCAAAATCGACCGAGTCACTCCTTATATTTGTTAATAGGCAAAAAATTAGTCAGCTACTAGTTTATCATTCCATGGGGTATTTTCAAAAACTCCCATGTATATTTTGTGAATCAAGTCCTCTTCACTTGGTTGTGGTCTATTCGGTTTCAGAGTGGGTTGCTCAGCGATTGGATTTATGTGGGTTTGAGTGATCGCAAGTTAGGACTGTTTAATTGGGTAGAGGAGCTGGTACTGGTGGGTGGAGCGACAATGCGGCATTGTGTGGGGTGAAAAAATAAGAGAATTGAGAGAAAATGAAGGCGGTGATATATATGCAACAACAATTAAAGTGATGGTAATGTCAGTGCGGTGTTGTGGTTAAAAGATAAAATTACATACCCAACAAAAAAGGGACCTGTGACTGAGCCACAAATTGAGGGTATATTTGTAATTGTATATTGGACTATAATTGATTAACTCATGGTTAATCTTAAGAGAGTGTGTTAGAACAACTTTGTTAAGACTTTAATTTGAGGGTAATTACCTCAAACCTGGAGGGAGGTCAGAATAATTTACCCTTTTATTTAATATGCTAAAGTAAGGCACATCTTTTCTAGCATCTACCGGCTAGCTATTAGATTGAGTTGGTAGATGGTGACTCATGCACAATTCATAGACGCAAATAATATGTATCTTTATTTATTAGTTTGGGATTACAATTTGGGTAAATAGCTTAAAACCCCCTAAATTTTACTCTCTTTTTCTATTATACCCCCTCAACTAAATTTAGCCCCCTAAACTTTCATTTTTTTGCACCATGGGCTTGCCTTTCAAACTTTTTATCATTTTGCCCTCCAAACTTCTTATATTTCCACCTTACATTTAACCTTCTTATAGAGTAAAGTGCAAAAAACCAATTTGCTCCATTTCTATTATAAAAGACTATCCTACCCTTACTATTTTATTATTTAATTTTTTAAATTACAAAAATATAATTTCTTTTAGTTAGAATATTAATTATACCATTTACCTTTAATGTATTAGACTAAATATACTCTCAAATGCTAAAAATAAATAAATTTTAAGTTCTAATTATTTTATTTGTAAATCAATTAACTTGTTATTAAATTTTAGTTTGATTTAAATCATAAAACTCATTATCCTAATTAAATTTTTTTATGCCAAATGAAACTTTCTTTTCATAAAAATATATTCATAAATAAATCACAAATTACTTAATAATAAACACCTGTTAATTTTCTCATGTTATATATATACATATGTATATATATATGTATATATACATATGTATATATATATGTATATATACATATGTATATATATATGTATATATATATATATAGTTCGGTTTAACATGTAGATTACATGTTAAACCGATCATCAATGCATATGAAATTTGAAAATTTTATAGAACCTACAAAATGTATGGACATGCACTTAAATGCCCTAACTGTATATTTAACCAAAGAACCTACCAAGTTCCCATCCAATACAAGATAATGAACACTCAAATAATAAGAAGCAAATAAAACTCATTCTCAAAAAGAAGACAAAGACATTAAAAAAATGATAATATCAAAATCTAAAATCCCAGGTACTGAAAATCATATCATGTAATTAGACCTAAATCTTGTTTCTCTCACATCCCCTGTCTATCATCTTCCAAATTATACAACACTTGATTTTGTTTTTCTCCCCAAAAAATTATAGAAAATCAACTAAAGGGATATCAGTTAAACATTTAAATCTTTAAAGAATACATTTGCAACCACCATTTTATTGTCTATTTCTGTGTGTACAAAAAGCATTGGAGTCATTTCCTAGAAAAATATTTGGTGTTTTAGTGATGGTCTTTCTTTCTCAGTAGGAGCTAAATTTGACAAAAAAAGAAAAAGAAAAACCTAGGTAGATAATTGCTTTAAACAACTATAGAAGCTAAAACCCAGAAAGCCAAAACTAGTACCAAAGAACAAGAGATAACAAGAAACTTACCGATAAGAGCTTTTGGAGTAGAAATCTTTGATATACTTATTTTCTCATGTTATATATATAGGAATGACAATTTGCCCCACCCCGCCACGTTTATAACGATTTTGGGTGCCCTGTTTATACTATATGAGTGGGGATGGAGTTGGGGAAAAAACCATCACAAAAACGGAATGGGGACGGTTTTAGGTGTCTCCGCCCCGTTTAGACATATTAGAATAAAAAATAAGTGTAACCCACTAATCCTAAATTTTATTTTTGTTGTTGTCTAGATTGAAGTGAACGTAATATTGGACAAACTTCTTTGTTGTTGTTATGTTTCGTAAAATGTATTATAATTTGGACTGTTGGATAATTTGATGTTTATTTAGTTTCTATAATCTTGAATTTCGTGTTTTAAATATATAATTTTGTGATTAAAGTGAAATATTCAAAAATTTCAGTTGTTAGCGGGAACCCGCGGGCACCCAACAATTTAAAAAAACCTAACTAGAACCGTTTAGCCAGTTTTGGGCAGGGATAAGATGAAGATTTATTAACGGTTGTTGGGGCGGGGCAGGGTACACCCACCTAGAACCGCACCTGTTGTCATCCCTATATATATATAACATGAGAAAATTAACAGGTGTTTATTATTAAGTAATTTATGATTTATTTATGAATATATTTTTATAAAAAGAAAGTTTCATTTGATATAAAAAAATTAATTAGGTTAATGAATTTTATGATTTAAATCAAACTAAAATTTAATAACAAATTAATTGATTTACAAATAAAATAATTAAAACTTATAAAATGTTTTTTAGCATTTAAGAGTATATTTAGTCCAATACATTAAAGGTAAATGGTATAATTAATATTCTAACTAAAAGAAATAATATTTTTGTAATTTAAAGAATTAAGAAATATAATAATAAGGGTATGATAGTCTTTTATAATAGAAATGTGACAAATTGGTTTTTTGCACTTTATCCTATAAGAGGGTTAAATGTAAGGTGAAAATAAAAAAAGTTTGGAGGGCAAGCCAATGGTACAAAAAAAATAAAGTTTAAGAGACTAAATTTAGTTGACGGGATATAATAGGGAAAAAGAATAAATTTGAGGGGGGTTTTAAACTATTTACCCTTACAATTTATCTCAACATTGGAGTTAAAAGGTATTATTGGGTGCATTTGGAAACTGGTGTTTCCGTTTTTATTCTTGTTTTTTCCACTGTTCACGGGAACAAAAACGCGTTTGAGAGCCTTTGATGGTTTTTGTTTTCGTGAACAGTAAAAAAATATTTTCTCACCCTTAGTTCAAAATTTGAAAACACCAAAATGATATTTTTTTGTTTTCGCCACTGTTTGTTCTCAACAAAAAAAAATTTAATTGTTGCAGATTTCCTAACCTCCATCTTCAACCTTCAAACCCTAACACCCCCCCCCCCCCCCCCAACCACCACCACCAACACAAACCCTTACCTCTGCAACTTGACACCCCCAATCAAATTGGGGTGATGTGGTATTTATACATGCTACTACTTATATATTTATATATATATATATATATATATTTTCCTGTATGCTAATCTTTTGAACAGAGCAGAGTGGTCATCTTCATTGTTGTATGGAAGATTTGGAAGTGTATATTGTAGTTGGTTTGTACAAGGTATGACAATCAAGTCAAACTTAATCTAACCCTTTGACAATTTTTTTTTTACTTTTTATTCCAAATAAATCTCAAAAACGTGTTTTTTTTTTTGTTCCCGAAATTTTTTTAGATAAAATTTCCAACCAAACATATTTTTGTTTCCGGATTACCCTTAGGACAAGAATTTTTTTTTTTTTGTTCTTAAGAGATAAAAAACGAAAACGAAAACACTAATTTCCAAACGCACTCATTGTTTTTTTCACTTCTTTTCTTTTAGGGTTTGGGACCAAGGTTTTTCGTTTATATTATGATTTAAATTTCTTATGATAAAGAGCTTTTACTATAGGTATACTTATTAGGAAGGTTTATATACTTGAGAATATTGTATTGATGAGTTTATATAAAGGTGGGGATATTGCCACTCTATTTTCCAAATAAAACATTTTCTTTTTCTTTTTCTTCTTTTGTTTATTTAAATAATATAAACTAATTAATTCTTATTTAAAAAACATAATAATCTCTGTCTTTGTAGACCCTATTTATTATTTAAAAAGAGTTCAATTTATTTTTTAAAGTGAAATACCTTTATCATGGAAAAAAGAAAAGTGAAAAGAATGTGTCCTTACCTAAATATATCTACACACGTAAGTGCATATGTTATCTACGCAATCTCCTAAAATTACTTTTGTGACCGTTACGGACCATGCATATATGGGGTAGACGGTTATAGATATGACCCCTATCTTATTTGGTCCAGGAGATGACCTAGACGAGATTAATCTAGTTGGGTCTTCCCAACTGAATCCAAAGTGTTTGATTTGAGATGCATGTATGCATACATATGCATATATATATATATATATATATATATGTATATATTGAAGCATATTACATTGACTATGTCAAGTGGGTGGTTGTTTTAGGATACGGTGGCCACTATTTGTTGTCTGATTAATGTGATTGGCCTCCTAATCATATTATCATTAGTACACATATCTCATGTGGAAGCCTTATTTTCTCAACAACCAACCAAATGATAAGGTCTCACAACGTTTATATTAGGATAGAGTTAAGGTTACATCACTATGATTATGGATTTGAATGATGACAAAAGGGTTGAAAAAACTCACCCATGTTGAAGATTTCATCTTATATTTACTATTTAGATGAAATATAATATCGATTAGTATCCAACACATTTGAACTGACCAATGATACGTTGCAAGTAAAAGGAAAAAAAGAAGTTAAAAATAGAAATAAAGAATATTTACAGGAGTGATTGCTTTTTAAAAAGTAAAAAATTCACAATATCACCAAACTAATTTAGACTCTGGTGAGGCAACAAGACTTGTTCTTGAAATATTCGAAATGTCCTAAACGTGTTCATGAAATATCTAAGTGTTAAGACGGTTCTAATCTTAGTGGTGTGTTCGCGATCGTCGCAGCTCCATTGAGAGTATGAAGTTAGAATGTTAAGTGCGGGTCTTACATGATCTAATGTGGTCAGTATGATGTAAAATTTTTGACTTGATTACTATTATGAATCAAAGATTCAGATCTTGCCATGATCCTAACAGTGATTTGTATTCACATTGCATAGGATTAATTTAGTGAAGACTACGAAAAAAAATTAATATACCAGGTAAGAGAAAAATCATGCAGGGGGTCCACGCGATCTAGTAATGATTTGGGAATTGAAGGAGAACATTTGGAGTTGAAATTTGTAAAGAAAAATGCCTTTTGACTACATGAACTATTTCTTATAGTTGAATCCTGAAAATAAAGAATGATTTCAGTTGAGAATTTTAGATTGTAACAATCAAGACTAAGAAATAGAAGATTTTGTAGGTAGTTGGTGGTAGTACACATCAATGTATGTGTATATGTGATTAATATATTATTTTAATTCCGAAAAGATGGACATCTTGATAGGATTTTAGACGTGATATAATATATATATATATATATATATGTGTGTGTGTGTTTATTTGCCAGGCTTGTGACATCAGTAGATTGTCACCAACTCTGATCTTCCGTTTTCAAATACCCCTAATTTGCCCTCATCATAATGGTTGTCAAAGGGTGTGCCATGTTGAGTGCCAATTTTTCAACAATTGACTACATCAGCATATGAATATAATTTTGACAAACACAAAAATTTCTTCCTTTGAAATGGAATTTTCTATGACTTGTAATAATTGGAATAAAATGAAAGTAGCAGAGAAAAACATAAAGCATAATAGTCAAAAACATGCCCTCTCAAGGTAATGGAATTGGAACTGTATCAAGTTTTTATAGTTGGAGTCGTCAAAATCATGCTAACCTGATTCATTCAACTATCACAATAGTCTAAATTCATAATATCTTGACCAAGTCCTCTCAGTTGGTTCACATAAAAAAGGAAGAAAAAAATTATGTTGCATGGTTACGCAGTACGTATCACCCGATATGTAATGTTTTTTTTAAGGTGCCGCCATCATTACGCAGTAACGCTACTAGTAGAATACACTTTTAAGAGTGATATTGTTCAAGTATTTTACACTATTACCGTAACTATGACTGAAACCGATTCAACGATTGCGAATCATGCCTGCAACTGAATATAGCATACACTCGTTAGCATGCACAAACATATATGAAATATGAAATATTACACTCTAATAATGCAGTAACAAAGCATCTTATTTATTTCTAGTTTAACATTGAAGTCCCCAGATTAAGTTAAATAATGGTGTGTTCTCCAATTTTATGTAAAATCATCAATGACGAGTTTAACATATATCTAACATCCAAATCCACAATAGGTACTAAATCGAATATTTGTCACCCATATACAGCAAAATGATGCAGGTATTTCAAAGACATACAAACAACTTGCAATCTGCAACTACTTTTTGGATCACTCAGCATTCTGTTTCGGTAACTCTATAAAGGCATCGCGCCACCAAATGAGGGTTTCACCTTCCACGGGAATGTTGAAAGAACTACGCTCGTCAGTCTACTAGCATTAAGCATGATGCAGGTTCAGAGACCAATGTCGAGCTAGAATTTCAGATCATATAGAGGTTCCTCAGTTCCCAGCAGGCATGTCGTTTCTGAAATGTTGCTCTACAACTGGGGGAAGGAGAAGAGCAAGCCTGGTTTTGTACCTCGCAATTCGTCGAAGACGTTCTTCCCTTAATCTGAAGGCAAATATCAATGTGGCTATATTGGTTATTTATGTAAAAAAAAAATTAATAAAAAAACTGAGTGGAACTTCTTGAAACAATATCCACAAGCTCAAAAGAGTGATTTGTGGAGTTATTATTCAAGAACAATTGGAATATGCCCAAAAAACTCAGATCATGCATATGCCTATACCAGATAGAAAACCTAAAATGAAGTGGTTGATTGAACAGAAGCACGCAGAACAAACTTCAAAACACAACCAAGTATCAATAATAAGTAGGCATCAAGATACATCCGATTTAGACATTTTGGTTTCACCTGTTAAAACATAAAAATAAAAATAAAAGAAATCTCCTTCAGAAAATGAAGTGGATCTATGCCAAAAGCAATCTCGAATGTAGTGTAACGTACTCCCACTATGGCAGGACTCTTTTCCCACATCCTTGGAAGAAAGCATGCACCCAGAAGAATATATCTATAAATATTTTATATTGGAGCTTAATGGAATAAAGCTAGCAGGCATAATTTCCAGCAGTTCCCTTTCCGTTTATATTTAGTTTACTGATTTAAACTTCTAGACGTCATTATTTGATGTTGTTGGGTCAATAGGACTTAGGTTGGCAGATTTTGTAGATCATAACATGAGTCTGTAACTTGAGTTTTTATTTTTACCTTGGATACAAAAATTAAATCTGTTTGGTGTTAGTTACCTCCTCATATCATAAGATGGAAATCATGCTGCGTCAATCTGGTAATCTTCTTTTACAAGGGTGTAAAGGGAAATTGACACATTGATCCACTCATCCAACTAGAGTTCATGCATGCATATCTAGGGGTCTGTAGTTTCATCATTTCAACTTGATTGAGTCCCTAAATTATTTTAATTCCACATGAAAGAGTTTCAGAAACTTCCTTTTGAAACTTTTTTCAAGTATAAACCCGTAAAAGACTTTGATCCCCCAAGGTATTGATCGAAGCCATCTGGAGTAATGTCGTCGAGCAATGACAATGTTGAATACCTTCCTAGTCTCTCTATATTACTTCGTTGACTATATATGCACTATGCTATGACATAGCTCGTATTTATGCAAGCAAAGAAAGCGAGTCTTTGAGAGTGCATCTCATTTGTTTTGGCGAGTGTATTCTTCATGTTTTGACATCCATTTTTGTGTTCTACAAAGAAAAGTTCAACACAACAACTTAATCAACCATTTAAGATTGAAGTGTGCACGAATAGTGGGTAAGATTAAATCGCTTGAGCAGCAATTTCATCAGGAATGAATGCTATTTATACGAGGAAGAGCTTCAAAATCTTCTGTTAGGAGTTAACTAGGGGATTCTAGGGGCAGAATATGCTAACCTAGGCTATCAATATCACTCTTATAGTGAATTTACTTGGTCAAAATCCCATGCTTTATGTTTTTATCATTGTGGACTCTTCAGATTTTTACTAGTTGCTATAATTCTGTATTTGAATTTCTGTTGAAGTGATAATAATTAGAAAGTCAATTAAAACTGATAATTAGTTCTTCAAGACCTATTCAACTTCCCTTGCAAATTATCAAATGTTATCACCCATTACTCAGCCTGCCAATGCAAGGTCAATTGAATACAAACCACCAAGTTTCTAGCTTAAGTGGTATCTCCTCTCCCATCATAAGAGATGCCAAAGAGTCTTGAGTATTTCTTGGGGCCTAAAAAAAGAACTGTAAATTCAATCTGATATTTGAATAAGTCCTTACTATAATGAAGCTGGTTAATTCATCGTATTTATAAACCAATAGCGCAATATTATGAATGCATGCATATGAGAAAAACAATGCATTTGCTATAATATAAAAAGTTGCATCATCTAACTTCTCGCAGAAAGTGTCCTGAAATTCAAAGTTAAACTTGGACTATTAAAACCGACATCCTTGATTTTTGTTCTGTACAGATTCCAACGCTCATTGAAAGCCCAGGAGATGGCCCCTGTCAGTAAGGCCATGTTTGGTAGGCGGTCTTTCTGGTCTGGTTTGGTCCGGTCCGGTCCGGTCTAATCTGATCTGGAAAAGTCTGGTCTGGTGGTAAATATTAGTGGGCAAATCAGGGGCATCAATTTTTAATCTAACAATTTATGTACTTGTTATAAACATTTCTCTATCCTATATAAACTAACATTTACCATTTTCTCAACTTTAGTTGCCCCAAAATAATTGTCTAGTTTCGAGTACCAATGCAATATATTTTTTAACTTCCCAAATTGCCCTTCTTGCATTGAATAAGGTACTTTGTAATGGAGCCCACTAAACAAAAGACAAAAGGGGCAAAGATAAAAATTAATGTACTATCAATACAACAAAATCTAAAATCAATTACCTTAAAAAGTCAAAATGTCAAATATGGATTATTAATATGGGACGATTGGAGAATAGAATCTAATCTCGAGTATGAAGAAACCTAGCCGCCTGTCTGTGAGAAAAACTCCATGACCATTATTTGCCCCAACAGTCATTAATTAGCCAATATTCTTCACCCTCATCAGCCTAGAACACATCATCACAAAAATTCATGGCCACCTAACCACTATTGACAACCCAGCAACTCATTCGCTCGCCTGCAGATATATAAATAGCAAGTAGTATATGACACTCTTCCCTCATGATACAATCTAAAACCCTACTGCCATATAGATGGGATAGTTAAAGAGTCTTTCATTTAATAATCTATATTTGGGATGCTATTTCTGCCAACAAGTCCTGCAATTATTGGTTTAGAAGAGGAATCAGAGGACTACTGTTTCATTTCCCTCATGTTCTTAAAGTTATAACAGCTTGAGCTTGGGTGAACAATTAACTAGCCAAACCCTGACAAATCCAAATTCTACTTTTTTTTCTCAGACTAATCTGATTTCAACTCAATATGACCAGCTTGGGCTGAACCAGAGCCCAACTTGAACTTCTAAAAATATGCAGAGGCTGAGCTCAGGTGCCACTCAAGTTTAAGAATGGGTTTCAGACCCAGTCTCAGCCTTGGGCTGAAGTGTCTATATACACCTCAGGTTGACTGGCCGAGCCCATCCAAGCTGAACCCCTATCTCGACTTGTATGGCATTATTACGAAAAAGTGTCATGTGTCGTCATAGTCCTTGAGTAAAAGTTCATGGTTTACGGTATCGTGTCTGAAGTTTTATTTCAACATTAATCTATGACTGTGAAATGAGGACTAAGCCAAAAGATCCCATTTGCGCCATCTTGCTTCAAGCTCTATTAAACAGACCATAGAAATGACACAAAGACCTAAAGATTTGGAATACTATTAATAAGCTCGATCTAAAAGTTCCTGATTGATCTTGAAATTTGGATTTACACAAGTAATGTTCTAAACCAGAGTATATCTACACAACTTCTTCATCCTCATATCCTCCATCGTAATATCTACACAAGTAATGTTCTAAACCAGAGTATATATTATTGAACTTACCTTGCCCGAACCCTTTTAGCACGCTTAATATGTCTTTGTAACAGGTCTTGTGAAGATAAATGCTCAACAGATCCCTCCTGAAAGCAAATGCACATAGAACAAATCGTTTTCTCAACTGAATAATAAAGATAACATTGTAATGCTATTCCCTCCTATTATTTATTTTTCCTTACTAATTAATTATATGTGTCCTTTTTCCGTATATAAGTTTATTCAACCATCCTTACCATTGTAATAGATAATAAAACAGCCACCATCAAGTGATTAATTTTTACAAACTTATTAAACATGATAAATGAATTTTCAGGGAATCAATTTAGTTATTTGACACTAAATTAATAATTGACTACTTGAAATTTAATATTTGATGGAAAAGCATAGTGTTGTATGAATTATGAGAATAGAAGTATACAGAAACAAAAATAATCTCAAATGGAAGTACTTCATATTCTTACGTATTTCAGATTATGGCTAATGAAATTCTCAAACAAAAAAAAACATAAGGTGCTCCTAACAGCATTTAAGTCAACGATTAATTAATTGAAAGAAAAATAAGGTGCTATTTATTTTCACTTCATCTTAAAGTAGATTTAGTATTACATAACAAATTCGAGATATCTTGGTTAAAATGAATTCTCGTCACTTTAAATATGCGTCGCTAATATTACCTAAAATAAATCTACTACTTAATAATACTTAATATATATTACTTATCAAATTTAAGGAATCCAACGATCATATCATTCTAGTTTGCTAGTCCTAATAATAGAATCAATAAAGCAATGACAGTGTGTAGTACAAACCTCCTCTTCCTCGTCTTTATCACTTTCCTTTGCTGTAGGTGAGTGGGCATCTGACACAGGCATAGGCAAAGGTCTTGGAAGAGACTTCACACCATCCACATATTGCGGCTGCTAATCAAAGAAACTAAATCTCAAAGAAGAAGTATAGCAAAGTGCATATGTGCGAAACTTCAACATTATTGGAACTATAAATACATAATAAATTACAAAAAAAACTGGACGCTGAAGTAGGCAGTGGAACCACTCAATTCTTTTAAGTAATTCTGAGAAATGTCAAATAAGTACAGTAACCTTCTAATATTGGAAGGATGAATTTGGAAATTTCAAAAATCTACAAAGGCCTTCAGCATTCGCAATATGTGATTTATAGTTTTTAAATATCAAACTATCAAAGACCTTATTTTTCAAAATATGTGTGGGTAATTATCACCAATCTTGACCTCAAATAAAAGTAATTACAAAATCCTTCTGAAGCCATTTTATACATCTGCTTATATACGTCATTGTATGGTGGTAATGTAGGGAAGGGGGTTGAGGGAAAATTAACAAAAATATCTACATTATTACTTAAAATAAGAGTAATCAGAACCATTTTGTGCTTCTGAATCCTAAAACAGTAACAAGTAAACATACAAGGTTGCATAACAAAACTAAGCAGCTACAGTCATTTACAATACAGGTACATAAGCTTCTAAAGAACTAAACCTTCTCTAAGCTCTAATACCTGATATGCAATCTTGATATAAAGAGCTGCAAAGGAAACATAACTTGTGTGTGTGTGTGTGTGAGAGAGAGAGAGAGAGAGAGAGCTTATTGCACAAACCTGACTTTCTTCAGGATAACCACTCCTCAACCATGACCGACACAGGCCATAAAGAGAAGAACCATCAGAGATTCTGACCTACAAACAGACATCAAAGGTTAATAGCCCATTATACTTGAAAGAAAATACTCCCTCCATCCCAAATTATAGGTCCACTTTTCCTCTTTAACTTGTCCCAAAATAAGTGTCCACTTTTGAGAAGTCAAAGCACTTTATTTGGTCAATTTACCAATTTAACTTTCAACCATTAAAGTTATAAAACATATACACTATAAACCATCACGTCACTATGATGGGACCATGGATAAAGTTGGTATTTCATTCACTAACACTACAATAAAAGTCATCCTCTTAAAAAGTTGGATTTCCCAAAGTGGACCTGTAATTTGGGACGGAAGGAGTAATAATTTATAGTTCACACCCATTATAGATTTTTTTATAACATGTCACTTGAAAAAAGTTTAAAATGTTAAAGATTTATCCATGGAATCATGGAAGCTTAGGGCCTGCTTGATTTGCAACTTTGAACACAGTTTTTTGTTTATTAAAACTGAAAATAAAAAATAAAAAAAACTGCAAAAAGAGTCTGCTTGGTTCAGTTTTCTGAAATCTGTTTTTAAAAAAACTCAAGGCCTGCTTGGTTTTTAACTCTGAATACTCATGAATACAATTTTCCTTAAAAACAGAAATTTTTGGTCCTTTTTATAACTGATTTTGGTCCTTAAAAACAGTAATACAAGTTTATTTATTTTCAGTTTCATAAAAAAAAAAAATTTGTTTTCAGAATTACAAACCAAGCATACCCTTAATCTTGATAAGTTTTACTCCGATCCTGGTGACAATGTTGCTAAGGTATTAGATCAGGAAGGTGGCATCTCCCTTGCTTTTTTTCTGGCCTCTAAATAGGGATGTTGATGGAACATATTAAAAGTTACACAATCTCTAACAGCTGAACACTTCCCCTCACCATATTCTCTACTACAGACTTTCATGTATTCACAATGTTGACTACTTCGATAAGCTCTTTAACTAGTATTCAATCACTGAGTTCTGAATCTTTTTCCGAGACTCAATGATCCAATGGATGTTAAAGTATCACAAAATCGCAACTAATGCAGCAGTTAATACCGTTTTGTGTTCTTACAGAGTTATGGGGTAACTAATTCCGGATTGCACACTCCCCCTACCCCACCCCAACAACAACAGCAACAAAAATCAATGATATCTTGATTGTGATTTCAACTACTAGTAATATAGATTATGACATGTAGACCAAGTATATGGGCTGTCACAATTGTTTAGCTGGGATTCTCTCAGTCCTATCTACCATCATGAGATCAGGTTGTTGGCTTTTCACTAAACCACACACACCTAAGAAAAATTTCTTACACGACAAGCTCTCAGTTTATGATTTGAATGATTTGAGGTGCGTGTTAGACATAGAAGATAGATAGCTTCTATATCATACTCAATACATACAGTTTATGTCAGGTGCAACCATTGTAAATAGACTTTGGCTTTGCCTTCATCAATGTTTCACACCATTTAAACCTAATCAGCGCATCAATACTTCTAACATACATATGATAAAATAGCGCAAAGTGTACTAAGTAATAACTACGAGACCAGCAAAACATTTAAGCTCTATAGACAACGCTTAAAACAAACACACAGCATATGAGAATTGAAACACCCGATGAGGACACTTTGATATTGCATGTGCATTACCAACCACAAAAATTAAGAACGCTTGCTTACTTTTCGTTCTCTAACAGTGGCAAAGGTGTCATCCCTACTTCTATCCCTACATATATCATAAGAGGAGAAATATGTCACTGACTGCGCTACAAAATGGATATTAGTAAAACAATAACTACAGTGAAAGAGCCATATTAGCATATACAATGACATTACCTTAGGTCTTTATAGCCATTACAATCAGAAACTGAAGGCAGAGACAGACCAGCCTATAAAAGAACACATAAAAGTGTGTGAATGCAGTACCAAAAACAATCCGGAAAATTTTATGATTATATAATCAGGTTTAACAAAGCCAAATGATATTGACCCAAAAAAAAACCAATTTGTAAAGAAACTCCGTTATGCCGCTATAATGTGAACCAAAAGGATGAGACAAAAGTTGCCCCTTGGCCCTGCCAAGTATTCTTAAGGATGGGCTTATCAGGTGAAACAGCAATGCAAAACACAAACTGTAGGACGGAGTAAGGAATGGCTTTCACAATTATCACCAGTAAATGATGACCATAGTACAGTGAGTACATTAACCAAGTACCATTGATTACTTTTTTGATAAGTAAGAATTTTATAAAAAAGCACCCAACAGGGGGATGCGTCCCATTAACAAAGATCCCTAAGGGCCAAGAGAACCCAAAAATTCTATCTTTTCATCTATAGATATACAATTCCTCCCCTCCACCCAACTAAACAAAACAAGAAATAAAGAAATCTTTGATCGTTCCCAAAGAGATAATAATAAGATTCTAGGCCCCTGAATCATGAGGCAATCTTTTGGGTCCGCTACAACCTCAACTACTTGAGGATCTCAAGTTTTGAAACAGCTTGGTGAACTGCCCAATGAAGATGTGACATGGTTACCATGACAGAGAGCTATGGGCTCATTGATGACCTATTTTCGATCATGCTGGTAGTTAATTTACAATCCCATTGCAGTATCCCGATAAAGATCATCACTTATACACGAATAATATAACCGAAGCAAAAACAATTATGTGACCGCTTAAATAGGTTACTAATATGAGAACCAGTGTTTGGCAAAGTCATAATCTTGGTACATCAAAGGTTAGAATACTGAGATATAGGTGCATACTGAATCCCAGCAAATACAGTTGATTCCATCCTCCATGGTAGATGCAATCCGGCGATAGCCACTCGGACATAGACCATAGCCAATGCAAAGACCAAAAAAGTGCCCACAATGGGAAACGAGAGGAGTTTGTGGCTTGGAGGATTGGATGTGGGTTCCTCCATGCAAATCAGGAAAAAACCTTGAAGAAGGAATATTCTTGGTACTCAAGTGACCTGGTGCCAGCAAGAGGGGCACATGGAATTCTCATCCAAATGAGGAAAAAATACCGAGGTAATGTGGACCATAACAAAGGCCTCCATAAATAGGCTTGACAGTCTTAGATTTGTTTTTCCCACTCATATCTAATATAGTAGCTATCTCTCATAATGCCAAATGACATGGTTCTGCTGTGATGATTGTATTGGATAAAGAACATAGTTCCATAGTGGATACCTGACAATCACTCCCTCATAGTAAATAATTGCTTAATAACGATATACATAAAAAAATTTAAAATAATAATAATTATAGATAGATATTGAAGTACTTGCATGTTTCATTCTGAGCCAATGAAATTCTCAAACAATCAAATTTATAGAATAACCATGCTATTACACTAGGCAGAAACTAACAAATAGATAATGGGGATAGACATAAAATAGAACTGTGAAAGTATTGACATGTTCTTTAACAAATGTACAAAAAGAATTTTCTTGCCTGTCTCTTGTGAAAAGAGGCTCCACAGTTTAAACAACTTTTACGTGAATTGCAATCGCAGTACCTAATACTATGATTCCATTTAGTTAATATATCTTGCTTCTCCAACGATTATCAATTAAATGGAGAATTGTTGCAACCCTCGACATATATGAAGATATATATTTGAACACAAAAGCCCACCTACCGCAACATTTACTAACAAAAGTTGGCATCGATTGGTGGTTGTACTTGTTAAGAGAAGTATACTTGTGGTTGGTGACTAAATGTGGGTTAGGCCCATGACTCATGCCAGCACTCACCTGACTTGACCAAATTCAACTTAAAATCTCTCTCCACCATTAACTTAGAAACATCCACTAATAGAATACAATAATATCTAGAGAGGGAATTTCCTGCAGAAGCACTCTCACAGTCCAATAGTACAAATAGTACTCTTATACTCAAGATTTAAGGAGTAATTTGTGATTCTATTATCAAAGAAGTATGATAATGAATACAGATCACTCTCTCTCACACAAAAACCTACCACAGAGCAGGATGTTCCTCAGGATCAGCACAAATAGTGGCCAATCAATAAATCTTGTTGGAACTTAAACCACAACACGAGCTAGACAAGCCCAAACAAAATTGAAACTCTATAAATACTTAAGTAACACAGATAGTTTGCACTCCTCACTGCATTTCACAACCTCAAAATTGTGATTTGACACTAATGTTTGAAACCATTTTTTGAAACAATAAAACACATCAAATGAAAATAAAGTTGATATCATGGAGAATGACAAAATGCCACAGGATTACCCATAGAAGCTTACATGAAAAATCAAGCGCTTCAGTCAATTGAGAAGAACAGTTTAGATCATGTGTGGACACATATATATAATGATACAATGCAATTTGAACATACAACATAAATTTGGAATCCATAAGATTTTCACATAAGACAAATTTGAGAAATAATTTATTAAGACTTTTATAATAATTACAAAAGGCACACACTGGTGGTATATAATAGTAAGCTTGATAACCACATAATTTATGTTTAGGGTGCTGGAACTCATGAAATTCAAAAAACCATTTTTCACCACCTCCATAAAATAATAACAGAAGTTCGCAATATACCTGAAAAGGGGTATTTTTATCAATGTGTAGATTCTGGGATACCTTAAAACTTGTAATTATTATACTGCCAAAATTGTCATTGCGCATATAATATTTATACCAAAACTATATACCCAAAAAAATGGTAGTTTAAAAAATATAGTATTGTAGGTTTGATACTTCATATTTATACAGTGGTGAATCTAGACGTCCCTATCTAACTATACCAAATTATAGAGCAACACCATACAATTTCGAGCATAATACAGAACTTTTGCTCCCTAAGATTTTCAGATAAGAAGAATTTTAGAAAGAATCAAACTAAGAATCTTCTAATAGTTTAATGGGCAAGACAAAGACCTAACAAACTAGGATCCCAAGCACGAGTGCTTACTCATCTCCATCGATTGTAACATTAAAGTCATGAATAGAGAAAAATCTATATAGGCCATTATGCCATGCACGAGCACTTAATTATCAAGTTTAATTGTTCAAAACTTGTTTCGGAAGATGCAGTCCAAGGAGAATGGTAAGATATCTGTAAGGTTCTTTACCTAAGAAATGGTACTTATTTTACCATATTTGATAGAATATATACTTAACCCTCTTGAGACTTGATATATCACAAATTAGGAAACCAAACAACATTCAGTCTTTGACACAGTTTTCCAGCCTAACTAGTAGGATGAATGACATCATCCACCTTGAGAGAAACAACGAGGCAAGGAAAAGACAATAATAAGTAAGTATTGAATTGCCAGTTAAAGAAATCATCATGCGCAGTTTAACTGCAGGTATAACTTCTGGCCTGCTCATCGTGCTACTGGATCAACGACAAGTCACTGTTGGGGGCTAAACAAAGTGAAATGCAAAATATTTTGTGTAACCAAGCTCAAACAGTTGGAGCAAGCTTTTGCAGCATTGTGTTAATTATCATGAATTTCAATATACCAATCATCTATTAAAGGTCGTTGAACAAATAGAAACTACAGCAGTTGAGGCATTAGTTGATCGAACCGAAGATGCAAATCTGGAATAGTTTTTATATACTTTGATGAACCTTTAATCTCTTCTTAATTTATCCCCACAACTGGAACTATGTAACTATTTGTTACCATTCACACCTATCCGTCACTAAGAACAGCAAACCAAAAAATAATGGTCAGTAGATAACCAATTTTTATTTATTTGCCAGGGGTGGAGGAACAGCAAAAGCTAGTCCAAAAGAAAGCGAGAAACAGGGAGCACCTTGCGTACAGACGGTGTGTAAAAACTACAAGTATTATTGTGGATAATTACAGAAACTTAAAAATACCTTCTCTACCAGAAAACCTACAGAAGAGGATCTCGTTGTTAGCCAAAAGTACAGGAAGATATACAATGAGGTAAGTGAGCTGTAAGGTTAGAGGATGATCATCATAGTTGACCATCCTACTCATGCAATGTGCACATGAACTCGGATATAAGAGAATTAATGATTAAGGACCAGATGTACGGTAACTATTAGGAGTCCCAAGAGCAATTCATAATTTTTTCTTGATGTTTAACTACTGAGCTTCTGGCCCAAAACAGTATGCCATGTGAAAAACTTCATAGGGCCTCTGTTAGATGGACTTTTCACAAGTGAAGTACACATGTTGAGCACACAATAGTGGAACATGGGTATGGGATATGTATCCAACAATTTGGGTTGGACATGCACATAAAAGGTATAGCAACTAATTCAATTTATTATAATCATTTGAAAATGATAAAATGCCTATAAGAGCAACACGTTATGTGAATACACTGTTATTATATGAAAATAAACAACATAAATATTTAGCAGTGTCCCTCTTATCGTTTTGTTGGATATATAACATGTCATACGCTTGGACGTATATGTGCACCCAACAAACATACCCGAGTCTATGACGCGTAGCTTATTGGCAAGCTTCACCTATTCAGTAAAAAAATATTCAACCTATGAGAGTAAATGTTAAAATCTCGAGGCTGATAACAATACTTCGCCCATTATTGGCAAGTAGCTATATGTTGACTTACTCGGTCAACTACTGATAAATTAACCAAAAAACTAACAGTAAAAAGCAAACTCAGGAGCACTTTGCCAAAGCTGAAAGCACATATAATATATGCACCCAAAAAACTTTTCGATCTATGTACAATAGTTCCCCCTTTCATAAACTGGATAAATAGGTAACTTTTTGGATCAGCCTTTGAAACTATATAACGGGGTTCCAATTCTAAAACTGGTATTTAACAGCGCTATGCATCACTTAATTTAACCTTGAAAGACCTCCAAGAAAGGATGTGAGGTCTGGGAAGGTCTTTAACTCTGTCCGCCTCGAATTTCAGATCAAAAATCTTATTCTATTCACCAGAGAACACAGACATTCTCAAAGATAAATTGAATTAAGGTTAATCACACAAATCATAAATCCAGCAAGATCTTGAAATGGAACGTATATTATCAACTGCAATTAAAAGGGTGCCACCATGTTCAAAATGGTCAAACCATCCTAATTCCCACTATCTCCAACATAGAAACTATCAAATTTCAGAGAAATCATCAACCCAATTCAGAAATCCAAGAAACACAACAAAAACAAATATATAAACTTGATAATCCAAATAAACTGCAACCAATTACGAGGGAATTCAAACCTTGGGGTGGCCCGGAAACGAGCCGCCGTTGACCATGCCCCTTATGACACCACCAGTAGAGCCCAGAAGAGACTGATGCTGCAAGTGAGAGGAGGGTCTAATCAAGTGAACATTCTGGCCCTGAGGGTCCGAATGAGGGAACCCATAAGGCCGAACCGGGGGCAGATACGCGGCGGAGCGAGGCGGGAAACCACCGCAGTTCGCGACGGTGACGGTATGGTCGGCCGATTGGGGCCGAATAGGCTTAGGAAGATAGCCGCGGCCGGAGGAGGCGACCGGGTAGAGGACTCCTGGAGGTGGGTGTTCGCGGGTTTTTCCCAATTGGGGGTGAATTGCGGTGGTGGGGACTCTGGCTATGGATTGAGGTGTGTATAGGGATGGAGTGGAGTGGTGGTAATGGGGTTGAGGGTGTTGAGGGAGTGGTGGGGTTGGGGGTCTTGGGTCTCGAGGTGGGTTTGTGAAGAGACGGGTGGTGGTGGCGGCGGTGGCGGCGGCGGTGGAGGTGGAGGTGGCGGGTGGTGGTGGAGGATCTGGTGGAGAAGAGGAAGGGAGTATCATGGTGGCGGGGAATTTTGGGGTTTGGAGGGTTTCTTTTTCAAAATCAAATGATTGCCTATTTTAATTTGATGTCTATATATCATCGACTTTGAAATATTTTAGTACCAAGTTTTTAATGCCAAATTTCAAATTTCACATTCTTACTATTAAGTTTTTTTTTCTTTTTTCGGTTAAATACAATGACCTCCCCTTAGGTTTGATTTAATTATTTATAATGATTATATTTTTCATTTATCACATTATATATCCTTAAAGTTCGACACCTAATCTCAATGATCCCCTCTTATTATTTTAGAGTTTAATCTGTTAATGAATTTTTATGTAAAAACACAAATGCAACTGCTTTGGCATAGGGGCCAGGGGGTTATTTAATTATATGACAAAATAAAATAAAATTATACTGACAAAAATGTGTAATTAAGACAAATTTTAATGTAATACGGCTAATAAACACCAATCAACGACATTATATGTAAATAAGTCAGATCTTAGGGGGTCAATGTATTTTAGCCCCTTCTTTACTTCTTTTAAGTAATTATATTGACCTCCTACTAAATTTAGAGAAATTGTCATTGGAAGTATTATCAGATTTGACATTTATTGGGTTGCAATTCTGAATTTAAAAAAAATAATAAAAATTTACTTGAGATTCTAATAGGTTCCTTTCAAAAAAATTATTTTCAAATAATTGTCTTATATTGGATATTAAAAACAGTTTTCAAATTTCTAAGTTTCTGAGAACTAGGGAAGGCAACAAAGAGATTTAGTACGTTTTCCCAATCCCCTAACCAAAACCGTTTAATTTCTCATCCCAAAAACCAATAAAAATATTTCCTTTACGAACTGCCAACCATGTAGGTTTGGTTTAGTAAAATCAATACAAATTTATACACTAAATAAACAACCATAAGGTCCGTTTGGATACGGAGAAAACAGTTTTTATTTTTTTACTGTTCACCAGACTAAAAAAAAAAACACATTTGGCAAACGCGTTTACTGTTCACTTTTTTTTTCCCAAAAAAACTATTTTATGTGAATAGTGTGTAAAAGTGGTGAAAACATTAAATACAACTTTTAGTTGTTTTTTGAGTTTTTTCACTGTTTAGGGTACCACCTCCGCCACCGCCGCCACCCCCCGCCATCGGCCCCCACCACCTCCGGTTGCTGCCGGGTCCCACCGCCCGCCGCCAGTCACCCACCACCACTCCTCCCGCCGCCGCCGGTCACCGCCGCCCACCAATACCATTTTATTTTTCAATACAAATTTTCATCTAAACGTTTTTTTGTTTTTAGTTTTTTGTTGAAAAAAATAAAGACAAATACAAAAACAGTTTTTATATTTGAAGAAAGAAAACAAATACAAAAAACAGATTTTTCAAACGCACCCTAAGCTTATCAATCAATAATAGAGGATATTTATAACTTAAAAGCAAATTAACTATTGTCTGGTTTCTAAAAAGAAATACAAAATATAGACCGAAACAATATTTGACCCTAGTCTTATTTTTTTTTATTGTAGTGTAAAAACTATATTATTCTATACTAGTGTATAATTCTATCTTTATATAATATATCATTTCATTATATGTTGATTTTTTAAATATATATATATATATAGTTTACAATTCATTTCGTTTCGGTACGATTCTACTAAGTCTAGAACCTAAATTATAAAGTAACAGTTCTAATATTTAAAACCAGGACATGAACCAAACAGTTAAAAAGTTGTACCCAAGCAAGGATTAATATGATTCTAACAGTGGTTTGGTACACTGTTTCACTTGCACTCTCACTTTAAGGTTCACACATTTTTATCCTCATTTCATTGTATGTGACTAAATTTGGTCACTTTTTCACTGTAGCCTTTAACATAGGGAAGGTAATTTAGGGTTTGTTTGGTAAGTTTATGATAAATATAAGTAGTGTTTATATGTTATTTTTTAGCCCGTTTGGTAATTATCTTTATTTATTATTTATCGTTTATGATAAACATAAACATAAACATTCATTATGGTTTTTTTTTTGGTTTTCGATAAACAGAACATTGTTTGATAACGTAAAAACGTTTAACTATTTTTAAAAATAATAAATAGAAAAACATGTTTGTTAATGTAAAAGCGTTTTACTATTTTAAAAAATAAATAAATAGAAAAACATGTGTTGTTAACATTTTGTTTATATTTATCTATGAATAAAATTAAAATTATATATTTGATAATTATAATTAGATAGATAATAATAATAATAATGATAATACTACATAATGTTTTTTGGTGTTCAATTGCTAAAATTTCTGCAATTTACAAACAATCCATAACAAGACCGGAGCTGATTAAAAGCAATCAAAAAATTTACCAGCAATAGATTTTTTCTTTTCTTTTGAAAGATAAAGAGCAATATATTCAAACAAGAGGCAATGTCGGTACAAGATCAAATGGGCAAACCCATGAAAGCAAAAAAAATTACATCTCTTACATCTGTATGTAAAACTCAAACATATCAACACCCATCAATCCGAATTACAAGATATTACTAATCTAGAGAACTCTAAAAAAGTACTTAAAAACATAGACCCGGAGCATATTACAGATTATGATCAATCCATATTTCATCCGTGATTAAATCACGAAACTCATTCATTTGTCGGAGTTCACTTTGATTAATATTGACCTCAATGGAGGCTTGAGAACTACTTGCTCCTATATCCTCAAATTCCACGTCTTCTTCTCCATACATTTCAAACAGAGTATCTAAACGTGCTTCCTTCCTAATAAGATTATGCATTGCACAACACGCAATCACAATATCTATTTGCAAATCTAGGTCATACGGCGCCATCAATTTTAATATAGGAAATATCGCCTTTAAAATCCCAAAGCAACGCTCAATAACATTTCAAATAGACGAATGCCTAAAGTTATAAAGCTTCTCACGACGCATTGGTGCTCTACGACTTCTCCTATATTCTTGAAAATGATATGTCTCCCCACGATAGGATGATATGAACCCCAACATGTTGCTATAACTAGAGTCAACCAAATAATACTTGCCAGTATCTAGAGTACAATGGCATCAACTTAGACTTTAACTTGAATAATCATGAAATAAAATCAACATATCAATAATAATTCTATGATGCAATTTCGCAGTCTTCGAAACATAGCATTAGCAAATTTCCAATGTTGCAGCAACTCCTCATGTAAATAACATACAATAGCAGCCCAAAATCTAATGACTAACTATTGACATAAACAAAGATAATACATAACATTATTATGGATTTGTGTTAATTACCTACCATCATCAGATGCAAATACATAAATACACTACAATTCAATTGAAATTACAAAAAAACCAAAAGATATCAGAGAACATAATGAAATTTAAATTACCTTCGGGTGGTAACGGAAATTGATTTTCAGCAACACTAAGACATTGCATTAACACATATGAATCATGGGTACTACATTCCCAACCCGCCATCACAAATGTGAACATCATATCAAAAGAACACACCGCCAATACATTTTGTGTCGTGTTTGATTTTCTTCCACGATAAGGAATCTGTTTTGAAGTTGGAGCAATAGCACTCACGTGGGTTCCATCTATGGCTCCAACACAATTCTGTTGAGAACTATTTACTAGTTTGCATGATAATAGTAATAAAATTATAAATTTAGATATTGAACAAAGCATAGTGAAAGAAGATAACCTCAAAAAGGATAGTATTTGGAATTGTGCAGAATATGCGGAGGAACAACATTGAATGGCGGTGGATTTATAATCTGAGTCCCTAGAACCATAATTGTTTTTAAAACACGATGGAAGTATTTAGACATTGTTTGTCTCGAGTTCTGGAACCTATCTGAAATCATCTTATTTCTCTCGTTATAACCTAAAGTCATTAAAAACACTGCAACCTGCTCTTGTACTCCCACATACCTTTCCTCTTTTAAACCTAACTTATTGAGCTCATTACAAAAATTCATGAAGACTTGTTTTTCCATCTGAAAAATATCAAAACACCTTGATGGATGACTATTTAATACTTCTAAAATAAAATAATTACCAGTTAATCACGAATTCCTACACGGTCGCTAGAACATAAATTTATTTGCGCACTCATTCAAGATGCAAAATATAAGCAATTGTTCCTCGTCATCATCATCATCATATAGAAGAACAATCCTTCTAGAATTCATATCAAGTACCTGACTTTAATTTTTTTTTTAAAAAACATGTTTAAAAACAACATAACAGTGAAAATTAAAAGATCCATACATAGCAACCAATCCACCAATACATGACCACCTAAATAAAGTACAAATAGTGGTTTAAGAAGTACAAATCAAAAGCATAAAAAGGTCTTTTAAGACACATAGCATTAAAAGCATCCATAGGTAGAATGCAAATAGAATTGGATATTGTTCAACCCATAGAGATCAAAGAGTGTTTATCCAACTCTTCTTCCTACCTTCATTCATATTAAGAAACATGGTCCTCCACAATGGTTCCTTAATCATTATTGTCACAACTTTTGAGTAATGTTCATCATCAATCCCCTCAAGGGAGTCTAGGAGTCTAGGGTCTGCATGTACTTAAGAATCATTTCATCATGATATGTACTCCTTTGACCAGACTCGCTATCACCACTTAAGCCTGTAGGAGTAGGCCCGACATGAATAGGAGTTGGCGTAAGTGTTGTCTTCTCATATGCCTCTGCTTTACTCATGTTACTTTCAGACAAATTCTTCATAGCTGATGTCATGCTAGTGGTGAATATCTTTTTTTTGTGCCTAGGTGTTATTCTTGGAGACTGGCTATGTTGCCGAACTCTCTCATCAGCCTCATCCTCCTCCTCCTCGTCTAAATTATATATTGGATAGAAAGTGTCTTTTCCATTTTCACTTTGAGCACGTAAGGGAACTCTCGTAGATGGACGTTCATGTGAGCTAGTTGCCACAGTCTCATCAAAGATGTAAGATTGCTTGTCATAGTGCTTGCATGAATTCTTCTTGAATTTTTTGCAATTCTTAATGACCTACAAAGTTATAAATATTTAGTTTTAACATTGATTATAACAATTATATATACGTATATCTTTATTTAAATTGGCTAATAACTGATATTAACCTTTGATAACCTTTCCCATCTCTCATCACTTAAAATTATCATCCCAGTGGTTTGATTAAATCCGACCTGTCTCTTGCAAAAGTCTTTTAAACATCTTATGTTCAGTCATCATAAGATTATATTTGTTCTTAAGTTGCAACATCTCCCAATCATATTTAGTTCTTTTAATCATCTCTGCAAGTATGGTATTTGATGGGACGTCAGGTGTATAAAAATATGTGGTTAAAAATAACACCTTAACGACTCTAGGTTTTACCTTACGCAAGCGCACGTATCAATTGTAGAATAGCAAATGGCTTGAGTAAGGGATATCGATCCCACAGAGACTAAGATTGTTTACTTTAGCAATTCAAAAACACTGAATTATATTTTTTGAAAATTGTTTGTTTAGGTGGTCAAAGACCAAATTATTTATTTTAACTAATATTATCTAAAAAACAAATTAAATTGGTTGTGATTCAGATGAGAGAGAAAACTAGGGTTTTCATCACTCCACCACTAACCGCATAATATAGTTCCTCACTGTATTAATTGTACGAGGGTGATCCATAACTGTGAATCAAGTCGTACCGCAAATAGCTAAATACGATCCCAAAAAGAAGTACCATCAACCGGATCGCGACAACCCGTCTCATGACTGACCTAACTAGTACATGCCAATTATGCTACTCTAATATACTCCTAAAGCATGAAAATAAACTAAAGCATGTCTATATTAAATCGCTAAGGCACGACCTGTGTCAACCTAGGGTTTCAAGTTTCATTACCACCATTATATAGAAAACCATAATTAAGCATCCGAGTTCCTGCTCATATTGAATAATCACAGTTGTGCAAAATAATATATTCATTCCATCTAAGACAAGAATTTAGAACAAACATAGAATTTTATATTACAAATTAGTACGGTCTCTTAACTACTACAATCATCACAGTATGGTCAACAATTTCCCCTCTTTACAATTGAAAACAATGAAATAATTACATTACTTGGCTAAGGTTTTGCTAGAAAACCCTAGATACCAAGTTAGTTAGTCATGGAAGACGGTGACTGCATCGTTGATGTAGAAACACTCTCCATAGTCTTCTTCTCCGGATCTCTAGGTTTGAATATGGCTCTAAACAACAACAAGTATGAATTAATGAACCTCTGAACCATCCTCTACGAACGTCTCACAAAACCAACTCTAATGAATCTCTTCTCTTCTGATATGCAATCGTGTATATATAGGCAATGGTATAGAGAGTCCATTTTCAGTCTTTTCACTCTAAAACTCATACAAATCCTAACTTATCATATATATAAGTGTATATACATGTATATAGAGGTCTGAAGTCGCAAACACGTCTTCCAATTAAACCGGGGTGAAACAAGAAAAATTCACGAAAAACCACCAAAAGTTGCCGCACCTACGCTTCAAGCGTACCCTCTAGGCGTAGGTCCAAATGTAGAATTGTGTTTTCCAGCCATTTTTTGAAATTGAAAGCGTGGGTATTTTGTGGAAGATCACTTTTCTCCATGTATGCACCAAAATGACCGTCTTGAATCCACGATACTTTTTGCTGAAGATGACGGCTTCTGGAAATGCTGTTTTTGCCCTCCGGGAACCATTTTTGTCTCGGACTGCCTCTTTGACTCTCCTCTTGGATAGAAAGAACATACTCTTCAGTTAATTCATCGAAGTTAGCTCAATTTCTTCATTAAGCTCTTGAAACATTCTTTAACACGCAAACATAATAAAAATACTAAATAATGGAATGAAAGAACATAACAATAGTGATTTAAGGGGTCAAAATGTCTAATATTTGACACCTATCAGTATTCCACCCCCGTATTGTGAAGGTCGTTGCATTCCGACTTCCATTTTTCACTTCATCCTCCATTATAAAAATGATGTTTCTTCTTTTAGTTCATTCTATAATAAATTTCCACCTTTACCTAACTCAGTAGGTTCTTCGTCAATCTCATCAAATGTTTGAGTGTTGGAGTTGTTGAGATTTTCATAATTATAATCCATCTAAGTTGCAATATATTAATTAGTAAGTATTTAGCAAATAATAATAAGCAAACAAAAAAATTCAACTTAGAGATTTCAAGACCTAAAGCCTATACAAAAAGATTTTAAAACTAAAATGTAACATAAAAAGAGAAAAATTCTTAGAAAATCAACACTATTTCTACAGATCTAGTTAACAAAAATATAAAACCCAAAAATTAGAGAATAGTTAGTGTATAGTAAGAAAAATTGTGTCCACCTATGTTGATTAAAGATAATTAATCTATTGAAATTTATTCGGCTCATGTTTATTAAACCTAACCTTTTCATTTATCCTTTTCCTAATAAAAAGGCTTCTAGTTACCTCAGTACTGGATATAGTTTTGACAATTAGATGTGAGTTCCAAAAATTGCTTCCTGATACTCATATGTTGCAAACAATGTGGACGTAGATCTAGGCCTACTTGCAAAGATTATATATATATATATAAATAGAAAATCAACACTATTTCTACAGATCTAGTTAACAATAGTTTGTGTGATTGTGTTTATATGTATATTGTGTATATATATATAGAGAGAGAGATAAAGAAATAGAGAGATTCACAAAAAGAGGAAAAAAATTGAAAAATAGGGGAATAAATCATATAGAGAAAATAAAGAGAAGATTGACGAACCTTGTGGAGGAAATCGACGAATGACGGAGACAGAAGGAGAAGGCCACAGATCGGTTGACAAAGATCTTGTATGTTGCTCTCTTGCTCAACTTGCCCAACTCCAATATCCTAGGGTTAAGGCGACGTTATTTCCTATATATACCCCAACTACAGTAATATTAAGTGACCAAAACGTGGCTACAGTAGATTCGTAAACAAATAATGATAAACGAGGATTTCTTGTTTATAAAAGGTAGGCTTAGGAACAGTACATGTTTATACTTGTTTATATAATTGGTAAACATAATGAAAATTAACTAACATATTTTGGGTTATTTATGTTTATATTAACAATAAATTGTAAACAAAAACAATTACTAAACGGGCCTATTATGGACAAAAATGTGTATAGTTTGATAACTATTTATGTTTTTGACATTTTTATAAATAATAAACATAAAATCATGTTTGCTACAAAATTTTGGTTATGTTAATGATAATGGTCGGCGGCAGCAAGATGTGGAAGCGATGGCAGGTGGAGGTGGGAGGTGAAGGCGGTGGTAGATAATGGTGGTTAACGGTGGCTAGTGGTGGCGGGTGGTGGATACGGTGGTCGATGGTGGTGGTTGATAGTAGTGGTTGATAATGGCTAGTAGCGGAGGTGTTGAACGATAGTGGTGGTTGACGGTAGTGATGGTTGATGGCCGGTGGAGGAGATGGTTTGTGCTGGTGGCCGGCGGCTGATAGTGGTGGTGGTCGGTGACCGGTGAATGAGATGGTGGTGGTGGTGGTGGGCGATGACCGATAGTGGTGGTGGCCGGTGGTGGTGGTTGACGGTGGCCGGTGGTGGTGATTGACGATGCCCGGTAATGGTGGACGGTGGCTGATAGTGGTGGTTGACTGTGGCCGATAATAGTGGTTGATGGTGGTGGTGGTCGATGGTCGGTGGTGGTGGCTGGTGGAGGAGATGGTTGGTGGTGGTGGGCGATGACCAATAGTGGTGGTTGACGGTGGGCGGTGGTGGTCAATGAAGGTGGTGGATGGTGGAGGTGATTGACAGTTGAGGTGGAAGATTATGATGGATAGAATAAAGAATGATAATATTTGATAAACATAAATAAAAAATGATACATCGTTTTGGTGTTTATAAAATCATGCTTTAGCTACAATGTCATTTTATACCTGCATGGATTAGGTGATTAGGGTATTTAAAATCAAAACCTGTAACCTTATTATGATGGAGGGAATTTTATTCTTGAACTCGCTCCATGTTATTACACTATGCTATAATTCCAATCAACATAACTTAGTCACAAAATAAAGATTAACTTCATATCAAAGCAATTGTGATATTCTTCAACTTAAAAGTGCTGAATTATATATATATATATATAGATATATATAATGTCATCTATTTTATTCTATTAGTTAATTAATTCAAAAGTGATTTTGGGCTTAAAAAAATATGGATGATAAAGATTTCAGGTTAAGATTATATTACAAAATTTTAGATTATACAATCTTTTGTTTCCAATCTATGAAAATAAAACAGATTTCTAAATCCCATTCTATCCCTATCCGACCCACTGGGCACCTCCGGTTTATAATTTTAAGATTCAACTTCATATCAAAGCAATTGTGATCTTCTTCAACTTAAAAGAGCTGAATTCTCAATTAATGGTTGTGTATAGAAATTATATATATATATATATATATAATGTCATCTATTTAATTCAATTAGCTAATTAATTCAAAAGTGGTTTTGGGCTATGATAATTAAAGATTTCAGGTTAAGGTTATGTAACAAATTTTTTTTTGAGAATGATATATACAAAATTTTAGGTTATCCAATCTTTTGTTTCCAATCTATGATAATAAAACAAATTTCTAAATCCCATGCTATCCCTATCCGAACCACTGGGCACCTCCGATTTATAATTTCGCATTTTAATTCAAATTTAACATGAGGCCAAGAATTATATATACTAGTAAAAATAGATGTGCATGCACGTCAATAACAACTTATATTATTTATCAAGAACACTAAGGCCCTATTTGTTTTCTGGTTTCGGATTTATTTGGTTTGATTTGGTCTTGGTTTTTAGAGATCATACCATGTTTGTTTTGACTTGTGTCTCAAAAATTGAACCCATACCAAATGAGACCAAATTGAACCAAATGGAGTATTTTTGGACCCAGCTTTTTGTTCGGTCAAGTTGGTCTGGTTCCAAAAATTGGTAACCAAAATCATAATTTTGAGACACCAACCACCCAACAAACAAAACAAAATGAATTAAATAATACATAAATAATAATGATAATAAATAAAATATATTTATAAATTAATAAAAATAAATGAATAAATAATAAGTAAAATAAAATATATTTATGAATAAAATAAAAATAAATTAACAAATAATAAATAAAATAAAATATATTTATAAATGGGTTGGTTCCATTTTTCTGAGACCGAGACCATCAGACCAAACCACTTACCAAACAGACTTTTAATTCAGGGACCAGATCAGACCGGACCAAACCAGGTCGGATCAGACCAGACCAGACTAGATCGATTACCAAATAGAGCCTAATGTCAACTTCCATAGAGATACTAATGTCAACTTATATTATTTTACAGAAATACTAACTTATATTATTTCTAAAGAACACTAATATCAACTTTCACACGAATATTAATGTCAACTTGTATTATTTCACAGGAATACTAACTTATATTATTTCTCAAGAACACTAAGTAGATGTTTGGTATTCAGGAATGGAATGAAATGGAATGGAATGCTCATTCATTTCATTCATTTGTTTGGTACCATATATTGAATGAGAATGACCATTCCTACAGAATAAAAATCCATTCCTTGGAATGAAATTTCATTATATTAATAAACCTATGGAATGGTCATTTCATTCATTTAGTAATACTTTTAAAACGTAAAATGACTAAAAGAACCCTCCTAGAATTTAAGTAAACAAACCACCACCGCCACTGCCACCGCCATCTCTCCACCACCGTCACCGCCACCGCCATTGCTCATCAACACTATTCCCGTTATCTTTCACCATTTTTTGTAAAAACTAATATTACTTTGTTAAAATTATATATTTATCATTAAGAGGGGTATTTGTGGAAAAATAAATTCAAAGTCATTCCATTCCTAATGCTCTTTATATTTACAACCAAACAATAGAATGAGAATGCATTCTTATTCTCATTCCATTACAACTTGCATTTCATTTCATTTAAGCGTATCAAAGATAACATAATATCAAATATTTAATCTCCAATAAACCCTCCTTATTTGGAAAGGCTTTCTAAACCCCGATTTGCTCACATTCCAGACTGGCTAGAGCAAAGAAAATAGAAGAACTTACCCTATTATATTATTTCAATATAATATTAGTATTCTTATAAACGTGTTGTAAATCTACAAAACATATAACATAAAATAACACCATAACAATATAGATAAAATAACATGTATAGAATATATATATATATATAATGTAGATTGAGAGCAAGAATTGATATATAGAGAGAAAGAACAAACTTTTATTACTCATTTCTGCACCATTTACAATTGCTAACCTACCTTATTTATAGGCGAGAGATAGAAGAAATAGATATAGTGGATGTGAGCAGGTGGGTACATATGGACCCCACCACTTACATTTACAACACTCCCCATTGGGGTCCAATGTACTAAGAAACATGTCTCATTAAAACCTTGCTAGAAAAAACCCAATCGAAAAAACCCTTAGCGAAGGAAAAAGAGTACAATGTGCAAATACCCTTTTCATGTGATTACTCCCCCTCATAAGCACATAACTGTATTTCCTCATGATGAGATGTCTTTGAGTCGATGCATTCCAATATTCTACACCAGCTTTCTGAATGTAGTAATTGATAATGCCTTACTGAATAAATCTATCAGATTATCACTTGAAACGAATCTACTAAAAATGGCGTATCATAACTGCCTCGTTAAAACCATGCCAAGAAAAACCCAGTGAGAAAAAACCTGGTCGAAGGAAAAAGAGTACAGTATGTTGTTGTAGCTGAATAAGGTATTGCATTGTAGCTACCTTGTTAAAACCTTGTTAGAAAAAACCTAGTGGGAAAAAATCTGGTCGAAGGAAAAAGAGTACAACATGCAAATGCCTTTTCAAAATATTTGACCCCCCTTATCAGTATAAGTATCAACAGTAACTCAATATGACAGTTCCTTGAGATAACGTATTTCGAAATTGTATCTCAATTTCTTGAATGTTGTGGGTCATAATGATTTGGTGAAGGGATCCTTCAAATTCCCATTTTCACGACTCTTCTGGAGCTTGTCACTTATGATGATCGGAGAAATAACTAGCATCTACATATCCAACTAATTGGGACTTGGATTCTTTTAAATAGAACAATCATATATCAATTGTGACATGGAGGTAGCACATGATGTGCTTGACTTCAGTCCAATGTATCTGAGTTGGATCTGAACTGTATCGAGCTAATAAGTTGACGGAGAATGCAATTTCAGGACTGATGCAATTTGTAAGGCACCAATTGCAGTAAGATATGGTATTTCATGACCAAAGCATTCTTTGTCATCTTCTTTCGGATTGAATAGATCTTTCTACACATCTAGTGATTAAACAATCATCGGGTCGGGAGCTCAGGGGATGCGCTTTATCCATATAAAAGTGCTACAGAACCTTATTTATATAAAGTGATTGATGAACAAGGATTCCATTTGGTTGTGATTCATAGGGAGATGGGTCAAGGTCCTAAGGTGTGTTGTATGTTGGACTGGCTTGCGAGTTAAGACTCGGGCTTAGGTTGCAATAACAGTTAGCTAGGATTGAGGATGTGGTAGTAGTGTTCCCATGGGTTAGGTGCAGTGGGTCGAAGCTTGGCTAGTGTCTTCGACTGGCTTACAACTTGTGGGTTCGGGTTAGAATGAGAGGCCTGACATGGCGTCTTCCTGGGGACTCGACAGTGGTCGTAGGACTGTGTAAGAAATATTCTTCCTTCGGGTTATGCATGGTAAAGTGAACTTGAAGTCCCACAGTGGGCTGTTTTAGGACGAGGGATTGTGGTATGGATTCACGGTTGTGTGCTATATGCATGGTCATTATTTATTTCTTTGGTCTCTGAGATTTCATGTGTTGTGCATGGTAGTGATCACTTCACTGGTCGGTATCACGTACGGCTAGTGCACGATCCGGATTGGTTCTTTTCACAGTACAGTGGTGTATTAGCTTCATGAAGGGCAATGGGGATCCACTAGGTCGGGTTTTGCATGCCTAGAGCATGGTTAAAGTTGTTTTTCCTCTCTAGGTGTATTCCTAGGATGTTTCGGTTATGGTTCGACGAGATCCAATTCTTGGAGTTATGTTTGAGTATATCTCGGATGGGCATACGCGTCCTAGTGAAACAAGGGACTGGACGTAGAGTACGAGGGTCTTTCCGGGTAGGTTGGTACAACTTCATGGTTCAGGGTCTAGGTGATCGGGGTTTTCCTACTGAGTATATTTTACTCACCCCACTTATTTATTATTTTCAGGTCTGAAGCTGGCTACGATTGGTGCGTATGTGGTTATAATTCGTTGGATGTTGTCACTGTTGGAGTTATATTCGTTTATTTCAGTTATGGGATGTATACCTATTCTTTTGGCGGCTAGCATGTTAGCCGAGTCACGACGATATGTATATTCTTTTGGCACTAAGCGAGCATATTTTGTATCATTATATATATACTTTCACTACAGTATTTACCGTTTCATAGGTTATGGAGGGTTGTGTAGAGGTAGCGGTGATTTCTTTTCCGCGGTCTGGGCCCTGGTGAGATTATGGAATATTGGGCTTGTTGTCATGTCCTTTATTATCATTTGTATTGACAATGTATTATTTTCTATGTGGTTGTGTTCACCAGGGATTCCAGTTACAAACGGAACTCTGCCGGATTTTCGTTAGATTTCGCAAGGTAGTGACGATCCGTTTCTCCCGAGCTTCATTTTAGAAGTCTGAGGGGATTCAAGTTGTTACAAATGGTATAAGAGCCCTAGGTTTCATTGTCCTAGGGATGACGGGTGAGATTTTGTGTGGTACTCTGGCGTTAGTTATTTTTTTGGTTTTTCAAGAAGGGTTTCTCGTGTTGATAGGAGATAGGTCGTTGTTACAGTTCCTAGGTCTTTATCTGAATCGACTGTTGGTATTGTTAAGGATGTTCTATACGATGTCGCCATATGGAGGCCTTGGTTGAGGCTAAAGGCCGCTGAGTGAGATTATTTTTGGTTAGGTGCGCAGGTGTGCTTAGGCACATTGAGCATATGTCTTCAAGAGGTATACATTGGGGACTAGGGACGCAGTTTATGTTGTGCATCGGGTTTTGGCCTCAAGTTATTGAGGAATGTTCTTGTGTTCTATATTTGTTACTATGGCTAGAGTTTAGGTGCATTGGTATCACGTCGTTGGATACTTATGGAAGTGAGAATGAACCTGACCACTCGAATATTGCTTAGGGACTAAGGCGTGTCATGATTTCGGGGATGAAATATCCTAAGATGGGAAGGTTGTAACTTTTGGGTTTCTTCTATATTATTTTAAAATGAGTAAAATAAATTAGTTTTATACCCGGTGGCTCTTAGAATTATTTTACGGTGACCCTGTAGTTTTCGGGTTCACAAGGACGCGTTTGGGTGCGATGATTACAGTTTTCATTCCTTAAGGGGAATTATTGCGATTTTGGTAAATTAATTGCGATTTCAAATATTTTCACAAACTATTTCCACCACTCTCCACCACACACGCTTATACTATATTATATTAAGGATAAAATACAAATGTGACTATTTTCTTATAGTGGGCTAGGTAGTGCTTGGATTGTCTCACTACACACACCACCTTTACTTATTACATTGTACACCATACAATTATTTATCAAATTTGATAAAGGATGAAGAAAGGAAAATGATTTTGTGTTATGTGAGCTTGTGAACACACTTTACTTTGGTGGGCAGGCTATTGAGGTACTTTCTTAAGTCACACACACACCTCTATCATATATATACTTGTATATTATTATATAGTGTCACTTGTGAATTAAAGTGAGAAGAAAGGTAAAATATAATAGAATAATATAGTGTGACCACATAATTTTGGTCACATGGGACCGGTTGGGCATGTTTCATGTGTACCACACATTCCATCACTTAGACTAAAATCACACAATGTATCATTTAATGAATTAAAGAGGAAAAGAGAACAAAGGAAGAAAAAGAAAAGGGAAATAGGGCAGAGAAGAGAGCCGATAGAGGGGTTCTCGGCTGGGGAAGAGTGTTTGATGCCAAGTTTCACGTTTCTTCACCGGCTCTTTGTGAATTCGACTACCCAATGTCATTTTCCATCTCACCCGAGCTCCCTTTTGCATTTTAAGGCTCAGTTTGGATGGGTTTAAGGTAGTTTTTCAATCTTGTTTCTCTCTCCTCTTTTCACCTAGCTATGCTTCGATTCGTCTAACAATCTTGGGACATATCATATAGATCATCGAGAGGAACATTTTCATCGGTCCGGAATTTCTGATCCGGTGACTTTTCCGCCAGTCGGGTTTTTGCAACGGTTGGGTATGGCGATTTTAGTTGATGGCTTTTGTTGTACAGGTCGTGGGCTTTTCGAATCCATGTTCGGTCTAGTAGTTAGCTTAGCGGAATGGCGAGAATCTCATACCGTTGAGGTAGGGGAGATTTTTGGTCATTTTTTTTAATTCAATTTTGTGGGTATGCGTCATTTTAAATTCGGATAATTATTCAGAATTTTATAATTGGTGTTTATTTATGAATATAAAATTTTGGAAGTAATTTAATTATTAATTGTAATTTTTTGATAAATAATCGAAAAATGAATTAATTGGTAACTATTGAAATTGCGATAAATAAAAGGGTTTAGGCATTGAATGTTATTATTAAATTTTATAACTAACGAAATCGAGTGGATTTATGCTTCCTTGAGTTCCTGATAAATAATCGGTGTAGGAAGTGGTGACGATTAGGGTGGATTCCGATAATTAATCAAAATTGGATTTGATCAGTGTTTACTAGAGATTCCAATGTTTTATCGGAATTGGACATAAGTGTAGGGTGGCTTATCCCGTTCTCGCCTCGTGGGTGCGTGACCCGTAAATTAGTTTTAAAAGGCTTAAAAATCAATTTAAAATCCACGAAATTGTCACTTGAGAAGGATTGAACATGAAAGACTTAAATTATAAATATTTAAGCTTACTTTAATTTATTAAAATTTACGTGTTCGGTGCAAAGGTGTTTAAATGATTAAATTCGTATTTTACAAATTTAATTGTGATAATAAATTATTTATGTCATTTTCTGTAAATTATGTGAATTACTGTGAATTTGTGTGAATCCCTGTGAAATTACATAATTGTCATTAACTTTATGAAATATGTGGGGACATGATATTAATTTAAAATTTCTAGTTAGCATGTTAGTTTTGCTAGACTAGGCATGATAACATATCATGGCATGAATATGCATAGACTCAAATTAGAGGTTGCCATGGATTGGGGTGATTGTACAGTGCATGTCTGCCGGATATGGCGATACGTGGTTGGTGATTGTACAGTACGTGTCTGTCGGATGTGGCGATGCGTGGCTGGTTATTGTACAGTGCATGTCTATCGGATGTGGCGATGTGTGACTGGTGATTGTACAGTGTGTGTCTGCCGGATGTGGCGATGTGTGGCTGGTTATTGTATAGTGCATGTCTGTCAGATATGGTGATGCATGACTGGTGATTGTATCGTACGTGTTTGCCGGATATGGCGATGCGTGGTTGGTTATTGTAAAATGCGTGTCTACCGGATGTGGCGATGCGTGGCTGGTGATTGTACAGTGCGTGTCTGCTTAGATGTGGTGATATGTGACTGGCGGGTTGTAAATCGGTGAGCGGAGTGGCTTGCATGACAACTCATGACATTCATGGCATATTTGAGATGGCTATGTGTTTATGTGATACCTACGTGGTTAATTGATTATGATGTATGTGCGGACTTATGTATGCCATAATATATCGATATGTAATGATGATTGCATGGATAAATTGTGTTATGTGCGATCTTATTGCAAGATTACCCTCAGGCTCTTGATGCGTGTAATTCTAGTTTAGCGATGGATCAGATTGTATTAGGTGGAGTATTGGCCTAAGACATGAGAATGCGGCATAGTGTTCATGCTCAGCTTTGTGATATATACACAGATGTTTTATAGGTTGAGTGTTACACACGTGGGTCATTAAGCTACCTAGATGGTGGTAGGGAGACAAGTCTGAACCTGGAGGGTTGTGTGGGTCGCTTGGAGTTGACCCTTTTTTTTCTATTGAATACCGGGGTAAGTGTATATGTATTTAGTATGTTTATTTTCCAGCCTTTTGTTACAGGCAGGACGCGTAGAGTCAGTCTTGGTACCTAGTGTAGTAGGTTGTGGGGCTCTGGATAAGTCGGTGTAGTATTGGATTGTTCGAGAAACGGTAGGGTCATGACACGTGATACTAGAGTACGATGGTTGTGATTCATAGGGAGATGGGTCAAGGTCCTGAGGTGTGTTGTATGTTGGACTGGCTTGCGAGTTAAGACTCGGGCTTAGGTTGGAATAACAGTTAGCTAGGATTGAGGATGTGGTAGTAGTGTTCCCTTGGGTTAGGTGCGGTGGGTCGAAGGTTGGCTAGTGTCTTTGACTGTCTTACAACTTGTGGGTTTGGGTTAGAATGAGAGGCCTGACATGGCATCTTCTTGGGGACTCTGCAGTGGTCGTAGAACTGTGTAAGAAATATTCTTCCCTCGGGTCATGCGTGGTAGAATGGACTTGAAGTCCCATAGTGGGCTGTTTTAGGACGAGGGATTGTGGTGTGGATTAACGATTGTGTGCTATATGCATGGTCATTATTTATTTCTTTGGTCTTTGAGATTTCATGTGTTGTGCATGGCAGTGATCACTTCACTGGTCAGTATCACATGCGGCTAGTGCATGGTCCGGATTGATTCTTTTCACAGTACAGTGGTGTATTAGCTTCATGCAGGGCAGTGGGGATCCACTGGGTCGAGTTTTGCATGCCTAGAGCATGGTTAAGGTTGTTTTTCCTCTTTAGGTTTATTCCTAGGATGTTTCGGTTATGGTTCTGCGCGATCTAATTCTTGGATTTACGTTTGAGTATATCTTGGATGGGCATACATGTCCTGGTGAAACAAGGCACTGGACATAAAGTACGAGGGTCTTACCGGGTAGGTTGGTACAACCTCATGGTTCAGGGTCTAGGTGATCGGGGTTTTTCCTACTGAGTATATTTTACTCACCCCACTTATTTATTATTTTCAGGTCTGAAGCTGGTTATGATTGGTGCGTTTGTGGTTATAATTCGTTGGATGTTGTCACTATTGGAGTTATATTCGTTTATTTCAGTTATGGGATGTATACCTATTCTTTTGGGGGCTAGCATGTTAGCCGAGTCACGACGATATATATATTCTTTTGGCACTGAGCGTGCATATTTTATATCATTATATATATACTTTCACTACAGTATTTACCTTTTCATAGGTTATGGAGGGTTGTGTAGAGGTAACAGTGGTTTCTTTTCCGCTGTCTAGGCCCTGGTGAGATTATGGAATGTTGGGCTTGTTGTCATGTCCTTTATTATCGTTTGTATTGACAAAGTATTGTTTTCTATGTCTATGCGTCCATTGGGGGTTCCAGTTACAAACGGAACTCTGCCGAATTTTTGTTAGATTCCGCAAGGTAGTGATGCTCCGTTTCTCCCGAGCTTCATTTTGGAAGTTCGAAGGGATTCGGGTCGTTACACTTCAGGTGTGTCATTGATGCATTTGTCGTAGTACTGACAAACTATCCAACAGGGACATTAAATTTTGTTGGAGTGTTTACAGCTGGTATATGTGATTTTATCACTTTCTTTATATCAGTAAAGACATCAATCTATCGTAATTCATTTTTTATATTAATTAGTACGAGCACCACAATAAAATAATATTGAAATATTGAAAGTGATCTCACAATACTGTTCTGAATTTATCATTTCTCCCCCTGATAGTGGAAAATTTACCTTATTGAAATGATAAAGCGGCAAATTGCGTTTTGACTAAATCACCTATTAGGGATTTAAGATATCAAATATATAATCTTAACACAATGAACCAAGTGACTTAGTGGCAAGGCAATTCAAATTTGCCATAGTCAAATATGGTCGGATTCCCCATGAGCCGGGGTTCAAATCCTTTGTTACCATTTTTATTTTCGAAACATATCTGAATTGAAGCACTTGGTGTATGCACTTCAGGTGTAACATTGTATATGATTCAACTATTCTGATAGTTGTATAATATAACCAATAAGAAAAAGCTGAAAGTTTTTCCAGTACATGCTTCTGGCATGATATAAGAAGATGATAACATGATTATTATGATATTCATTTCGGTGAATATATTTAAAACTCAATAGATTTCTCCTAAATCTGGAAAAGTATAATGCATCATCAAAGTATAACTTTTTTTCACATGTTAATAAAATACTAGCTCTTCCAGAGCCTTTAATATGATCTGTATAACCTTTAGTTAATTTGCTCAACTTCAGGTTGACACAAAATTAATGAACTTCCAGTTAGTAGGATCAACAAAGAAATCTAAAACATTAAGGTTAGAAATGTCCATAGGTTAATCATAATCTATAAAATCATCAAGAAAAATAGTTTCAATTTCTTTTCCTTTTTAATTTCACAGAGGCTTGATATAGATTTGTCAAATGTCTAAACATACTGCAGGTATGTGCCCATTGTCCTTTTATTCCACACATAAAGCAATGCTTATCAGTATAAGTCACAGATGATTTAATCTTAACACCTTATCTATTTTCTTGCTTGTTGACAAACCACTTATGGGTGTAAAATTCCTTTTCGGAATTATAGAGGAAACACGAGTACCAATATACTCGAGGTAAGTTCAAAATACTTAGCAAGGTTCTAGAATAAAAATTTTCCTTTGTCGGAAATTTGTAATCCCAAGAACCTAATTTGTTGAACTACCTTATTAATTGCTGAATCACTAAGGGCCTGTTTGGTAGAGCTGTGTTTGTTCTTGTGTTTGTGTTGAAATAAACAAAAAAGAAGTTTTTTGTTTTTTTGTTTATTATCCAAAAACATAAGTATGTTTGGTAGGATGTTTTTTGGGTCGAAATTAAAAAATTAAAAATCAATAATTAATAATATAAATAATAAATAAAATAAAATATAATAATAATAATAAATGAATACAATAATAATAAATAAATATAATAATAAAAAATGGACTAAATAATAAATAATAATAATAAATTAATAAAATAAATAATAAATTACATAAAACATTTTTAAAAATATAATAAAAATAACAAATAATTAACAAAATGAAATAAATAATAATAATAAATAAATATAATAAAAAATAAAAAATAATAAGTAAATATAATAACAAATAAATACTTCATAATAATAATAAAAAATTAATATTAAATTAATAAAATATATTTTTAAATAATTAAAAATGAATAAATAATTTATAAATAAAATGAATTAAATAATGAAATAATAATAAATAAATAAATAGAATATATTTATAAATTAATATATAAATTAATAAATAATAATATAAATAATAATTTAATAATATAAATAATAAAATAATAAAATATATTATAAAGTGAAGAAATAATATTGAAAGAAAAATAATAATACATAAATAAATATTATAATAAATAATAAATAAATAGTAAGACCAGACCGCTTACCAAATAGACTTTTAAGTTTAGGATCCAGTAGAAATACCCAAATAAACACCAAATTCATGTTTATTGGAATATGCCTAAAATTTGGGTAAGTGAGAAAGTGTTTTTTAACACACATAGCCCAAAAACACTAAACCAAACAAGTTTATAAACACAAAAACATATACAGACACAAAAACATGTCTACCAAACAGGCCCTAATGGATTCAATTAAATTACCCATTCAAGATGACTTGAGAATAAAATTAGCAACGACCATTTTTCTAGCACATTCACACCTTATGTTGCTCTAATGGAGCAGAAAAGTGGACAAATTTGAGCGTGACAATTTCAAGTTTTGTGAAGTTAAACATTATGTCCTTTTAACACAATTCTAAATCTCATAATAATAAATAATAATTCAGTAAGTTAGTGCAACTTCAAGTTAATGGACTTCTGGTCACTGTTAATTATGAGACTTCGAGCTTGCAATAGACTACAGACTACTGTATTGAGAAAATTCAATTTTCTGATAAATATGAAATCATTGTTAAGCTTCTGGCTTAAAGTATTATTAAGCGTATTCAAACTTCAGGTTTGTAAAAAAATTCTGATAATTGTATGAAATCCCAGATTCATAAATAATAATTTTTGACTTTAGGCCTACAGAAATTTTAATCTTTATGATAAACTTCAGGTTTACAAAATTAGATGAGAGACTCTAATCTCAATCAACTAATCAAAATAATATAATTATATTTTGAGAGACTTCAAGCTCTACCAATCAAATAATAATTTAAAGTGTGGGAGTCTGCAGGCTCAATCAAGTAAATAATAAAATCAAGATATGAGTCTTCTGGCTCAACCATATAAATAATAAAATCAAGTTGGGAGACTTCTCGCTTAACCATTTGAAATAATTATAATAAATAGGTGGTAAAACCAACCATATAATATAATTACAGATTTAACAATATAATTATTACAAAGTTCAATGATCATGGATTAAACTGAAATTCCAGTGAAGTCCGGGGTTAAATTGTAATTCCAGTAAAGTTCAGGTGTCAAGCAGTAATTCTAGCAACGTTTAGGGATCAACTTGTAATTTCAGTAATGTTTAGGGATCAACCTATAATTTCAGTAATCCTCAGGGGTTAATCTGTAATACTACAGTGGTTAATACTATAATTACAATAAAGCTCAGGATTAATATGTAATTAGCACATATATATATGTATGTGTGTGTAACAAATGTGCTTTGGTAATAGCAAAGGCAAAGCTTCCTATATATATATATATATATATATATATATATATATATTAATACACAATTTTGATTCATGCGTGTCACACAGTATGAGAGAAAGCTTGTTGTACACATATATCAATAATATATGTTTTAGCAACATATATGAATGTTTTAAAGCCTACCATCTGAAATTGGTTACTGCACACTCAATGGAAAAACTTATGCATACTTGACCCATACAAATATTATTATAATGCATGATCCACTCACATATATTATAATCTGTATGTCCATTATGTACATATATATAATATTAATCATAGCAAGATTCAAGGTAAGCTAAAGGACCTGACTTAGTTCACATGTGCACAGATAATAATTACTTTTTGTCAATCAAGTATTGTAAATCCACTTTAATAGTGGTGTCCACATCTACGTCACCCATGTATAAAAGGCACAATAATGGAAGCCTTTAATTAGTAAAGGACATGTGTCCTCATCTGTCCAACAAATTCATTGATTTCTATTGCTCCATCACATGTCCATTTGCCTATATATATGGGCTTCAATTTGTAATTGGAGGTGTATAGAAATAATACAAATCTCTATCTCTCCATTATCTCTGTCTATGTATATATATATATATGTATATTATATACATGTTATTATATATATATTGATATGATGTTTTTTCTGCTTTATATTTGCAGATTTAAAACACAGAATTACAAGACGTCTTATAAATAAATGATATCTGCAAAACTTAAAATCAACATCATAGCTATATAATATATATAGATATATATGCAGAGATAGAGATAATGGAGAGAAAGAGCTTTTATTCCTTTCTCTTTTGTGTGTACATTGCCTATATTTATAGGCTCCAAGAAAGGCTTCCAAAGGAAGCTAATAATTCATGAACAACGTGGATTCCATAATGTCTCTTCAAGTGGTAGACCCCACCACTCACTTATATATATATATATATATATATATATATTGATGTTTGTGGTATCCATATTGGATTCCACTTCTTTATTATGACCTAACCCATATAGTGGTGTGCTTATGTGATCTTCTTAAGGCTTGGTTTAGCCTATATATACAAAAACAATTGTAATGTGAAAACACACAGAAGATAAATCAATACAAAGCTCTCTTTCTATTCTCTCTATCTCTGCATATATATATATATATTATATACATGTTATTGTATATATATTTCTATGATGTTATTTTTCTCTTATATATTTTGCAGATCTCGTTGTTTTACAATTATATCTATATGGGATCCACCAAGAAATAATGAAATATCCGACATGATATAGTGCACTCTCCACCATGTAAGAATGGAGCATTGATTGAACAATCTGTAATTTTTCTCCTATAAATAGGCATGAATGCCTAATGAAAATACACACCAAAATATAGAGAAGAAATTATCTTTTTGTCTTGATATCTCTCTTGTCTTGTCTTATTTTTCCCTATTGATTTCTAAAACATTGTAATATCTTATAAATGATGTCCACTAAGTCATATCTCCAGTACTCCAATTAGTGGTCGGACTCATCATGCACTATAAAGTTAGTGGTCTTTGATTGGTGAAAGACAAGCTTATATTAGTTATAAATATGTGAGTTTATGTACTAGCTGGACACACCAAAAATAGAGAAGAAATACAAAGTTTGTTTCGTTCTCTGCATATTCTTGTGTTGATCTTACTATATATATATTGTCATTGTATTCTTGAGTTGATTTTGCATTGATTTTGCAATGGATTTACAAGAATGCAGTTATGTGCTTATAAGGGGGAGTAATCACATGAAAAGAGTATTTGCACACTGTACTCTTTTTCCTCCGCTAAGGGTTTTTCCCACTGGATTTCTCTAGCAAGGTTTTAATGAGGCATGTTTCTTAGTACATTGAACCCCAAGGAGGAGTGTTATAAATATAAGTGGTGGGGTTCATATGTACCCACCTGCTCCCATCCACTATACCTGTTCCCTCTATCCCTTGCCTATAAATAAGGCAGGTTAACAATTGTTAATGGTGCAGAAATGAGTAATGAAAGTTTGATTTTTCTCTATATATATCAATTCTCGCTTTTGATCTACATCATATATATATACATATATATTCAATACATGTTATTATATATATATTGCTATGGTGTTATTTTATGTTATATGTTTTGCAGATTTACAACACATTTATAAGACGTCTTGTAAATCATCTTGTAAATCTGCAAAATATATAAGCCATATATGTATATATATATATATTAGACAATAATATGAGAGAGTAAAAAGAGCTTCTAGTCTATAATTTTATTCCTCATCTCTTTTCATTCTTTGTTACAAATGAGCCTTATTTATAGGCTTAATCAAGCTTCCAAAGGAAGCCTAAAATGGGACACGTGTAATACACTAAAAGTTAGGTCACCAATAAGTGTATGTGGATCTTGTAATCCAAGAAGAAATCGAGTAGTATATTGCATAGAACGATAGAATTAGTAGCAAAGAGAGAAGATAATTATGTATTTCTTGGTGTCCTTTGGTATCAACCCAATACATCATTATATAGTGTAGTTTACAAATAGAATAATACATGAATGAATCATTACTCCACTGTTATGTAAGTGTTCCACCATCATGTATGAGTTGTCTCTACAGTTAGCCATGTGTAATGTGGACACAACTATTAAAGTGGATTTACAGTTATAATAGAAAACACCATCATAGCAGTATATATACAATAACATGTATATAATATATATAGAGAGATAGACCGGAATAGGCATATAGATATAGTACTCATGTTTCTTCTATAATTCCCAGAAGGAATTTCACACCTAGCCACCATAAGTTGTCTGCCAACAAGCAAGAAAATGGAAAAGGTATCTGCAGGTTGTACTTTTTTTCCTTCGATCAGATTTTTTCCCACTAGATTTTCCTGACAAGGTTTTAACGAGGCAACTACAATGCAATACCCTATTCAGCTACAACAACATATTGTACTCTTTTTCCTTCGACCAGGTTTTTTCCCACTAGGTTTTTCTTGGCAAGATTTTAACGAGGCAGCTATGATATACTATTTTCATCAGATTCGTTCAAGTGATAATCTAGCAGATTTATTCACTAAGGCATTGTCAACTACTACATTCAGAAAACTGGTGTAGAATATTGGAATGTATTGACTCAAATACATCTCATCATGAGAAAATGCAGTTATGTGCTTATGAGGGGGAGTTATCACATGAAAAGGGTATTTACACACTGTACTCTTTTTCATTCGCTAAGGGTTTTTCCCATTGGGTTTTCTCTAGCAAGGTTTTAATGAGACAGTTTCAACTAATGCAATACCATTGTCAGAAGCACAAGAATTTTGTACTTTTTTTCCTTCAATTAATTTTTTTCCCATTGGGTTTTCTAGCAAGGTTTTAATGAGGAATATTCTTAGTGTTGTGAACACCAAGGGGGAGTGTTGTAAATCCACTTTAATAGTGGTGTCCACATTACACATGGCCAGTTGTAGAGACAACTCATATATGGTGGTGGAACACTTATATAGTAGTGGAGTAATGATTCACTCGTGGATTATTCTATTTGTAAACTACACTATATAATGATGTATTGGGTTGATAACAAAGGACACCAAGAAATACAAAAATATTTTATCTCTTCGCTACTAATTCTATTATTTTGTGCAATATACTGCTCAATTTCTTCTTGGATTACATGATGCATTATCCGACATGATATAATGCATTTTCCATCATATAATTATGGAGCATTGATTGAACAATCTGTAATTATTCTCCTATAAATAGGCATGAATGCCTAATGAAAATACACACCAAAATACAGAGAAGAAATTATCTCTCTCTCTCTTGCTATCTCTCTTGTCTTGTCTTATTTTTCCCTACTGATTTCTTGTAAATTTAAGTGGTGGGGTCCATATGTACCCGCATGCTCCCATCCACTAAACCATTTCCCTATATCTCTCGCATATAAATAAGGCAGGTTAACAATTGTAAATGGTGTAGAAATGAGTAATGAAAATTTGTTCTTTATCTCTATATATCAATTCTCGCTCTCGATCTACATCATATATCTATATATACATATATATTATATACATGTTATTTTTTATATATATTGCTATGATGTTATTTTCTGTCATATGTTTTGCAGATTTACAACACGTTTATAAGACGTATCTTATAAATCCATCGCAAATTCAATGCAAAATGAACTCAAGAATACAATGACAATATATATATGGCAAGATCATAACAAGAATATGCAGAGAACGAAGCAAGCTTTATATTTTTTCTCTATTTTTTGTGTGTCTAGCTAATACATAAACTCACATATTTATAGCTAACATAAGCTTGTATTTTACCAATCAAATAATAATTTAAAGTGTGGGAGTCTGCAAGCTCAATCAAGTAAATAATAAAATCAAGATATGAGTCTTCTGGCTCAACCATATAAATAATAAAATCAAGTTGGGAGACTTCTCGCTCAACCATTTGAAACAGGTATAATAAATAGGTGGTAGAACCAACCATATAATATAATTATAGATTTAAAAATATAATTCTTACAAAGTTCAATGATCATGGATTAAACTGAAATTCTAGTGAAGTCCGGGGTTAAATTATAATTCCAGCAAAGTTCAGGTGTCAAGCAGTAATTCCAACAACGTTTAGGGGTCAACCTGTAATTTCAGTAATGCTTAGGGATCAACTTGTAATTTCAATGATCTTCAGGGGTCAATCTGTAATACTACAGGGGTCAATATTATAATTACAATAAAGCTCAGGGTCACAATATGTAATTAGCACATATATATATGTATGTGTGTGTAACAAATGTGCTTTGGTAATAGCAAAGGCAAAGCTTCCTATATATATATATATATTAATACACAATTTTGATTCATGTGTGTCACACAGTATGAAAGAATGCTTGTTGTACACATATATCAATAATATATGTTTTAGCAACATATATGAATGTTTTAAAGCTTGCCATCTAAAATAGGTTACTGCACACTTAATGGAAAAACTTATGCATACTTGACCCATACACATATTGTTATAATGCATGATCCACTCACATGTATTATAATTTGTATGTCCATTATGTACATATATATAATATTAATCATAGCAAGATTCAAGGTAAGCTAAAAGGCCTGACTTAGTTCACATGTGCATAGATAAGAATTACTTTTTGTCAATCATGCGTGTAGCTTTTCATGGGAAAATGTAAAGCTTTGCCTATTGTAATTTAAAAATCATTTTGCACATACAAGAACGAATACTTATATCATTTTAATTAGTTCATGAAAGAAACAAAGCATTGAAGAGGAAGAATCACAAAATCATCTCTGTTGGTGACTTCATGTAATACCTCGTGTTATTTTTGTCTTTTTTCTAAAATTCTTTTCGATTTAATTTCGGTTGTGATGTCACTTGTTCATGATGTCCTATTTACTCTTGGTGTATCGGTACGTGTAAATTTTTCGCGTTTATGTTTAAATTTGACTGGATAACTTTACGATTTATCCGTAACGACTACGTGGACTTTCTTATTGTCGATACGCGGTTTCGTTCCGACGTATGGCGTTCGGTGTTTCAATGGTTGGGTTGTATAACACTGATTATTTAATTAAGGTTGTATTGGTTATTTGGCATCCCGTTTATTTTTTGGGCTCGCGTGATTACGTTTAAGAGTTGATTAAATGGGAGTTAATTTAGTGTTGGGTTGTATTGGGATTTAAGAAACCATTCCCCTTTATTCCTTTTGGTCACACGAATGACATTTGGCCTCATTGATGTTATGTTGCATAATTTAGTTGAGATTGAAACCTTATCTCCCATACATACATCAGACATATAGGTATAGTTATATGTAAGTGGTTATATAGAACTGGGTCAAACCCTTACCACCTCACGCACCAGACATATATTTGTTCCTTTGATCTGCTGCTTCCACCATCATTGCGTTTTCTTCTCTTCTTTGCGCGACAAGTAGCTGGGTGCTCCTTTCTCTTCGATCGATTTGCAGGCAAGAGAGAGAAAGAGAGGTTTAGAGAGAAGTCGGGGAAGAAGGAGAGGTCGCGTGCAGAGGTGCGACCTGCTGCTTGTGGCTCGCCAGAGCTGGCAAGGGTTAGAGACGCAGGTGACGGCGTGCGTAGGATCAGACAATGGCAGTGCAGCTCACGCGCTATGGCGACACGCGAGTAGGGGAGGTTCTGGCTGAAACTTTGGCCTAATGTTTCATCACCTTCCCGATGTCGGATGATGCTAAGTTTCGGAGGGTAGCTGCGTCCCGGTACCATATGCGACGTGTAAAATTTTTAGAATTGTTCGTTCAGTGGTTCAACAGGAAATCATGTTTATAGGTTTGAATTTTTGTTTGGGTTATTTTAGATTTGTTCAAATTTATTAACATATTGCTAATGGGCTTCGTATATATTGATTAGGTCGTCAAGGAAGACGTTTCGGTATATTCAAAATTGTATTCGGACGACTTTGGTCGGCGGGCCCATATTCGAGCGCCGACACTATTCACGGTGGGCCCATTTCGTGTAAAAAGTGTTTTGGGCCAGAATTGAGCACGCATCTTTGGTGACGAGTCAAGGTGTATGGTTCAGTTGCGGATGTAATGGCTTGTGGCGTGCAATTGAGGTGGGAAAAATATTCTCACTACTGTATCATTTGTTGTTGTTCGGATGTGCGAGCTATTATTTTAATTTAGTTATATTTATTTGTGAATATAAAATATGTCTATCAATGGGTTAGAAGCGAAGCAGGATGTAGAAGTTAATTTGAGAAATTAAATGAGTATTTTTTCTACTAAATAAATATCTATTTGAATTGAATGAGAATAGGTGGTCTAGTATCCACTTGAGAGTTATAGTGGGTCAGTGAAATTGTAAAGTTTGGGTTTGAACTTAAAACGTGGTATTAGTTTCCCTTTTTTATTGTGTTTATGGAATTCAAAACATGTTAGGGGATATGTGATACTGAGGGATGTGAACTTAGACATTATTCTAGTTCCCTTATGATTTGTTGATTATTGTTTATGTGATTTATTAAAGCATGTTGCGTACTTAAGGAATTGACTATATTATTTGAAAGGTGAATAAATAATAAGTTGGTATAATTGAAAACTAATGATAGGATGATGTGTTACGTTCCTATGTGATTATATTCGAGAAGGTTGTGTGTGTAATTAAATTGATTATTATTTCACGCCTATATGCCTAGGGTGATAGCTATCACATAACGTCATTATGCTATGTCATTTCACGAGCATGTAGTCAGTAGGGACTGTGAGAGCATGTGTTGCATTAAACAGATGACGTCAAAATATGACTATCTTGGTATAGGGGCTTTGGAGTTAGGCCACCCCGCTGTTTTAGGACTTCAGAGTGGGACCATACCATGGTATTACAGGAAGACTTCAGAGTTGGGCCATCTCACCTGTTCTTAGGACTTCGGAGTTGGGCTACCCTAGATGAGTCACCGTGCGTGTACTTGCCGTACTGGTTAACTGTAGGGTAACATAGAGAGTTACACCTGGTTGCGACTCGGCACTGCAGTTGTAGTGAGGGTCGGCATTGTGAGTGTAGGTAGATAAGGACCTGCATTTCATTCGCATATCATTACACGATATCTGCTTATTGAGGTGTGTATATATGTTCTACAATTTTTTTAATGTTGTTATAGCTGAACTGGTGAGTATTCAGTATGTTGAGTTATGGATCTCACGGTTACATAGACCGAGACGATATTATGATTGAACCTATCTTGTGGTGTGGTAATGGTCTCTCGAGTCCGTTAGTAATTTAGAGAGTTAGTATCAAATGTGAATTTGAGGTTTGAATGAGACGTAAGAGGTATTGATTGAAACTAGTTAGTTCCATGTTATCGGCCACTAGTTTTCCCTTTTTATGATCTTAAGAGATTTAAGTAATTTTATTAAGTACTCGAGGTACTGTAGTTTTGCAGTCTTGTTTCTCTTGCTTAGTTCATTCTCCTATGCATTTCTTTTATTATCCTTTGTATACTAGTATGTGATTTTTGACTTATATGTCATTCCACCGTCGGTTACGGTGTGGTGCCGAACCTCTTCCTTGTGCTGTCATTTGATTTTGTGGAGTTGGAAATGGATGATTGTGTTCCGTGAGTCCAATGTATTGTTCTTCCTTCATTGTCCTCTTGGACATTATAGGGATCCTTGGAGTTGTAGTCACTCTTATTGGGCTATCTTTCAAAAATGGCATTTTTCAAGTTTTGAAAATAAACTCATTCGTATTTAAAAAGGAAAAACCCATTTTCACCTACCCCCATAGCCACGACATGTTTTCGTACTTTAAAAGGTGATCTTAGGATATTCTTTAAAAAAGTTTTAAACTTCTAAAAGTCGGTGATGACGACTGACGGAGATCGGGGGCAAGACGGTCATTTTCATTGTGTGGATTCTTAATAGAAAAACCTATTTTTATCATTCTCGAGATTCTGAGATTCCGAGGCTTTTTTCTCAAGATATCGACCTGTAGTGTTTTGAAATGTATTTTCTTGTTTCACCTTTACTTTCAATCATTTCTAAGTCTCAGATATGAGGCTTGTTGTTGAGTGCACACACATAGTGTTGCATTTCCTATTCTTTTGGGTTTCTTTGTTAGAGGTTGTTTTCCCTAAACACTTGTGGTGTTCTTAACATTGACATTGTTGTCTCGGTTATCCGTTGGTTAGCATTGGGATCTTTTTTCCCTTGTTTTGTTTCTTGACCCTTATATGGTTACTCATGAGGGTAGCTTTCAGGTACTCTCCGTGATTTGATTTGGTTAGCTTCCTCACCTATAGTGAGAGCGTTGTTGGTTTGGTGGACCTTATTGAGGATGGTATTATGAGATTGATGCGGTAATACGTCTAGTGGCATTGATGAGGCGATATGATTGAGGTGATTTAGTTCTTGAGAGGTAGATCTCCTCTAGGAATGGGATGATGGTTCTTATATATATATATATATATTGATGATGATTATATTAGTGCGTAAGGACGTGAGTATTTTCCCTCTTGTGTTCTCGGGGAGTGAGTTATGAGCATTCCTTGGTACTAGTTGTGGATTTTGTTTCCTTTGGATATTTGAGGTGAGTGTGATTCCCTCTGTTTAGATCTTCTGGTTAGCGTTGTGAGCGCTTGATGATATGTTAGATTGGACTTGGGTGTCGTGTATTTAACGTACGTTGTGAGAGTAGTGTAGACTACTGGAGTTGGTACTTGGAGTACTAGTCTTAGTAGTACCTTATGGGACTCATATTGTGTACTTATATATATATGTATGTATATATATATTCCCTATATACTTATGTACGTTAGTATATGGGTGCGTGCCCTGTGATTTGGGGCCGGGATTAGTTATGTGTTACGTGTCTTGCTGAATGATTTAGCATTACCTAGACATTCAGAGGATGTGGTAGTTAGGATTTCGTTTTTCCTACTGAGCTTCTTTGTTCACAGGGTGTTTCATACCCCTGGTATTCCACGCCAGTTTACAGGAAATGTTTCGGCTACGGATAGCATGCGGTGCAGCGACACCTTTCTTTTATTTTCCTCGTTACAGGTTTTGGAGTTGCACAGGGTGATGCGGTTACGGTTGCAGCACGACTGGATTTGGGGACGATAGTTATCTACTATCTTCTTTGTCTTTTAGTTTCTTTACCCATGTTATATAGGACTGCCATGTATTTCTATTGGGAGCCAGCCTGTTGGCATATCCCTATTCGTGTATCTTTATTTTCCTGTATTTATTATTTCAAGATGTCATTGTATCTCTTCGGCACTACCATGTGTCTTTCAGTATTCTTATTCGAGCATTTGTGGCTCTGTTGATTATAGAGGGTTGCGTAGGGGTAGCGGTGTTTTCTTTCCACTACCTTAGCCCTAGTAGGATTGACGAATGTTGGGTTGTGTGCCATTGATATTATAGCACTGGTTATTGACCGGTTATCTATTGTGTTGTGTTTCGGGATGTTCCATTTACATACGGAACTCTACTGGATTTTTGTTGGATTCCACTATTGTATTTCTATCATTCACTTGGGTATGAAATATACCATTTTTAATGGCTATTTATATCCTTATATGCATGGATAAATATTCCATACATTTTAATGGTTATTGATATCCTTAGTTGGTCGCTCATTTTATGGATCACACCCCGGAGTCCTTGGATGTCCCGGTTCGGGAGTCTTAGGATTTTAGGAGCGTGACAACATGGTATTAGAGCATTCTGTTGAGTTTCTATTATTCAGTTAGACATGAAATATATTATTTTATTTGTTATTCCATGTATTTCCTTGTTATTGTTGACTCTAGTGGTTGTTTGACTGACGTCGCCCCTTAGAAATTCACTGATTCTCCAGGTTGGAGTTTCGGGAATTTAAGGGGCATGACACTTCAGTTAATTTCAGATGAACCTTTTATATGTATGTCCATAAACACAATATGCTTAACTATAAATAATATAGGATGAATGAGATGAAGACTCACTGTCAACAAGGACCTCACTGTCAACAAGGAAGAACTTCTAGTCTGGGTCATAAATCATGGTATGCCCTCCTTACTCAAATAATTTCAACACACATATATATACAACAGATTCAAGTATATATATATATATATATATATCATGCAATAAATTTCAGAATGAAAATTTCTTTATTCTTTCTTATCATTATTAGAAAGAAAAACATACTGTTATTTCTTAAACCGTACCAACTCAGATTTGTAGAAATTTACCATCAACTCAGCATGGTAAAGTCGTGTTGATAACGTCTTGTAAATCCATCGCAAATTCAATGCAAAATAAACTTAAGAATACAATGACAATATATATATGGCAAGATCAACACAAGAATATGTAGAGAACAAAGCAAGCTTTGTATTTCTTCTCTATTTTTGGTGTGTTCAGCTAATACATAAACTCACATATTTATAGCTAATATAAGCTTGTCTTTTACCATTCAAAGACCACTAACATGATGAGTCTGACCACTAATTGGAGTAATGGAGATATAACTCTTACATAAGTGGTGTCCACTCTTATTCCACTTATACCTATTAGTGGATTTACATTCATAACCCACTAAAACGTATGAGAATTGGCTTCATTTACCTATAAATACATGTATGCATTGTATGAAAGGATGAGAGAAGAAATAAAAAACATATTATTTTATGCTCTCTATTTCTCTCTATCATATATATATATATGATCTTATATTGTTCTATTAACATATGTTGTCTTGAATTTGCGATGGATTTATATGTTATATTGAATTTGCGATGGATTTACAAGACGTTATTAGCACGACTCTACCATGTTGAGTTGATGGTCAGTGATCTACAGATCTAAGTCGGTATGGGTATGTTTTCCTTTCTTATAAGGATAAGAAAGGTAAGAAAATCCACTTGATCTATTTATATAAGATTGAATACAAGATATGCATCTATTAATATTAAAATTTCTTAGGAGGAAGATACAATTATAGACATGATTCCATCGAAAGGCTTCAAAGAATGAGGAGTGCTTACATTCGACCCACCATAGATCCGGTAAGCTCTTTGTTGCTGGTAGTAAGTCTTCTTCTTCCTCATTCCATAGTCTTGGCAATTAGATATATTAATTGTCTGAAAGTAAATTGAAAAGGTAACAACTCTGTTGTTGTTTAAAGAATCTTTTTAGCATGCCTATTATGATACAGAAAGCATTTTTGAAAGTATACGGTGCTTGAAAATTGAACCTGCAAATCACACTTTGGTTATTCTGCTTCACAAATAAAAATAAATTCAATTGATGACAAATCACAGACATACAAATTTTTTACAAAGGAGAAGTGTATTCTGCATAATTTATCTATGCTCATATGTGTGTATATATACATATATACATATATATATAGGCTTTGAATAAGTTTTACTTTCTTGGGTAAAGTAATTGAGTGACAACATACAAACACGCATGATATAATCACAATTACTGATGCAATTTTGCATATATAAATGGAATTACTAGAGGACATTGTTGTAGATTCCTTTGTTGGTTAATGGGTACACTTTAAATATTATATACAAAAGTATATATATGAGCTCATGTTGACATGCAAGTGGTTTTTATAACAGAATTATAGTGTGACCCCTATATGTTACGAAAATAGCAAATGAATTATGGGATTTTATTATAATTATTGTTTGATCCCTGAAGTTTACTTATATTATAGCTTAACCCATGTAGTATTACAGGTTGACCCCGAACAATTACTGAAATTACAGGTTTATCCCTGAAAGTTACTGGAATTACAAATTGACCCCTAAACGTTGCTAGAATTACTGATTGACACTTGAACTTTGTTGGAATTAAAGTTTAACCCCTGATCATTGAACTTTGTAATAATTATATTGTTAAATCTGTAATTGTGTTATATGGTTTGTTCTACCACCTATGTATCATAACTGTTTTATATGGTTGAGCCTGTAAACTCCTACACTTTAAATTATTACTTGATTGGTAGAGCTTGAAGTCTCTCAAAATATAATTATATTATTTTGATTAGTTGATTGAGATTAGAGTCTCTCATCTAATTTTGTAAACTTGAAGTTTCCCATAAAGATTAAAATTTCTATAGGCATGAAGCCATAAATTATTATTTAATATGGGATTTCATACAATTATCAGAATTTATTTACAAACCTGAAGTTTGAATACGCTTGATAATAATACAAGCCAAAATCTTAATAATGATTACATATTTATTAGAAAATTGAATTTTCTCAATATAATATCATGTAGTCTATTGCGAGCCCGAAGTCTCATAATTATCAGTGACCAGAAGTCCATTAACTTAAAATTACGCAAAATTACTAAATTATTATTTATTGTTATGATATTCAGAATTGTGTTAAAAGGACATAATGTTTAACTTCACAAAGCTTGAATTTGTCACGCTCAAATTTGTCCACTTTTATGCTTCAGTAGTAGCAACATAAGGTGTGAATGTGCTAGAAAAAAATTGGTCGTTGCTAATTTTATTCTAAAATCATCTGGAATGGGTAATCTAATTGAATCCAGGAGTGATTCAACAATTAATAAGGTAGTTCAACAAATTAGATTCTTGGGATTACAAATTTCCGACAAAGGGGAAATTTTATTCTAGAACCTTGCTAAGTATTTTGAATTTACCTCGAGTATATTGGTACTCATGCTTCCTCTATAATTCCCAGAAGGAATTTTACACCTAGAAACCATAAGTGGTCTGTCAACAAGCAAGAAAATGGATAAGGTGTTAATATTAAATCATATGTGACTTATACTGATAAGTCTTGCTTTATGTGTGGAATAAAACGACATTGGGCGCATACCTGTAGTATGTTTAGACATTTGACAAATCTATATCAAGCCTCTGTGAAATTTTAAAGGAAAAGAAATTGAAACTATTTTTCTTGATGATTTGATAGATTATGATTAACCTATGGACATGTCTAACCTTAATGTTTCAGATTTCTTTGTTGATCCTACTGACCGAAAGTTCATTAATTTTGTGTCAACTTGAAGTTGAGCAAAATAACTAAAGGTTATACAAATCATATTAAAGGCTCTAGAAGAACTAGTATTTTATTAACATGTGAAAAAAAGGTTATACTTTGATGATGCATTATACTCCTCCAGATTCAGGAGAAATCTGTTGAGTTTTAAATATATTCACCGAAATGAATATCATAATAATCATGTTATCATCTTCTTATATCATGCCAGAAGAATGTACTGGAAAAACTTTCAGCTTTCTCTTATGGGTTATATTATACAACTATCAAAATAGTTGAATCATATGCAATGTTGCACCTGAAGTACATACACGAAGTGCTTCAATTGAGATATGTTTTGGGAAAAAAAATAGTAACAAAAGGATTCGAACCACTGCTCATGGGGAATCTAACCATATTTGAATATGGCAAATCTGAATTGCCTCGTCACTAATCCACTTGGTTCATTGTGTTAAGATTATATATTTGATATATTAAATCCCTAACAGGTGATTTAGGTAAAACGCAATTTGCTGCTTTATCATTTCAATAAGGTAAATTTTCCACTATCAGGGGGAGAAATGATAAATTCATAAAATTATGGTGAGATCACTTTCTATACTTTAATATTATTTTATTTTGGTGCTCGTACTAATTAATATAAAAAATGAAGTACGATAGATTGATGTCTTTACTGATATAAAGAAAGTGATAAAATCACATATACCAGCTGTAAACACTCCAACAAAATTTAATGTCCTTGTTGGATAATTTTTCAGTACTGCAACAAATGCATCAATGACACGCCTGAAGCGTGGTACACCATTCGATACAAAAGATATTGTTCCTCTAAAAAAAAGTACAAATAAATAATGTTGGTGCTCATAAGGAGACCACAAATATCAATAGAACAAAAGATATGATCGAACAATCTGAATTTCATGATGAGGCTAAGGCCCATGTACCAAGAGAGTATGAATTTATATTGGCATATGAAATTAAAGAGCCATTGGTACTTATAAATAAAGAGATCTCTATAAATCATGAAAATATGTTATAGACAACATTTTCGCATATGCGGTTGCTCTCGATATAAATAATGAGGATCCGGAACCTCAAATCCGTCAAAGAATGTTGACGTAGAAAATTATTGGCCAAAATGAAAATATGCAGTACATGCATAGCTAATTTATTTAAAATGTGCAGTATTTGGACATGTAGTCCAGTCACCTGAAGTTGTCCAGCTTGTATTTATACGAAAATGAAATGAAAATAAAATGGCAACTCACGGTTTCAAATAGAGAAATGGTATTGAATATAAGAACACGTGTTCTTATATAATATATGAAATCTTATTTGTTTCGTAATAAGTTTTGCAGTTGCAGTAATTCTAGACATACATCTAATAGACGTGGTTATGACATATTTACATGGATCACTTGATAATGATATCTATATGAAAATCCTTGAAGGATTTAAGTTGTCTGAAGCAACTAATTACCTCCCTAGAGGAATTAAGATTGCCAGAAGCAACTCATTCAAAATCCCATAATATACACTCAATTAAGTTGCAACGATCGTTATACGAGTTAAAGAAATCCAAATGCATGTGATACAATCGCTTTAATGAATATTTATAAAAAAAAAGGGTTATGTAAATGAACCTATTTTATCCATACATATTCATTGTAAAATCATCATCTGGATTTATTATTATTGTTGTATATGTTAATGATTTAAATCTTGTGGTAAAACTTGAAGGGCTTGCCACCACTGTTGAATATTTGAAGCAAGAATTCAAAATGAAGGATTTTGGCAAAGCAATTTTTTTATCTTGGTCTGCAGATTGAGCATTTACCAAACAGAATCCTTGTTCATCAATGATTTTTTACAGATAAGGTTCTGAAGCATTTTTATATGAATAAAGTGCATCCCCCCAGCCGATGATTATTCAATCACTAGATATGTATAAAGATCTATTCAATCCGAAAGAAGATGACAAAGAACGCTTTGGTCATGAAATACCACATCTCAGTGCAATTGGTGCCTTACAAATTACACCAGTCCTAAAATTGCATTCTTCATCAACTTATTAGCCTGATACAGTTCAAAGCCAACTTAGAGACATTGGACTGAAGTCAAACACATCATGCGCTACCTCCGTGGCACAATTGATATGGGATTGTTCTATTTAAAATAATCCAAGTCCTAATTAGTTGGGTATGTTGATGTTGGTTATTTCTCCGATCATCACAAATGACGAGCTCTAGAAGAGTCGTGAAAATGGGAATTTTGAGGATCTCTTCACCAAATCATTACGACCCACAACATTCAAGAAATTGAGATACAATTTCGGAATACGTCATCTCAAGGAATTGTCATATTGAGTTACAGCTGATACTTATACTAATAAGGGGAACAAATATTTTGAAAAGACATTTACATGTTGTAATCTTTTTCTTCGACCAAATTTTTTCCCACTTGTTTTTCTGGTAAGGTTTTAACGAGACAACTATAATGCAGTACCATATTCATCTACATCAGCCTACAATACTCTTTGTCCTTCAGCCAGGTTTTTCCCACTGGGTTTTTCTAGCAAGGTTTTAACGAGACATATATGATACACCATTTCAGCAGATTCGTTCAAGTGATAATCTGGCATGTAAGAATATTTATTTATGTAATGGCATTATTCTGATAAAAAACCATGTTGAGAATTTTGGTGTTTTAGATTGAGTTGTTAAGTGTTAAATATGTGTATAAAGTGGTGAAGATACAAAGGATATTCAGTGAAACAATGGCTGGAAGCGGCAATGCAATGGAGAAACAAGTTCAAAGAAATTTGTATTTTGTTCCATCGAGTACTCGATGGGAGTGTTACCGAGTACTCGGTAAAGTGCGAACTTGTGGTCGTTTGCGCAAATATGGTAAAATCCTCCAGAGCATTTTTCGAACTTGCGCAGTTGGGTGTTCACCAAGTACTCGGTAGAACTGCCACCGAGTACTCAGTAAGTGGGTACGCATACATATTTTTGGGAAGGTTTATTCTGCTATGTAATTGATTCTTAACCACTTTGGGACATGATTAGAAGCTATTATCAGTATATTGGACTATCATTGACATATTTATATATATTTGGAAGATTTAAATGGTGGAAATACGAATCCTAATTGGAAAATGATTCTTACCATTAATTGAAGATTCTTCTCTATATATACGAGTTAAACCAATAAGAAGGGTGTGGCTTGTGGCTTTTGAGAGATCTCCGCAATTCTCCTACAAATTAATATTCTTCTACATAGATATTTAGAGAGAGAAAATTATTGAGTGATAATATATTTTTTAGTTCTCTTTTGGTTTGAGTTTTTTCAATTGTGCTTCTACACCGAATATCTTTATGCACAATTGGATGATCTAGTTGCTAAAAAATCATCACGTTAGAGTACGGAGAACAGAGCGAGAGCTTCGTGGAGTGCGAGTGATTCAAGACTATTAGACATCGAGTGGAGAAAGGCAGATCATAGTGATTTGTATGTCTAAAACTTCATAGAGTCTTGTACTTATTGATTTATAGTCCATCGATACCTGAGCGTATCCGTGGTTTTTTACTTGGAGTCTTTCTAAGATTTTTCCACATAAAAATATTGGTGTCGTCTTTGATTTATTTTACGCACTTATATTTATTATTGCATGGTTTATATTGTCATAGAATTGAATTAAAATTGACTATTCCGCAATTAAAATTTTAATTTGTCAATTAATTCATAAAAATCCTATTCGCCCCCCTCTAGGCTTATTTCACTATCTTCTAAGTAATATCAATTGGTATCAGAGCAAGGTTTGCCCTGATTTAGGATAAAGACCTAGGGTTAGATCTTGAACTTAGACTATGGACTTACTTCATGAATGAGGTTCCGTATCTAGGTCCCCTTTATTTGATGGCTCTAATTATACGTATTGGAAAGCTAGGATGAAAACATTCTTAAAATATCTTGATGAGAGAGCATGACTTGCTATAGAAATAGGGTATTCACCTCCCACTGTGATAGACGCAACTACTAATAAATCTAAATTAAAACCGACTAATGAGTGGACTACTGCTGAAGCAAACAGTTATAATTGAAACTCTAAAGCCTTGAATGTTGTATACAATGCTGTTAGCTCGAGTGAATTTAAGAGAATTGCTATATGTAAAAATTCTAAAGAAGCTTGGGATATTCTCCAAGTAACTCATGAAGGGACTTCAAAAGTTAAAGAATTGAAACTTCAAATTTTAAATTCACAATTTGAACAGCTTAAAATGGAAGAGGATGAAATTTTTGCTGGCTTCGAGGATAGACTAACTGACATAGTATCGAGTTGTCATAATCTAGGAGAGCTCATTCCTGAGACTACTATAGTGAAAAAGATTCTTAGGTCTCTCCCTGATAGTTTTCGGTCTAAGGTTACTGTTATCTCAAAAGTTATGAGTCTTAAATAAATTAAACTTGAAGAATTGGCTGGGAAATTAAAATCTTATGAGATGGAGATGTTTAAAAATTCCCCTAAGAAGTCTAGTTGTGTAAAAGAGAAAAACATAGCTTTTAAAACCACTAAGGAGGATCCTATTAAGTTTGATGAGGAATGTGATACTAATTTAAGACAGTGTGACATGATCATGAAACAATTTTATAAGTTTTTAAAATCTTCTTGTTGTCAAGAAATGATTAAAGGTAAAAAATTTGGAAATAAATCATATGATTTTAAAAATAAAAATAAAGTTCAAAATCAGAATGACAAGTTTGATCCTAAGAAGAAGAAACCAAAATGTTTTGAGTGTCAAGGATTTGGTCACATGGCTGCGAAGTGTGCTAATAAGGTAAAAAGAACCAAAGGTCTAGCTATCACTTGGGATGATGGATCGGATGATGGAACAACTAGTGATTCTGCTGAGTCTGATTTGGATGATAGGTATAAGGATTTGATTGCATTTGCAGCGCAAAGTAAGGAATTTGAAGAAGTTGCTACAAGATGGACAATGTTTGGGGATGAAGACTCTGAGGATAATGAAGATCGTGCTGACTCGTATGAAGATGCTTACAATAAACTCTATGAAAAGTCCACACATCTTGCTCAAGAATTCTCAAAATGTATAATTAAACTTAAAAGTGTTGATAAGGAAACACGATCCTTAAAAGAAGATTTAACCAATACTACTTTTTCCCTAAATCAACTTCAAACACAAAAAGATCAATGGTATGAAGAATTGATTAAGTCTGAAAAAGATAGGAAATAGGTGTTGAATAGTATAGATGATCTCAATAAGAAATTAGTCACTCTAAGATCTTATATAAATGAGAAATCTATGAGAATTGAGGTATTGGAAAAGGAATTGAAGGATGTTAATTCAACTATTTATAACTGGTCTAGTGGAACCCTTAAGCTTGATCATATGTTGAGTATAGGTAAATCTGTGAGAAATACTAAAGGATTGGGTTTCGTAGGAACAACGGGTAATTCTAATATCATTCCCAAAATTACTTTTATTAGAGCTTCCCAAGTAGCATCTAATTCTTCTCAAGGTAAATCTGATATAAATCATAATGTTCAATTTTATGTTAGAAAACCGGTTGAGAATAAGCCTCCCGTTACCTATAAGTATCATAAGAGTTATAATAATGTTTTTCAAAGATTCATTCCTATATGTCATCATTGTGGTGTGAAATGTCATATTCGACCCATGTGCTTCAAATTAAAAAAAATAAATTTGAAATAAAAAACAAATCAAAGAACTCAAAGAAGACGCAATGTTGAAAATCAAATTAGGGTTTTGAGTGAAGAGGTAAAAAATTTGTTTAATTTGACAAGTAGAACACCAAAAATTAGACAAGCATGGGTTAAGAAAGATGAGTTACATTGTTTTGCTGCCAATACTGCCATTAGAGTATGTGATTCTAGTTCATGGTATTTTGATAGTGGATGCTCTAGGCATATAACTGGAAATAGGTCATTGTTTGGTTATTTCAAAAGCAGTAATATTGGAACTGCTACTTTTGGTAATGGGAAAAAATATAAAGTTTTAGGAAATGACACCATTGTTGTTTCTGATCTACCTATATTAGAAGATGTTTATTATGCTAAGGGCCTAAAGGCTAATTTGTTTAGTATTAACCAAATATGCGATAATAACCATAATGTCAATTTCACTTCCGATAAATATTCTATTATTGATTATTTTGGAAATTGTGTTATGAAAGGTGTACGTACATCTTATAATCATTATTGCATTTTTCTTAAACTTTGTTCTGAGAAAGGTATAGAATTTATATCCCCAAATTCTCAGTTGACAGACATCTCTACAAGACCATTAGATTTTCAAAAGCATACGAGTCTTAGGAAATCTAGTGATATGTTCTCATCAGAATAAATGTCTTCATATGTATCATTCTAGGAATATCTTGCATTATTCTTTATCCTAGAATTGATACATTATCATGCATTTTTATTTATACTTTTTTATTTTGTTTATTATTATGCATGCATCATGGTTTGACACTATTAGGATTGTTCATGCATACATTATGAAAAAAATCATAAAAATTATAAAATAAAAATTCTTAGCATGTTGAGCTTAGCTAATCATTGTCACATCATTCAAAATATGTGATTAAAGTCAAATATGAGTTGATTTATGTATACGTTATGACTAGAAAGATATTATTTATACAATTACCTCACTCATGATTATATAATAGTTTGATTAAATTGAAATTTTAATATGTGGTCCACATGAGTGAAATTGAAACCGAGAATGATGATTTTGACCTATAAGCGCATGCACATACTCTCTATGGGACAATTAATTAATCTTTGACTATGTAGTTGAAAAATTAGATTTGTTACCATGACAAAGGTCTGTATGGAGAAAAGTTGAAAAAAAATATATATAAAAATAAAAAATGCAAAAATCAGTTCTTCAATCCAAAAAGGGGAGAAAACTGATTAGCATAAATCCCATTGAAGAAGCTCGGGCCCAGTTGGTCGGGACTAAAAATCCCCGCTGGAAAGTTCGGAGACTTAGAAAGACAAAAAAAGATAAATATGAAAAAAATGTTTTTAGCATGACAAAGTTTGATCAATGATGCGACGTCAGGTGTGCAAAAATATGTGGTTAAAAATAACACCTTAAAGACTCTAGGTTTTACCCTACGCAAGCACACGTATCAATTGTAGAATAACAAAACGGCTTGAGTAAGGGATATCGATCCCACAGAGACTGAGATTGTTCACTTTAGCAATTCAAAAATACTTAATTATATTTTTGAAAGTTGTTTGCTTTGGGTGGTCAAAGACTAAATTATCTATTTTAACTAATAATTATCTAAAAAACAAGTATATTGGTTGTGATTCAGATGAGAGAGAAAACTAGGATTTTCATCACTCCACCACTAACCGCATAATATAGTTCATTACTGTTTCAATTGTAAAAGAGCGATTCATAACTGTGAATCAGATCGTATCGCAAATAGTTAAATACGACACCAAAAAGGAGTACCATCAACCGGATCGCGACAACTCGTCTCATGACTGACCTAACTAGTACATGCCAATTATATTACTTTAATCTACTCCTAATGCATGAAAATGAACTAAAGTATGTCTATATTAAATCGCCAAGGCACGACTTGTGTCAACCTAGGGTTTCAAGTTCCATTACCACCATTGTGTAAAAAACAATGATTAAGCATCCGAGTTCCAACCCATATTGAATAATCATAATTGTCAAAATAATATATTTATTCCATCTAAGACAAGAATTTAGAACAAACATAGAATTTTATATTGCAAATCAGTACGGTCTCTTAACAACTACAATCATCACAGTATGGTCACAGTTTCCCCTCGTTTACAGTTAAAAACAATAAAAGAACTACATTACTTGGCTAGGGTTTTGCTAGAAAACTCTAGATATTGAGTTAGTTGGTCATAGTAGAAGGTGACGACATCGTTGATGTAGAAACTTTCTCAATAATCTTCTTCTTCGGATCTCTAGGTTTGAATATGGCTCTCAACAACAGCAAATCTAAATGAATGAACAACCTCCAAAAACTTACGTCTGAACTCTCCAACTCAACAAACCTAACTTTGATGTATGGTCTTGCATTTATAGGCAATGGCATAGAGAGGCCCTTTTCACTATTTTCATTCTCAAAACTTATCAAAACCCTAAATATAAGTGTATATACATATATACAGAGGTCTGAAGTCGTGGGCACATCTTCCAATTAAGCTCGGGGTGAAACAGAAAAAATCACGCAAAAATCCTCAAAGTTGTCGTACTTACGCTTGGGGGCTACACTTCACGCGTAGGTCCAAGCGTAGATTTTGCAATTCTAGCCACTTTTTGATACTGGAAGTGTAGGCACAAGTGTAGGGTTTTATGGAAAACCACTTTTCTCCATGAATGCGTCAAAACGTCCGTCTCGAACCCACAATACTTTTTGCTAAAGATGACGGCTTCTAAAAATGTCGTTTTTGCCCTCCGAGAGCCATTTTTGTCTCAGACTACCTCTTTGATTCTCCTATTGGATAGAAAGAATACACTCTTCAGTTAATTCACCAAAGTTAGCTTCATTTCTTCATTAGGCTCCTGAAACATGTTTTAACACGCAAACAACATAAAAATACCAAATAAGGGAATGAAAAAACGTAACAATAGTGAGTTAAAGGGTCAAAATGACTAGTATTTAACACATATCAATCAATGAAATAGAAGAAAGGATATTGGTCTACCATAGAGAATGTTCACAAAAACACGAAAGACTATGTGGATCGACTGTAAAAATTAGCAAGTTTATTTCACTACTGTGTGGACCATTCTTTTAAATTTAATTCATGAAAATTATTGTGTATGAGTGAGTGGGGATAACTTGTATTTATTTTATTCTAACGAAATTATAGCATTTGCATGAGTAATGATTATTTGATTTCATGAGCATACAAGAATGATGAATGAAAGAATTTTGGATAATATATTTAAACCTCATGTTTCTAAGAACAAATTTTTTTTTTTATTGAAGCATTTTGCATTCATGCATTAGAATTAAGTTCATGCATTGTAGAGTTTTTTTGTAAACCGAGAGTCTGGATATATTCTTTAGAGTTCTGTGTCTTAATATAAACTTTGTTTATATTCTATGGTCTTCTCGTATATTTTTCCAATATTTACACCTTGCCTATTTTCCTTCAACTATTTTGATTATTATTTAATTCCTTGTCATTTCAGTGACAAAAATGGGAGAGGGTTTAAAAAGGGGGAGATGTATTTAATTAAAGGGGAGAATTAAATGTTACTAATTAATAATCATTATGATTCATGTTAAAATTATTCGTTTTGTTTATGATCATTTAATATTGTTTATTCATGCTATTTGTTTTCTATAATTGCTTTTCACAGGTATGTTTGTTTAAGTGTTGTGATTGCAGGATTCGTAGATGATGATGAGATTAAAAGAAAAGTCTATGTCTATGTTTGTCAATGTATGTTCATAGATATAGATTTTATTTTTATCGTTAGAATATATTTGTAAAACATGTTTTTGTCTCAGAAATGCCAAGGGGGAGATTGTAAGAACATTTATTTATGTAATGACATTATTCTGATAAAAAACCAAGTTGAGAATTTTGGTGTTTTAGATTGAGTTGTTAAATGTTAAATATGTGTACAAAGTGGTGAAGATACAAAGAATATTCAGTGAAACAATGACTGGAAGTAACAGTGCAATGGAGAAACAAGTTCAAAGAAATTTGTATTTTGTTCCACCGAGTACTCAGTGTGAGTGTTACCGAGTACTCGGTAAAGTGCGAACTTGTGACCGTTTGCGCAAAAGTGGTAAAATCCTCCAGAGCGTTTTGTGAACTTACGCAGTTGGGTGTTCACCGAGTACTCGATAGAACTGTCACCGAGTACTCGGTAAGTGGGTACGCAAACCTATTTTTGGGAAGGTTTATTCTGCTATATAATTGATTCTTAACCACTTTGGGACGTGATTAGAAGCTATTATCAGTAAATTGGACTATCATTGACATATTTATATATATTTGGAAGATTTAAATGGTGGAAATACGAATCCTAATTGGAAAATGATTCTTACCATTAATTGAAGATTTTTCTCTATATATATGAGTTAAACCTAAGAGAAGGGTGTGACTTGTGGCTTTTGAGAAATCTTTGCAATTATTCTACAGATTCATATTATTTTACAGAGATATTTAGAGAGAGAAAATTATTGAGTGATTATATATTTTCTAGTTCTCTCTTGGTTTGAGTTTTTCCAATTGTGCTTCTACACCGAATATCTTTATGCACAATTGGATGATCTAGTTGCTGAAAAATCATCACACTACCTTGATCGAAGCAAGATGCTTCGTGGTTCGTTGATCCGTTAAGAAGCTGAGCCGTCAGAGTACGGAGATCGGAGCGAGAGTTTCGTGGAGCGCGAGTGATTCAAGATTATTAGACGTCGAGTGGAGAAAGGCAGATCAGAGTGATTTGTAAGTCTAAAACTTCATAGAGTCTTGTACTTCTTGATTTATAGTGCATTGATACTTGAGCGTATCCGTGGTTTTTTACTTGGAGTCTTTCCAAGGGTTTTCCACGTAAAAATATTGGTGTCGTCTTTGATTTATTTTCTGCACTTATATTTATTATTGCATGGTTTATATTGTCATAGAATTGAATTAAAATTGATTATTCCGCAATTAAAATTTTATTTTGTCAATTAATTTATAAAAAGCCTATTCACCCCCCTCTAGGCTAATTTCACTATCTTCTAAGTAATATCATGATAGATTTATTCACTAAGGCATTGTGAACTACTAAATTCAGAAAGCTGGTGAATAATATGGGAATGCGTCGACTCAAAGACATCTCATCATGAAGAAATGCAGTTATGTGCTTAAGAGGGGGAGTAATCACATGAAAATGGTATTTGCACACTATACTCTTTTTCCTTCGCTAAGGGTTTTTCCCACTAGGTTTTCTCTAGTAAGGTTTTAATGAGGCAGTTTCAACTAGTGCAATACCATTGTCAGAAGCACAAAAATACTGTACTCTTTTTCCTTCGATTAGATTTTTTCCCACTAGGTTTTTCTGACAAGGTTTTAATGAGACATATTCTTAGTGTTGTGGACCTCAAGGGAGAGTGTTATATAACATAGTGGTGCCCACTCTTATATAAGTGTTGTCCACTCTTACTCCACTTATACCCATTAGTGGATTTGCATTTATAACCCACTAAAGAGTATAAGAATTGACTTCATTTGCATATAAATACATGTATATTGTATGAAAGGATGAAAGAAGAAATAAAAAATATATTCTCTTATGCTCTCTATCATATATATATATATGATCTTATATTGTTCTATTAACATATGTTATCTTGAATTTGCGATGGATTTATATGTTGTCCATCGCAAATTCAAGACAATTCTCATACTCTTTAGTGGGTTATGAAGCCAATTCTCACACTCTTTAGTGGGTTATGAAGGTAAATCCACTAATAGGTATAAGTGGAGTAAGAGTGGACACTACTTTGTTGTCTTGTAATCAAAGAAGAAATTGAGTAGTATATTACACAGAACAATATAATTAGTAGCAAAGAGATAAGAGATTTCTGTATTTCTTTACAATAAAGAAAAGATACACATATCAATTCAGATTGGTAGAAACCGACCATCAACTCAACATGTAGAGTTGTGCTGATAACGTCTTATAAACGTGTTGTAAATATGCAAAACATATAACAGAAAATAACACCATAGCAATGTATATAAAATAACATGTATAGAATATATATGTATATATATATATATATATATATGATGTAGATCGAGAGTGAGAATTGATATATAGTGAGAATAACAAACTTTCATTACTCATTTCTGCACCATTTACAATTGCTAACTTGCCTTATTTATAGGCGAGAGATAGAGGGAACAAGTATAGTGGATATGAGCAAGTGGGTACATATGGACCCCACCACTTACATTTACAACAAGTATATATATATTACAAAAAATGGTATTAGTGACAATTTATTGTGTCAAGTTGTGATTAATAGACCTGTCAATGGATTAAATTCGGATCGGATCAGTTAAATCCAAATCCAATTTGTTAAGAAATTGAATTATCGGATTCGGATCCTAATTGGGTTGTTGAATTTTATTTTCAATCCATATCCAGTTAATATCAGATTCAGATCGAATTCGGATCATAATCGGATTATTGACAAGTCTATTGATAAGGATGAGAAAAACTCCCGATCCGCGATCCGAATCCGATAGATTTTTACTTAGTTAATTCATATTCGAATTTCTTCATTATAGGATATCTGATTCGATTATCTAATTAAAAAAAAAAAAAAATCAATAAATATTGAAACACTAAAATTATTCACACTTTTAATAATTATATTTATGACCAATCATTATTAATAAATAATAAAATAATTAACAATTAACATTTATATACATGTACAGTATTAAATATATACACATAAAAATATTAAATATAACATTTTTATATATAAATATATTATATATCAAATCGGATTATTATCGAATTGAATTGACATAAATCCAAATTCAATTTGTTAAGAAATCGGATTATTGAATTCAGATCATAATCGTATTATCGAATTTTATTTTCAATCCATATCCGGTTAATTGGATCGGATTGGAATCAAAATCAGATTCAATGACATGTCTAAGAGTAGGTCCACTCGAAGTCTCAATTTCTAGTAGACAAGTCACTGTTCATCCCCTACCTTAAACAACCCCTTTACTCTCTCTCTCTCTCTCTCTCTCTCTCTATATATATATATATATATAAAACACCTCATTTTCGACGCTTACTCAGTACTGTATTGAACAATGATCTATGTTGGCGGAGTTCCATTTTCTCCCGATTCCTCTAAGGTACTACTCTCCACCAATTCTACATAATTTATGTTTATTCCACAATTTCAACTGTTTATATCAAAATTTATATCTGATCATAATACTCTGAAATTCTAGTAATAGAATATAGGTTAAGGAAATAATTAACTATAATTGATGATCAATTTGGATCGATTCCACGTAGATTCACTGTTTATGCCACTTGCCTTGATGTTTCGCGGAAAATTGTAGAAGAGATTGGGAAAATTGATATTCTTTATAGATAGTCATATACTTTAATGTAAAATAGGGAAAGATATACAAGGAGATATTCCTGGGTATGATCTTAGTTATGGACAGAAATCTGATGACAACTTGTAATATCCTGGTGATGCAAATAGAGAATTGGGAGAAATACTCTAAAAGTGAAAGGGATTGGAAATTAGTTCAATTAAAACAAGTTATGCGTGGTGTGTGTTCAATAAATAATGTGTTTTAACCCAAATGGGTTTGCTCAGTCGTAAAAGATTGGGGCCTTGTGTTGTGTCTGAGGAAGTATCAGGTCTCATGTTTGATTTTCACTATGTAGAAGTAATTGTTTGGGGCCACGACAGCGAAAAAAATGAATCAACTTTGTCCGATTCTTGTCTAGGGATCGCTTTGTACGGGTCTTGTGGAATAATGGCACTGAAGAACCAAAAACTCCGTTGATCAGAAATAAATTTAAAATAGATGATGGGGTGCGTAGCCTTACAGAGTGGTTGTTTCCTTGTTTCGATCTGGTGACCTCCTTGTGATAATAGAGCAACCTTGTTTTGCGCTAAGGCCCACTGGCAGTTTACTCGGTACCAATTTCTATGATGTCTTGAAGACTTATTTGTTTATTTTAAGTATGTGACTATTGATTAAAGAAGTAAGACATCATAAAAATGGGACAACCTACTTGTGTGTGTGTCATCTATTTTAGTAAAAGAGTTGGGAGCCTGATCACAAGGTGATTTGGCAGGCGATTAGTTCGTAATGATTTGGGTGGTTTTGAAAGTGTAAATTTTATAACCTAGATGATGAGAGCTCACATTATCTGAATGCGTAATTGAAACTGTCCTAATTTATTGAATCTAAGGGCAGGTTTAAGTTGATTGATTTATTAAGTGAGATGAAAACCATTGGTGACCCTTTGTGCCGTGACCATTTATTAATATAATTGAAATTATTTCTTTCTGCGTATCAATTATCAATGTTAATGAATTTTGGGTTCTGGAATGCCAAAATACAATATAAATTACTGAACTTATTACTTGATCCTAAAATTATATGATATGAAAGCTTTTCGCGAGTTCATTCCTCCCATATTTCATTCCTCGTAATAACTTAATCACCTTATAAATTGCTGTACACACGTATGCATAAAATAAACAAACAGTATTTTCTCTGGAGGTGGGGCGTGTAAATCTAATATTTATAATTAATATGAATTTGAGGGAGCGTGCATTTTGCATTGAATTGAAAAATTCTAGAGATGATGATGGCTCAGTTGCGCCTGCTTTTTGAGATAACTTCAATGCTGTCCCTTGAATCTCACTTTTTAGGAATAAAAATAACAAATATAACTGTAGAAGAAAGGCTGGACATTTTTTGCTTAATTTAGAGTCACATTCAATTACACGGACTTCAGATCATGCCTGTTCTGAACCATATAGGTTTTCACATCTTAATTTTTCTTTTTTCATACCAAAATTGATACTGTTGAGCATAACAACTGTTACTATTCCCAACATCTTGGAATTCTCTTGGGGTATCTGGCTGTGTATTATCATCGAACCTACATCAACTAAAATGGTGACTACTGAATCCTATTTCCCTGTTCCAAAAGTGGATGAATTTTTTAGCCAGTGGATTAAACATCAAAATATCTAAAAACTTGATTTGGAATATTCTCTTTTCTAGACCATGGTGGATTTCTTTTTCTGGAATGATTTGGTTCAAGAATTTCTTCAGTCTTGCACTGAATAGCTGACAGACCTGAACACTTTAAATTGTAAGCAGGGAAATGACATCCTTGTTGCTTTGATGGAACACCCTATTCTGGTATCTGCCTCAAGTTCATTCAGGGAAATTCCGGAGAGGAAGGTCTCACTTTCTGCAGAAAATGGTTTCAAGAGAACAAGACAAAGTAAATGTGTATATATTTTCCAAAGAGAATATGCAACTGTGGACCCTGCACTCGTGGATGTATGTTCACAATTTTACTTTTACAAGCATATTTTTTAGTGCTAGGACATTTAAACTTTACATAGAGTGTATATTTTGCTTTTTCTAGTTTATTTGTCCATTTCTATTTATATTGGCAGTCCCATTACTGTTTACATCCCTCCTTCCTCGACTTTTATCTATTTGATTGTTGGGTTTTATTTTCTGTGTGTGTGTGTGTGTGTGTGTGTGTGTGTGTTGGGGGGGGGGAGCACATGGTATGGTACGGTTTTGACCGAAACCGTAACCTAACCGTTATTTTCGGTTTTTTAAAAATGAAAACCGTAACCAAACCGTTAGTAAAAGAAACCATACCAAACCAAACCATTTTTTTCGGTTCGATTTCGGTTTTTAACATTTTCTAGATATTTTAAAATTTATAAGTAAATTTTTTATTAATGTGATATTTTTGTTCATTACTGTAACCAAACCGTGGAAGGTGCCATATTTTTGTTCATTTTGTTATGGGATATGATCTAGGTCATAATATCTCCAGTGCAGGAATTGAGGTAGACAAAATAAAAATTGATCTAATCTCTAATCTACCTATCCCCAAATCTATTAGAGATATTAGAGCCTTCCTAGGTCATGCTGGTTTCTACAGGCATTTCATCATAGATTTCAGTAAGATAACTAGACCTTTGACCCATCTTCTAGCTAAAGATGCACAATTTGAGTTTACTGATGCCTGTAAGTCCGCCTTTGAGCACTTAAAGTCACCACTCATTACCGCACCTATCATTCACTCATCTGATTGGAACTTTCCACTTCTTAGAAAGAATTGAACTTATGAACGGTAAAAGACAGAGAAATAAATCATTATACATGTATACATTTTTAATATAAATATAAAGAAAAAGTGTTGAAAGAAAATTCAAAGGTGGATTATCTTCTTTTCTTCGATTTAGAAGTAAATTAATTCTATAATGAGTTCTATGTCTATTTTTTAGAGGACGTGATACTTACAATAAACATATAGATAATACATATATAATATAATATATGATATATTATAAAACCGGTTCGGTTCGGGTTTTGGAGGGTAAAAACCGAAACCTAACCGAAAAAATCGGTTTTTGAATTTTGAAAACCGTAACTGAACCGAATCATCTTAAAACCGAATCGAACCGCCGGTTTCGGTTTGGTCCGGTTCAGCTTTTTCGGTTTTGTGTGCAGCCCTAGGGGAGCTGGAAGTATGTAATTTTAATTTCAAAAAGTTAGGAATAATGTAATGTAATTTTGTTCACACTATCAATATTAGTATATGTATTGAGCAAAGTATAATCCAAAATATGTGAAAAATTAAGCTTGATAAATATAGATGAAAATTAATATGAGAAAGAAAATGATAAGTTTCATATAGAAAGAGTTGTGGTAAAGAAGAAAAATTGCTAAAAAATTATTTTTCAGCAATTTTTTCACTTCATTTAAACGAAATTTAACAAGGTTTAACAAAAAATAAATAAAAATATTACGAAGAATATAGAGAAGTAGTTTAATAATTTATACAAAGAATCTATGACCAAAAAAATTTAACTCACCAAGAAAACTTATACAACAAGTACCTATAATTATTATTTTTTGTTTCCGGCAAGTAATAATAGTTATAGAGTTGGTCATCTAACAAGTGACAAGTAATATTTTTAGCAATTTTTCCATTTTTTGAAAAATAAGATAATAAGACGGATTTATATATCTTAATCAAATATTATTCAGTCAATATGATAGATGTATAAATAAATGCAATGGAAAATGTGGTTATGGTAAGAGCAAGAGCAACCATAATAATACAGTTACATGTGGGGTCAGAAGAAAGACTAAAAATGGTAGAATTTTATGAATTTTGGAAAAAAGTATTGATGCTTATTTCCATAATAATTACGATTGAGGCCAATAACTAAGTATCTTAAAAAACAAATTGTGTATGTGTATTGGGGGAGGGCTTTAGAAATTTTTTTGCTGGGCTATTGCCTCCCCTAGCCCCCTCCCTCTTCCCCTGGTTGTACTAATAAAGCATATTTTTAAGCAACACCATATTCTTAGGTTCACCTCAATAAAATCAGTAAACTGCAAATGTTTTGACAGACATGGTAGAAGGTAGTATATTCTTGGCCAACACCACCTCTAAATTTTGACTCCATCAAGGGAATTGTCATGCTGTTGAGGTTGTTCCTCAGTTTTTTGTGCAAGGCAGTCTCTTGAGTTACAGTTTAGACAACTTGTCTTGAATTAGATGTTTATTCCCCCACCCCCTACCCACCCACCCATTCACACATAGTACTTTTAGAAAACCATCAGTAATGAGCATTCTCTCTGACCTTTACTTCTTGGGCATGGAGCGATTTGCTCCTCTTCATTGACAAAAAGTTAATACTGTTAATTTTTCCGCACACATTTCTCCCTTTTCTATTCCTTCTGTAGTGACCCTGTATGCATTTGCATTCTGAACTGGTGCCATCACTTGCAACTAACAAAAGTGAACTGTCTTCCAATAGAAGTTCAAACTGTTATTTTAGTATAGCTTTCAATACATATACACCCATATTCAGTTATCAGATAAGATACATGTATATTAATATTTGGAAGTTCATATAAAATATTTTCTTGCATCATGCATCATAGTAGTTATCCATGCAGTCCTTGTCAGATTCCATTGCCAAGTATTATAATTTGTGTATTTTGCGACTTCTTTGTACTGAACATCTGTGTCTTCTATCTTGTCTTTTCATGAGAAGTTAGTTGGCACGGATGAAGCAACCACCTGCGTGGGCCTTGTCCTGCGTAACCGCAAAAGTGGAATGTAAGAAAGTGAATGATATATGAATTTATGATTTTTGTTATGAAGTTTTCGATTCTGAATCATCTAATTTTTCTGGTGAGTATCTTGATCACAGGACCTCTGTTTCCCATATGGATTTTGCAAATGTTGTTGATATTGGTCTCACCCAGATGTTATCTTTAGTTGTGGATCACGATGCTGATACCGAATTGGATGTACTATTCTTTATATCCTTCAAACCTTTTTGTTCACTTCATGATTACTTTTTGTAATGGTTCTGGGTAGTTCTTCCATATTGTAACCTCTTCATGGTTTTAAAATGCAGGTCCATCTTATTGGTGCTTATAATGATGCCCTACCTCAAGTCTGGTTCTTGATCCTCTACTTTGTTTTGATTTCCAGAGACGTGATTACCCACTCGGAGCAGAACTATGCCTGAATATATTAAACTTTCGATGCAGCATGCCGATATTCGTACAATCTCGGAGAGCCATTTAAAGTTGAATGGGCACTCCTTTCCTCTGTGTATGAAGATAGTTGAAATTCTGCAAAGGAGGAGGGAAATTTTTTACATTCAAACTCTCCATGTTCTTGGGCATAACACCAGATGGAATTCGGAAGGAAATGCAGTCCCTGTTTTTCATGGTTTCTTGGTCAGATTTATATTTTGAATTCCTTTCTTTTTATAGTATCTGAGTTATGTTCATTTTTAAATTTTAGTTTTTCTTCTATTACCTGTTTATGTTTTTTTTTTTTAATTTTTTTTTATAAATATCATTTTAATGGGCATGCACATTCGGCTTGTCTTCATTGACATCACATCTGTGTGAATATAAAGGGAGCTCTTTCACTTCATCTGTGCTGCAACTTGGTAGTTTTCAAGATTGTTTTAGTCTATTCAACTTTCATAGTGAGCTTTTTATTTCAATTTGAGTGTGGTGATGTGAGAAACAATTGTAAGGTGTGAATCCTTCTACACGAGAAGCACATCTGTATTGTTTCTAAATCGGATAACAATATTTTTGGTACTTAGGATGTATGATGCTTCTAGTTATATCCATATGTAGAAAATTTATTTATTTTAAACAAATTTTAAACGTTTTCAATATTTGTTGCGTGTTTGACACAATGTCTTCAACATGGAGATGTCGTAAATATGTTATAACATTATATACTGCCTTTGCCCTCTGAATGCCCCATTTGGGATTTTAACTGTTAAGGAATGTGCATGGCATAAATGGGTGATATCATTTTGTACTGCCTCCGCCCAGATTTGAATGCGCCTGGGGATTATAACTATTTAAGAATGCATTTAATGCATTGGCAGCAGATTAAAAACATTGAATTCTTTACCTGTCCCTCTAAAATATACTACTCCCCCCGTCCTAATTTAGTTGTCCACTTTGTCTACTTTACTTGTCCCAAATTAGTTGTCCATTTCGAATCCCAATACAATATTATCATATTCTTTCTCAAATTATCCCTCTTCATTAACTTCAAAAAGCAATGGGCCCCACTAAAAACCACAACTAAAAGAAAATAAAATAAAAAAATTGTTGACTTTTCAAACATGGATAACTAAAAATGGACAGAGGGAGTATTAAAGTACCAATTGGTGCTACGGAATAACAAAATTACAAAATTCCATGTTTGTTTACAATACCTAAGCCCCATATTATTTTACAGTAGTTTTAAGGAAATAACAGAACATATACAAGAAGACATTCTGTGGTTAGTACATGTTGTTTGCTAATGATATAATGTTACTAGATGATTTTAAGAAAGTGTTAGGAACAAAATTAGAAAATTGAGAAAGGCATTAAACACAAACGAATTTGTAAAATGACTAATATATGGAATGCAAACTAATTGTATGAAAAAAGTTACAGCGTAGCAATAATAATTCATGACCAAAGCATTACTAAGAGTATTTTTTTATGCTTAGGATGAATGGCACAAACTAGAGGGAGGTTGATGATATAATTAGTAGGATTACCATGATGGAAAATATTACAGGTTATCACCTTAAATGGGGCAGCAGCAAGTATTGAAAAAAGAAAGATGTAACAACAAATTCATGTAGCTGAATTAGAACATTGACATGGATGATGGTAAAGACTTGAAGTGATAGGCTTACTAATTAAGTATGAGGGATATTAGGAATAGCATCTACTAGGATAAATGTTCCTGAATTCACGAAATAATTATGAGTTTCTTAACATGAATCATGATTATGAGTTAAAAATATAGAATAATTGTATTCAGAAGAAGGTTTACCTGTCATAGCATATGTATATTTTACGGCAAAAGATGTTATTTTATGTGCTTTGAAGTAAATCAAACTATGCACACACCTACACATATATAATTTTGTCATGTATCAATATCATCATGATTCCCTTGGTTCAATCAAAATGAGTTGGCACATCACTGCTCTTCTTATACTCGTTTTAAATTTATGCAATTTAAACTGTTATATATAATTTCACAGGACACACACACACACACACACACACACGCACACACACATATTTCATGTTAGTTTCGGAGCTTAATTTCTATTTTTATGAATGTATCTTTTCTTATACATTATATGTCCATAGCAGCTATTTTTATATGTATCTATTTTTCCTATGACTAATATTCACTATTTTTAATCTCTCCCATAATCAAGTCTCTTCTAGTTACTCTAACATCCATCAAATTTTTTTGTTTCTCCAGAAACTCACTCAATCGATTGTGGGGACTCAAAACCTTTACTTTCCACTTTGGGAGATAGGAGACACCACTTGACTACCACCTTTAAAATCTATCTCAATATTACAACCAACTGAACGTGTTGTTCTTGTTTATTTTTAGTGCCTAACATTAGGTACTATGTAAGATGGTTGCCTTGTAAAATATTTGGTTAACCTATTCGGTATCCTCTAATACATATGATACCACTGGCTTGTTTCTAGTTTGCTCAACCTACTTTAACACTACTTGTTACATGTCACTTACCTAAATATAAAATGAATGATTACTTTGCATAATCTCTGATCCTGGAATTATTATTGCATTGCCACTCTCTTTCTCTTTTACTACATTTATGTTCTACAGATTATATTTTAGTTCTACACTTCTACTAATATTAAATCACTGATTTCAATGCCTTTCTCCCTGTTTTAATTATATTGTTAGAGTTTCTTTAGAAGTGGGTAATAGAGGTCATTAGCAAACAACATGCATCATGTAATGTCTCATATTTTTCAAGTGTTTATTTATTATTTTAATCAATGTGTCTCTAATTATTTTTGGATAATGATAGTAAAGTTGGCAGAATTTCTGTTTTCTGTGAGGATCACCAAGTTGGGCAGACTCTACAATCATTTCTCTTGGTGGTTGCTATTCTTTCTGATTTCTGTCATCTTGTTTCTACACCTCTTGAATAATGTCAGCAAGGTCGATAGAATTCGTAATTTATGCAAGGAACACCAAGTTATGCAGACTCTACGAGCATTCTCTTGATGTCTGCTATTCTTTGTGATGCTGGCAGGTTTCTTGATATATAGATATAGGAACATTATTGCGCAAGGGCAACTATATATTGTGGACAGCCATTTCTTCCCATATTTCTGTATGATTAAATATGTAACTTCAGCTTGAAAAAAACTTCAGTTTGCAGTAAGCAGAGTGAAAAATAATGCTAAATATGGAGCTTCCAAATAGGCTTCAGTAAGACGCGTCAAACCTATGCACGCATGAAATTCTTTTGTCTTTTTTTAATCTGAAAATTTTATTATAAATAATTTGCAATGAATGTTTCACTTATTTGTTAGTAGCATACAGTGATTAAAATTTTCAAGAATATTATTAAATCTAGCTGGTTGTAGAATTCTGAGGTCAAGATAATGGAATTTCGTATTTTTTAGCAATCGTTTGGCTTAGCCTTTTCTCTTAAATTTTAAAATGTAAATTTATGTTTCTTCCATGGTTGCTTCTTTCTATAGGTAGAAACTTCTACAGGATCTATAATGCCAGCCAGTTTTGATAGAACTTCAAGATGTCCTGATGAAATTGTCAGGAGGGTCCGAGTGATGGCGTCCTTTGAGGATCGCAGATGGAAGGGCAGATTACTGGATACATATGATACTCACACTGACCAATTCGTTATTGCTCCATGCTCATGGTAAAAAAACTGCTCCACACCATATTTTGCATGGACATGGACACAACACAATTGTGATATCTTTTTTCATCTCCCACCTCCATTCCTTTACTTGGTATCTTTATGTATTTTATATTGTTTCATTTTTAGTTTTGGTATAACTCCTCAATTTGGCTTTCATAATGATTATACTTTCTTAAATACTCAAAAAAAAGGTTTTCCCCCCCAATGCTTGTGTGTTTCTTTATTCTTTCTTTTTTTCAAAGTTTTGGGGCGTCCAATGAGTGCCTTACAGGTTTCCAGAACTACTAATTTTATTTTTGGATAATAGCTATGAAGCATGGATACTTCTACAAGAGCAACGTATCCATATCGGACATGTTTCGGATACCGATACTCCTTAGATACTTTTTAACGTATCCATGATTTTATATTATAACATTTAATTTATAATACGTATTCGATACTTTTAAGATACTTCGAACACATAATTGATACTTCAATCGCAGATCCGATACTTCTAAGATGCCTTGATCACATATATACTCTTTAGATACTTTTTAACGTATCCATGATTTTATATTATAACATTTAATTTATAATACGTATTCGATACTTTTAAGATACTTCGAACACATAATTGATACTTCAATCGCAGATCCGATACTTCTAAGATGCCTTGATCACATATCCAATACTTCTTAGATACCAAATAATACATTTCTAACAAGTTTTAAAAATTAGAATCTAACCTTTTCAGCAAAATATAATCAAGTATAATAGTCAAAAAGAATTATTTTTTATCAGTGTTGACTACCTATGCTTGTTGTAAGTGCTATGAAATGAATATCCTGTGTTAGTAAGGATTGCATTTTCTAATATTTCAAAAAGCTGACCAATTTTCACTTTTTATAAATACAAAATAATTTAACTTTTTTTGCCTTATCCCGCTGTACCCGTATCATATTTTTTTGAGATTTATTGTATCCCTGTGTCCATATCGTATCATATCTGCACCCCGTTTCTGTGTCAGTGCTACATAGGATAATAGACATCAGAACACATGTTCAAAAGTGTCTAATTAATGTTTGTGTCCAACATCTGTTGGGCGTGGACAACACCCTTAAATTGTCTAAGCTTCTCTGTCTACACCTTTTTTCAGTTAATGTCTAATACAAGGAAGATTGGTTTGTGTAGAAGGTTAGAGACAGAGAAACTAACCAAAATTAACACTGGATGAAATTGTTGGACAATAAGGGAATTAGACTTATTTGGTTGACCTCATTCGAATTGATGATGGCAAAATTGATTTTAGAGTTTGACAAGTTCAGGGAAGGATGATGATAGAGTTTAATGAATAAAGCATTGGTAAAATCTGTTTCTTTAAACATGTTGTCCTTTTTGTTGTTCTTATCATTTTTCTTCTTTAAAATAGAAATTTTATACAGTTGTGTATTAATTACTTTTTTTCAAATTCCAGTCATAGTGATGTTTTTTGTATCTTTCACTACCACCAGGACCATGCGCTTATCACAGGATGCTTTGGCACTGCAAAACCTCTCTGATTCAGAAATTCTCCTAAATTGTTCTACTTCACCTGCTGCCGAGGGCCCAGATTTTGTGGACAGTGAGAGAAGGTACAATTACCTTTCCAATAATTTTAACTGTCGGATCACTAAATTTTGTATTAGTAGATTTATTGAGCTAACTTGCTGAAACAGGAAAGAACTCTAAGTTCTTGTTTGAAATATTCCAATGTTATCATTGACATTTATGTTAAAGAGAAGGTTGAGGGTTTGAGTTCCAAGTGGCAAAAAAGTGGTTGCATGAGTCTGTCTTATCTATAAAAAGGAAAGAAAAAAGGGATATTCTTTAAATTTACCACTATGCTGGTGAAATAAGCTACTTGATCTGTGTAAGTAGTTTATTTGAGTCGATTCAATTTCTTACGGCCTAAATTGACATATATAAGTACTATTCAATTTCTTCTGTTTATATTTGCATTAAATTATTGAGGATTTTATGACATTTGTAAATATTGAATTAGTGATAAGGTAACACAATTACAAGTGTCCACCATGGATTAAGTTCGTTCTTTCAAAATAAATTACTAAAACTACTAATTTATATTAAACACAATTATCTGACAGTTGGAGATAAACATCCAGCTTGAGGTCAGCTCTAAGTTATGGTATTAAAAAATTTCTCAGTTACTTTGATAGTGATAGCTACTGACTAATGGAATATGGTACTTCTACAACTTAGAACCCTAAAAGTAATGGTTCTTAATCTGTTTAGATGATCTTGTCCTCATAAAGCAGAATTATATGATAATGCTAGAACTAAGTTGATAATTGAAAATTTTAGTGAACATGACATATCTCATAACATATTTAAGAGCAAACAAAAAGAAAAATAATATATCTTTGATTGAATGGTTTTCATGGGATTTGATCCGAAATTGGATAAGTCCGACAAAAGCTCATCCAAACAAAAAGAAAAATAATATATCTTTGTTATTTTATATATGTGATGTTGTGGCCCGAATTTGGGCTCATGTCGTGTTGCAACCTGGTTGACCTGAAAATCTCCGAGGAAATTTTTTTGACCCATTTTTCTCTTATGGGCCGTGAGCCTATTTAGTACCCTCTCGTAATAAAATATATATAGGGGCATCTAGGGTTTGGAGTGGTATAGAGATTGCATTGTTAAACTTTCATTGGACCTCTGTCGAGGACGTAGACATGACTTGTGAACCTCGTAAATTTTTGTGTTCTTTGGGTGTGGAGTGCCTGTTTTGTGTTGTAATATGTGATTTCTTGCTGTTATGGTTTGCTTGTCGGAACATGTTATTATCTAGTGTGGCTTCTTAACCTTCGTTTCAAATGCCGTGGGCCTAGTATTCTCTTGTAGCTCAATTTCTAAAAGGGCATCTAGGGTTTGGAGTGGCCTAGAGATTGACACTGCAATTCACAGAGATAGCGCTAGGGTTTGAGGGCTGAACTTGTAATCTCCTATTTTTTGCATAGTGAATTTTTTGCTAGATCTCCACCGAGGACGTAGACACGACTTGTGCCGAACCTCGTAAATATTTGTGTTCTTTGTGTGCGGCGTACCTATTTACTGTCGTAATCTGTGGTTTCTTGCTGTGTTTTTTTTTTTTTTTTGCTTGTCGTAACATGTTACTATCCAGGGTGGCTTTTTAACCTTCCTTTCAAATACTCTCTCGTTCTTTTTGTATGTGCATAATTGCTATTTGCAGCTTGTGGTTGGGTTTAACAAGCATGAATCAGCTTTTTAGAATCCAATTACAAAAGCTCTCGAGGCATATTAAATATGAAAGAATGAAAATTATCTATCACTTATATTTTTTTTGACTAATTTCCATAGGATTTTGGACCATTTGATTCAACACCCAGACTGGAGAGACACCTTTCCAATGAAGCAACCACGTATCTTTGTAAGGTCTGCCAATGGAGGTTGGACGAAGCTATGAATAAAGCCACAAGGTTTTTCTTCGTGGAACTCCTAACCAAATATCATTGCTTAGTACATTAATTCCTTTCTGGAAGTAAGTCTTCGGCAATGAAGTTAATTTACGAGCTAAATACATATTCCTTTCTGATTTGTTTATGTACTATTTGTTTATCCATTCGCCCTGAAGTAGGCAGATGGCGTGGCTGGGTACAATATTGGGGTAATTCACGTGTAAGAATCCTTAGCTCACACGAGGTTTGTGCCCTGGAGGGAACGAGCCATAGAAATGATTTGAGTAGCGTATTATCTCCTTATTGATGTATAGCGGCTGCATGGAACCATGGTTTCTTATAGACAATCTATTCGTGGTAAACTGATACATTGTGTAGCTCATGGCATGAATATCTATGTTACCTTGAAACCCAATTCTCTCCATTCTCTTTGGGGATTAAATCGATGATCATTATATGTGTTACCATTTCATGTAGTAGTTTTTTTTGTTGTTGTTGGGGATTTTCTGCCAGAATGGCGAACGTATCAGTTGATACCGATCCCTACAGCCAGCCAATCCCCCAGTGTTTCTTAAAATGTTCTGATTTTTGGTTGATCTTCTATGGAATCACTGGAGGAGAGGAACTTTATTCTTTCATGCATAATTGCATATGACAGCAGAGTTTTTTTTCTCAAAGGGCATGTATTCACTGGACAATCTATTATATGTAGTCTAACATTACAAAGACTGATTCTGATTGACAGTGTCTTTATCATTATGCAGAACATTTATGATACGACTTGTTTCAACATTTTTAATGCTATTCTGCACCTTGGGGGTATTCATGTAATTTGACCTCACCTTCCAAAATATAAGGGAGGTCCATCAGATTTTGTGAAGGAAAAAATACTCCTGCCCTGAAAAGTAGCAAGGGACTTGATGATATTGCAAAAGCAACTAATCAAAAATCAATTGCTGATAATGTGCTACCAGCAATAGTAAATAGTGTTTTACACTTCTGCTTTTCAAAACCTGTTCTCATCCATAAATATTTTTCCCTGTATATAGTCAGATTTTGATCACAGGTTGAACAAAACAATTAAACAACTCAAGCAATTTCACAGTTTTAACAAGCCTTAATATCATCATGATAACCCTACCTGAAGATAAGGGACTCGGGCGGAAAAATATCATAAGGAAACACTCAGTAAAATCAAATACTTGCTAACAATGTCATTCTTCCAAAAAGACTAAATTGGTGAGTCACAAAGAAACCCTCATGCTGCTGGCTTTCGCAGCTCAATGGCTCCGTGAGCAAAATGGCACCTGTCCCCAAAGGTGCAAGACCCTTTTGCAAAATTCTCGCACACCTTCGTCTTGAAACTGCTTACTGGAGCAGCAGGCTTTGCAGTAGTAGGGTAACTAGGGTTTCTTGCAGGACCTGCATTAGCACCAAGGTTCCCGATGAGTTCCCGTACCATGGTACTAGCCTGGCCGATCTGATCAAAACTTCCTTCAAGCTCAATATGCCTTTGATTTGGATCTGATTCGTGGTCCTTTATAGATAGCTTAACACCAGTAAGGCGGCAAATCTGCTTTGAGTTCACTCCACCCTTTCCAATGACAGCTCCAGCAAGGGATGCATCAATGCTGATCTTGGCAGTAGCTGATGCGCCGAAGTTGGCTGCAGCAGGAGGAAGAGGTGAGGGTTGCTCAAACCTTCTGCCACCTCTCGGTCCCATGGCTCTGGGATCTTCACCGGGTAGCATACTAGGCCTGCCAAGCTCCATCTCCCCATGGGCAAAATGACATTTGTCACCAAATTTGCATCCTTCTGGACTATTGAATTTGTTGCAAAGCTTGTTTTTGACAGAGGGAGCCGGACCATCAGTAAAGGGTGGTGGGCCCATAGGATTTCTTGCATTATGATTCATAGCTGGATTTCCCCCCATGTTTGTCAACTGAGCAACCGCACTATAGCCAGGAAAGTAATGCAGGAAATGACATCCATCGCCATATGAGCATCCAGAAGTGCTGCATCACACATTATGAAAACAACCAATGAGAAATGAAAATTCAACACAGAGAATGAAGCGAGAAATTGGCTTTGAAAGCAGCGAGATCATTACAGCACAGATACTACATCAACAATGAAAAGCACAAGGAAGCAACATGAAGAGCCCTAAGAGAAAATGTATCTAAACTCGACAATTTGGTTCCTCAAATTAGGAGCTAATAAAAAGCAACGAAAGATACGAAAAATGCAAACCTCCAATCTCTTTCTGTCATGTAATGTACAATGCATTTGTACTACAGTAAGAGTGCCAAAAGACCAAAGAGGAACTGTTGCTACCATCAACAATTTTAGCTTTTATTTTTAGAATCTCAAAGTGAAGGGACATACATATGAGATCAAGATAATTTAGTCAAATAAATATCATTTTTGACTGCTAACATAAGTTGGCCTGCAAGAAAATACAAAAGAAACATGTCTACTGAGCTGGAATCATGCTATTAATGCAAATAATGATGGCTTGTTAAGAGGAAAGTTACATGCCAAAAATGGACAAGCAAGCCCCAAGAACTATCAGATCCTCTGGGTATGGCATAAGAGATTGGGTATGGACAGTCTAAACGAACTGATTTGCTAAACAATCAACCTTATGCTTACACCGCATCTACTTTAGTTCCATGGAGAAGAAAAAGCAAAAAGAAAAGAATAGTAAAACAATTGACCGCACAAAGCATAGAGCAACCCCAAATGACCACGGACTCGAGCAATAATGACTTAACGACATATACCCCATCAAGCAAATATGATCTGTTGAGAATTGCATGACGTTATATATATCATATGCATTAGTGATTTTGTTTACATATTCTATGATATAGGTATACGAGTAGTACAAATGGAACTCCTCACCCATGAACAGCTCAATAAGGACTTTGGTTTGTGTCCATTTAATTAGTAAATTCAAACAGAATTTTCAAATTCGTTAATCAAACAAACCAAGCCCAGAAAGCCCAAACAACCCTTGGCCTAGCTCCTTGTGCTCCAAACCCATCCTTGATAGGCTCATAACCAGCTCATTTTGGACTTTTGGAAGTAAATATAAGCAACTTCACAACTCCAGAAGATAAAAGTTCTGACCACATGTACAAGACTGGTTAGACAAAATTAATTAAAGCCCATCCCAGCTCAACCCATATCGTATAATTTCATCTGTTTAAAAAGGGAAAAAAACAACTCAATTAGCCAACAAGTTCAAATACCATTCCCAAGCTCATCTACCAGGTATGTACAGCCTAATCTCCTCTTAGTCGCCCTTAATCACATACAACTCCTAGTTGACGCACATCCTAGAAGCTACCAGGAACAGAGCAGCAGCTGCAAGAACCAATAATTCTAACTGCACTTCAACGTGCGCCACCCCACACCCCAAACCAACCAATTCATCCCGGTCTCACCCTCTCAAGGTTATTTCTTCCAACAATGAAAATGACAGGTATGTAAGTATAAATATACATATAAAAGTCAGCTGTGTCTGCCTATTGATACACAGCCGATTGAGCTCATTGAAGCACTGTCAGACTGAGATTAATCTTGACCAACATAAGCTCGACCAAACCAGAGTCAAGATTGACTACCTCCAAACTTTGACAAGCAAAGCCTGACTACCCTGAACAAACTAAATCTCGAGATTTTTTTTTGAGGAACAACTTGGTGTTGTGCTGAATTGATAATACAATTTCCGTATTATTCAATTGTACCTTTTTTTATTTATAATTTAGAATAAATTATTAACAACTGAATCTAAGCATCACAAAAAACAAAGTTTATCCAACTATTTTATATTTTTGGGCAGTAAAAAGACCACATAAAAAAAAGTTCTGAGCAGATTTTATTATTTGTAAGAACCTACTTTTCTACTTTCTTTCTTGAAAACCTAGCTGAATACAGGTGCATCAACCAAAAAATCTACAGTAATCTCATGTCCTGTTCAACAAGGGTAAATCAACATTATTTATGTAGTTGCCATAAATTGAGGAAACTGTTAGAATCTGACTATATAGGCTGTTACCACTATGCCTGCTACTGGCATAGTTAAAATTTTCAAGCAGTATTGTGTTCAGTAGAGAGTTTTAGCAAGGCAAGTAGCTATAAATCTTCTCTTGTCCAAAAATATATATAGTATTAGAGTCCTTGCTTTGAATAAATTTTAGAGTTAGCTATGTCACCCTGTCATATGATTTGTTAAATAAGGTCACCAATTAGATGTTTGTGGATCAAATGCAAACCCAACTTGAAAAGATACTGTTCTCTTTTTTTTGATAAGTTAGTATATATATATATAGAAAGCGCCCAAAAGGGGAGCGAACCTGAATAGGGGCAGAAAAGAGACTGATTTATTAATCAAGTAATTTCTGACAAGTAAAAGAACAAAGAAAATCAATTTACTCCAGCACAAATCCTATTGTTTTCATCACAATAACGATTCTAAAAATCATGGATTTGCAAATGGTAAATCCTGCAAGGTTCACTAACTAATAAATAATGAGACAGTTATGCATAAATATAAGACCTTTTAAAATCCACAACTTTATAATGTCAAAAGAGTTTCATCACAAATCTTGACTTGAATCTCAGAGAAATAACTAAACCATCAAACATAATTAAACTCTACAAAGACTATCTGCAGCTAACAAGAAAAATTGCGTATGTGAACAAGTAGTGTGGACTATGAGCCTACCAAAAGTACTTATGGTCCAAAGACTTGAACACTGCACCTTACCCATTGCATCTCGTTAATTGATCCCGTAACGACTTATTGGGATTAAAATAAAATGGAAAACTTCATGGCAGCATAAAATTTCAGAAACATTTTGACAGTAGATACCTTTAGATAAATGACATTTGATACGCCAGCATACATAAGTTACAGATTCCTACATTATCCTTGAATATTTAAAGCTTTACCTAAATAACAGTGAAAAATTTCCTATTTGGATGGTTGGTTTTGGAAATTCAACAAAGGGATATTTACTATTAAAGTGCGTATCCACAAAAAATTAGAATAGATACATTAAACTTGGGATGGAGCTAATAGGATTGAATGTAAGAACAAAAACTTTGGCAACACCTCAATCAGAGACCCAATAGTAGCTTTGCTTGATTATGTTACCAAAATTATGGGTAACAGCCTCGTTACCCAATAGTTGCTCCCTTAGAGAACTTTATTTAACTGTCAAATAATGACAAAATTTCCAAAATTCTTGGCTAAACATCCTTTCTGTAGCCTTACAGTTGCATACATCCAATTATATTTCGCAAGTGTATAACTCTTTTACAAACTAACTGACCTGAATGAAATAACAAAACCATAAGATTAAATGGTAGATTCATCATAAAACCCAAGTATCCCTGCTTGCAAAAATTTCTGTACAGAGATCTTATCTTGTTTGAATTTTATAAATTTAAATAAATAATGTAAGCTTAGACTATTTACGTTGGATGAGTATAGATTACAACCTGAAAAACTTCATGCATGGCTTTGATTTTCCACCACTACCAGTTGAAAAGGACTCCATTTCTGTTACAGAAAATTAATTATTCTGCTTCAGTTAAGATTACAATTGAGTTCTTAATCAGGGAACTTTCACGAAGATCCACAATTTATAGAATTATCAATAACTAAAGAATTCACAAATAAATCTTTAACAAATAGTAAGAATTATTAAATCAAATTGACTATTTTAAAAAAATTAAATTAACAAATTCATTGCATGTAAAGATGCCATTAGGAAGACACCAGGTATGTAGAATTGGATGAATGTAATTATATATATATGGGTGGTGTCCATTTCATCATTTTTAACTTACATATTCATGACAATGGCCAATTTTTAGAACCATCTTCCGTCTCAAGAAAATCACATTTCTCACGAACTTTTCAAGTTATTTTCTTATTGCAGGAGAAGAACAAGTTTTCTCCACTTTTATGTGCCCAAGAAGTGGGTTTTTCGGTTTTTCAAATAAACAAGCAATAAATACCACTAAAAGGGACCATGGGGTTGCATATCATGCAGAAAGAGTGAATACCAAAACACCTGAATCAAAACAACAAAACACCCCAAACACAACCCACTACTAGAAATTGCATGAGATTTACAATTGCATCAACAGAGCCAAATCTAACCCCCTACCAAAGAGTAAAAAAAAATGGAAATAAAAGGGTCAGGACCTAATTGGTTTGTACCTCTGGAATTGTAAAAATAAACAAGAGTTTGCTTGGTTTAATTTTCTGAAAACTGTTTCCAGAAAGCTCATATTATAAAAAGGTTTGTTTTAAGAGAACCGTTTCATAGTTCTCTGAAAACAATATTCTGTTTTTGAATTTCTGAGAACTGAGTTTCAAACCAAGCTGGGGCCAAAACTTCCAGGAACCAGAAGGTTTGTTCCTTTTATTTTCCTATAAGAAAGAATTTTACCATGCTTCTTCAACTTCAAAAGTGCTTTGAATCACACTATTAAAACAAAGATTTATGGGCCAATAAAAAAAAAAAAATTTTGAAGCACTCAGAAATAGGAGTCAAACACATATAAACACAAAGGGGCCAAAAAAAATCTACAAAACTAAGCTCAAAGCCAGTAAGTCAATAACACAAACAACAAACCATAAAATATTCAGTATTATAATACCCAAACAAAAACAGCTTCTAAGTTTTTTTATCTCCCTGAAAAATAAGACCCTATTTTCAATACAAACTGAAGATACAAATCAACTGATATACGTAAACATACATATAGATATATATATATATATATATCTACAAAGAAATCAAAAGTTATAGTAGAAACAGTAAGAGAGCTTTGTAGAGAGAGAAACCTTGTCTGGATTTCTTGAATCCGCCATTCCCAACAAAGGCACCGTCTGGCCTCCCTCTCTTGCGCCCAAAATCCATTACCGCAATAAGATCTAAGCAAATCGATACAACAACAAGACGATACAAATATATATATAGATATATGTATATAGATGTTTTCTGAAGGAGCAAAGAAAATAGTAGAAGAAAGGTAGAAAGCTAAGGCCTGCCTCTCTCTCTCTCTCTCTCTCTCTTTCTAGGGTTTTGAGAAGCAGTTCGCGGAAGTGAAATGTGAGATTCGAATTTTGATTAAATTTTGGGGTTCACGTGTCATCTAGGTGGGCCTTACGTCATCAGATATCTAGTCAAATTACACTTTAGGACAAAGTAGTGTTGGGCGGCCCAATATAATACAAATTGAATTTGGGTCAACTTAAAGGATGCTCCAAGCCCACCTATACTCAAAAAACTTTTGGAATTAGGCCTTGGGGTTGCGGTTTTTATTTTATTTTATTTTTGGAAAGCTGCTTTAGTTTAGGAATGGCATTTTCAAATATAACATTATATTTTGTGTGCTTGGTCATTTTTTTTATTTTTTATTTTTAAAGTTAAGAATATTTACACATCCATTGTATATTTGACCATTAAGTCTTTAGTTGTGTTTGACCATTTTGGCTAAAACATGATATTATTATTATTTTATTTATTTTCTCCAGTGAAAGGTAAAAATATATCAAGTAAAATTAAATTATACATGATTAAAATGACAATAGCCTTATAATGGCTTATAATCAAATAAGTAACCTAAATAAGCATTATAACAAAACATAATCATGTTACATTAAACATACATATTTGAATGTAGGTTAATCATACGTGGATTATGTATAACACAAAATTCATACGGTTTATTGAATTCTACTAGGAAGTCTAATAAATCATGAAGAGAGATAAAATTGTAGATATTGCACTCAAACCCTATTTTGCATCGAGGCTTGCATGTCTTTTCTTGTTTTCCATCTCCTCAATGGAATATGAAAAGAGAATTTATCTTCTTTATTTATTTATTTTTTGGATGAAATGTTTAGGGGTGTTCAAAATCGGTTCGATACCTGAACCGGTTTTTTTGGTTCCTTAAAAATATGAACCGAAACCAATATTTTCGGTTTTATTCGGTTAAAATAAAATATAAAAAGGCTTTGCCAACGACACGTTTGTTAAAATGAAATATAAGACTGAATCTAAAAACTTGGGTGGCCTGATAACGTTGAAAATTAAGCAAGGTAAATTTTAAAAGTTAAGTTTTAAATACTAAAATTTTTAAGTGGTGCCTATATTCATTGATCTGTAATTTTTAGTCTTTAATATTAGTGATAAGTGAAGACTTTGTTATTTGAAATATCATTTAATTTTTTGTGATACTTGATGTTTGTTTCAATGGCTAATCACACACATTTAATTAAATAAATGATAAATAAAATTATCAAACAACTATCTAACTCACAAAATCATGCTAAGAAACATTTAAGGAGCAAATTGGATCAAGTGCGATCATGGATGAATTTTCTTAATTTTCAGCAAAATTTTCAATTTATCGAGTTTTGTACTCTGCAAGATCCCAAACTTAGGAGAAAGAGAGGAACCAAAAGAAAAAAAAATGATAATTAAAAAGTATAACAAAAGATAAAAAGAAATAATAATTCATAATTCACATAAATTCAGAAACAATCAGTAAACGATGTATTATATTGCGCAAGTAATTATAAGATGCAAACACATGATGGCGGACACAAGATTCTGCTTTACATTAAAAAGGGACACTCTAGAAGTTGGAAAAACGAAAGAGAAAAAGAACAAAAAACAAGAATATATAAAACCAAAATAATAAACTAAGATATATAATATGAAAAATATAGTTCAATAAAAAAATGAATCGGTTTTAGAACTCTAACAAAAAAACACTCTGAAATATTATATATATATATATATATATATATAATATAGTTCAATAAAAAAATGAATTAATTTGACAACCAGTGACAAGTCATACTCACGCCAAAGTAAAATCTGTGGAGAGAGAGATTTTTAGATGTTGGCCTTACATATAAAATAAAATTAGAGCCAGCTTATAGAAAGTCATGTAAATGATGAATTAATTAAGCTAAAGCCGAGAGGGGGATTGATTAAAAGATAACAATTTTGTTTGAAGAATAGGTTACAAATGCAAAAATTAAATAATTATGTATTTGAAAGTATTGTATATGTTGATAATGGTGTGCACGGAAGCAATATGTGAAACAAGAACAAATCAATAAAGACAATATGAAACACAAGGAAATATAATCAATCACACAATAACACGAAATTTTACGAGGTTCGGCAAGATGCCTACTCCTCGCCTCCTTGAGCAGCAATGATCAATCTCCTTTTATTCTTCACCAGGAAACATAACTTACAGAAGATTATTTATTCTCAACCTTTTGATTCTAATATTTCTCATCTCTATCTTATCTCAGAATGAAGAAGAATCCTAAAGAAAAAAGACTCTCTCTTGTAAAAGAATTCTAAGTCTGAATAAATTCATGCCAATATCCAAACAAATCTCCACCTCGGCGTGAATTAAATCAAACCATCCAAACAGTGCAAAGAGATCAAAGCTGCCTCCAAATTTTCTTTCAGACAATAGTGATGTTGATCAAATTCAAGCAGTGGTTGAATTTGATCCCTGTCACAATTTTAGTAAGCATATCAGCAGGATTATCAGCAGTACTAATCTTCTATAGAAGAACATCTCCCTTATTGACAACATCTCTAATGAAATGAAAACGAACATCAATATGTTTTGTTCGAGAGTGATGAACTTGGTTCTTTACCAAACAAATTGCACTCTGACTATTGTAATAAATTTCAACATGCTCTTGACTAATCCCCAAGTCATCAATCAAGCCCTGTAGCCAAATGGCCTCCTTAATAGCTTCCGTCACATCCATGTAATTTGCCTCAATTGTAGACAAAGCAACGGTTGACTATAACGTCGACCTCCAACTCACAGGTCCCTTAGCAAGAGTAAACACATATTTGTAGTAGAACGACGATTATCCAAATCGCCAGCATAGTCCGAGTCCACAAATCCAACAAGTTGATTGAGTCCCTTATTTTTCTTAAACATCAAACCAACATCTGTTGTGCCCCGAATGTACCGCAAAATCCATTTTATTGCTTGCTAGTGTTTTTTCCCTGGATCATGCATATATCTACTCACCATGCTAACAACATGCGAGATATTAGGCCTAGTACAAACCAAAGCATACATTAAAGCACCAATGACATTTGCACATGGAACCTGTGACATATATTTGCGCTCATCTTCCGAGCATGGAGATTTCAATGCACTAAGCTTAAAATGAGAGGCCAGAGGAGTACTCACTGGTTTCGTTTTTCCATCCATAGCAAATCGTTGTAACATCTTCTTCAAATACTCTGTTTGTAACAAATGAATCGTGCCCTTCACCGTGTCTCTCACAATTTCCATACCAAGGATTTTCTTTGCTTCCCTAAGGTCTTTCATTTCAAATTCCTTTTTCAACTGAATATTTAACTTGTCAATCTCCACCTTGCTTTTAGATGCAATAAGCATGTTATCTACATACAAAAGCAAATACATGAAAGAACCATCATGAAGCTTTCGAAAATATACACAATGATCAAACTGACTTTTTGTGTATTTTTACCCAATCATAAAATGATCAAATCACCTATACCATTGTCTTGGAGACTGTCTTAAACCATATAACGACTTCTTAAGCTTACATGCCCAATTTTTCTTATTCGCATTTTTAAATCCCTCATGTTGACTCATGTAAAATTCCTCCTCTAAATTTCCATGTAAAAAGGTAGTTTTGACATCAAGTTGAACCAACTCAAGATCAAATTATGCAACCAAAGCTAGCAAGATTTGAATAGATGAGTGATTAACGACTGGAGAAAAAACTTCATTATAGTCTATCCCTTCCTTTTGCGCGTAGCCCTTAGCCACCAACCTAGCCTTGAATCTTAAACTGTCTTCACCGGTTGAGCTCTTCTTTGAGTATACCCACTTACAACCGATTGTTTTTCTTCCCTTTGGAAGTTGTACTAACTCCCAAGTCTGATTTTTTCGAAGTGACTCCATTTCTTCATCCATTGCCTTCTTCCATTTTACATTTTTTGAATTTTCCAAAGCTTCTCTGTAACTCAACGAGATATCATCCTCAATCATTGGAAGTGCATATGCCACCATGTCACTTAACCTAGCAGGTTTTCGAATGTTTCTTCTTAGTCTATTAGTTTCAATAGATTTTGTTTGTTGTGGAAGCTCCTCTGTTGAACCACTTCCTTATCTGAACCTGACTGCTCACCATTTGTAAAAGAGTCACAATTATCAACTGTTTGAATAGATTTCATTGGAACCATAATAGCCTCAAACTCCACCTATTGTGAAGTACCCGTGTTCATATTCTCCTTCACAGAGTTTTGCTTCCATTTATTCAACATTCCAAACTCATCAAATGTAACATCCCAGTTTAGAATAATTTTAATTGATTCTGGACACCAAAGTCTATATCATTTTACACCAGTGCTAAAACCCAAGAATATAGCTTTCTTGGCTCTAGGATCTAGTTTTATTTCCTTTACATGAAAATAAGCAGGACAACCAAATACATGCAAAAAATTATAATCTTTAGCAGGTTTTTCGGACCATACCTCTATAGGAGTTTTTCCGCCATTTGCTGTAGCAGGCAACCTATTAATCACATGACACGCATATGTCACTACCTATACCCAAAAAATCTTGCTCAAACCATCATTAATCAACATACATCGCACCTTCTCTAATAAGGTACAATTCATACATTCGGCCACCCTATTTTGTTGAGGTGTATTTCTCACTATGAAGTGTCTAACTATCCCCTCATCTTGACATACAAGATAGAATAGATCCGAAGTGTACTCACCACCATTATCTGACCTGAGTCTCTTGATCTTCTAACCAGTCTAGGTCTCAATCATTTTCTTCCACGTGAGAAACACACTTCAAACTTCATCTTTATGTCGCATGGTATAAACCCAAACTCTTCTTGAAAAATCATCAACAAATGAAATAAACTAGCGCTTACCTCCCAAAGACTGTACTTTAGTAGGTCCCTAAACATCTGTATGAATGTAATCCATAGTTTCTTGAGTACGATGTATTACAGTGCCAAACTTCACCTTGGTTTGTTTGCCTAGAACACAATGCTCACAAAACTCAAAATTTCCACTCTTGGCCCCTTTTAACATACCTTGTCTTAATAAACCTTGCAAAGCTTTCTCTTCAGCATGCCCTAAGCGCATATGCCATAACTTGGATGAATCAGACATTTCAGTTTCTAAACTCTTTGACACAGCTGCTCTTCAGCTAAAAATATAAATTTCTTATTCGATTACCTTTTGTTACTAGATGTGCACCCAAGACTACCTTTAGTACTCTAGCCACCATAGTAATTTTGAAGCCCTTTGAGTTTAATAATCCCAATGAAATAAGATTTTTCTTCAACTCTGGTACATATCGAACATATGATAAAACTCTAATGGTCCCATCATGCATCTTTAACTGAATTTGTCCAATCCCTTTTGTTTGGTAAGAGTTATCATTTCCTATTAAAACAACTCCATCATCCACTTCTTTGAAGGTAGAAAACCAATCCTTATGTGGACACATGTGATAGGAACAACCTGAGTCCAAAATCCATTGAGCAAATTGACTACTAAATACTGAAGTAGTTAAGGCAAATTCCACATTCTCATCTTCAACTTGTGCTACAAATGCATTTGGCTTCTTCTTGTCCTTGTTTTTCAGCTTTGGACAGTCCTTTTTCCAATGCCCTTTCATGTGGCAAAAGACACATTCATCATTTGCAGGAATTATTCTTTCAAATGATGTTCCTCTTGTCTTCGACCAAGACCTACCATGTCGGCTAAACCTTCTTTCATATGATCTGCCTCTTACTGTTAAAGCTTCACCTGCACCATGATGAGCATGCACATCTTTCCTCCTTACTTCATTGTTCATCAATGCATTAGACACATCATCAAACTTAACCTCATCTTTTAAGTATAACAAAGTAGTGGCTAAGTGATCATACAAATCAGGAAGATAATTTATCAACAACTGGGCTTTATCGTCATCTTTAATATCTTCATCAAGATTTTGCAAATCAACAAGAATTTTATTAAATTCATTCAAATGCTTGGACATCGTATTACCTGCCTTGAATTCAAAATGGAAAAGTTTTTTCTTTAAATGAAGCCGATTCTCAATGTCTTAGTCATATATTTATCCTCAAGTTTCTTCCATAGGTTCTTAGCTATCGTATTTTTCATAACAAAATACTTCTGGTCCTTTGCAAGACAAAGCCTAATCGTACCGCAAGCTTGTCGATTAAGCTTCTTCCAAACTATATCTTCCATGTCTTTCGGTTTTTCTTCAAGAGTACAATCCAATTCTTGATGAACCAAGACATCCAAAACTTCACATTGCCACATGCCAAAGTTATTTCTGCCATCAAATTTCTCCACTTCAAACTTGGCGTTTGAAATAGTTGTTTTTGCCACCGATGAAGATATCAATGCTGCAACAACATTCAAACCTATTTCCTCCATGAAAGGATTCACACGAGCGCAAACAATCTAGAAATCTGAATACCAGGATTGTTAAACTTGTGCTCTGATACCAATTTATTGTGTACGAAAGCAATATGTGAAACAAGAACAAATCAATAAAGACAATATGAAAAACAAGGAAATATAATCAATTACACAATAACATAAAATTTTACGAGGTTCGGCAAGATGCCTACTCCTCGGGCAACAATGATCAATATCCTTTTATTCTTCACCTAGAAAAACAACTTACAAAAGGTTATTTATTCTCAACCTTTTGATCCTAATATTTCTCATCTCTATCTTATCTCAGAATGAAGAAGAATCCCAAAGAAAAAAGACTCTCTCTTGTAAAAGAATTCTAAGTCTGAATAAATTCATGCCAATATCCAAACAGATAAAAAAAAAGACAAGTAACTTTAATTTGTTTTTTAAAAGCATTATTTATTCAATTTATATTTCTTATTTTTTATAAAAGGTAATTTACTTTCCTCATATATTTTCTACGTGACATTGTTTTTAAGCGGCAAACCATTTATATCATACTATTATAGTTTTTTCACTTAAAAATAATAATAATAAAGAATAATATAGGGCAGATCCAAAGTAAAAGAGAGACGCATGGTTGCACTACGAAGATGAGTGAGAAGACTGAATGAAGATGATGATATTCTATGAGCTGATAATGTATAGAAGGGTAATAAAGCTCATTCAATTTATATTTTTTATTTTTTATAAAAGTTAATTTACTTTCTTCATATATTTTCTATGTGACAATCTTTTTTTTTAAGCAGCAAACCATTTATATCATACTATTATAGTTTTTCCCGTTAAAAATAATAATAATAAAGAATAATATAGGGCAAATCCAAAGTAAGAGAGACGTATGATTGCACTACGTAGATGAGTGAGACGACTGAACGAAGATGATGATATTCTATGAGCTGATAATGTATCGAAGGGTAATAAATATCATTCACAAAAATTAATTCATAAGGAATATTTTAATAAAATACATAAGAAGGACATTTGGGTAAAACAATGCAAATTAATAGTTTGAGGCATTATGGACCAAAATTGTTTTTTTTTCTTATAATTATTTTTGTTAATTGATCTTTTGTTCGAAGTACTTTTTACTAATTCTCTATTTGTAATATCTCGATTCCAAAATTTATCATTTTTAAAATTTTCCCTGATTATATTTTTCAAACTTAGAAAACTCTTTTAATAAACATGCTTTCGCTTTAAAAAATATTGCAACAATAGCTGACGTTACACAAAATCTTTCCAAAATAGTACTATTCAATAGACTTCATTATAAAAATGCGAAAATTTAATTAGAGTGAACTAAAAATTAATGTTCTCCTTTTACATTTTTTATAGTCAAAATAATCACAAAAAATGTAAATCTAACCAAACAAAACTAAAAATTAACATTCTCCCAAGTTCAAGTATGAATCAAATGAATAAACATAGATTCTTAGATGAATATGTAATATATTTAAGGCCATTTAAGTAATTTAAAAATAATCAGTTCGGGGCGGGATGGTACCCCAACGAGGAATCCTTCCCCGCCATGAAACAGAATGGTTTTTATTTTAAACTCCATTCTCACCTCATTTGAATAAATAATTCCTTAAAAGGACAGATTTGGAGCAGTTCCCTATTGAGGGAAGGAGATTTTTGCCATCCGTGGTAAAGTCTGAAGAAGATTTTTGCCATGACCCATGGAGAGTAGGTCATGGGTAGGGGTGGTAAACGGGTGAGTTTGGATTGGGTCAGGAACGGGCGGGTTAGAAATGGGTCACTAACTCATTTTTAACCCGCTATAAAAGATCATGAATGAGTCAGGTCATAAGCGGGTTGGGTCAACCCGCATGTCAACCAGATTTGTTCTAAAAAAATATGTATACATATATAGATATATATAAATGTATTTTAAATTTTAAAAACTATCAAATTACATATAATTTTTAAAATAATTAGATGTATACACACACAAAGAAAAGTAAATAAAAAAATGACAATACTTGCCTCCTATCCCATAAGGAGGAATTTCCTCCCACTCCATGATATGGCTCAATAAAATATGGACACGTGTCCTATATTTAAATATGGGTAAAAGTTAATTGGATTATGTTCAATATTCATTTTCTCTAATTTCTCATTATGAATAAGTGTCCATATGAATTAATTATTATGACCATAATGCCATTTGATACTTTAGCTTTTTGTTATTGCATTATAAGTGGATTTGAGGCCACTGTATTGCTCCACGGATAATTGAATACTTATGTTGATAATCAGAATTGAAATATGTATAATATATGTATATGCGGGTATAAATGTATAAATAGAAAGATATATGGCTTGAATGAAGATTCAGCTTGACCAATGACACAATCTTGCAAGTGTTTGTAACTTTGTGATGATAGGAAATCAATAAATCTAAGGTTCTCAAAGAACCAATAGAGTTAATTGAATCAAAATGAAAAATGGACAAAGTTTTATTTTGTTTTCAGTGCTTCAAGATGGGAGAGAAAGTCGGAGATGGAGTTACCATCGGAAATATAGTCGGTCGTCGAAGGCAAAGGTAACAATGTTGTAGAAGGCGAAGATAATAAATTTTGAGTTAAGGATTTGGGCAGTAAAGATGATGACAAAGGCACAGTCGGTGGCGGTGATGGTGAACTTGAGGTAGTGGCATAAGGGCAAAATTGTCCATTCACTAAGTTTTAACATTGATGTCAAACACGTTTCTGTTGGGAAAAATGAGAAAAAAAATATAAAAATAAAAATAAAAACGTGAACCAAACAGGCCCGTAATTTATCTTAAAATGGACTTCGCCTATGGATGAAATTTTTTTAAGTATAATCATTTAAAGATATTACAATAGTAGAAAATTACTAACACCGATAAACGTAAACCAAACTCTCCCTCTAGAATTTTCCTTGTATACTCCGCAACTCTTTCGCATACCCTTATTCGCACGAGACTGCTTCTCGATATCGATCGGTGTGCACTCTACCCAACCTGTAAAACTCTCTTTACCCTTTAAAGCATATCCTCATGAGACTACTGTTATATTTGGCGACTCTTTCACTTGCGGGGAAAGTTAAACTTAGCCACCAAGCAATCCTTATTTGTGTACGAGATTGATTTGAGGACTCCTGATTCGAATTTGTTTAGGATAGCAATTGTATTGTTCACCACTAAACCTCCCCTATAAATATAGAGTATAACTTATTGTATTGTAAACACTGAAAAGAGAGAGAGAGAAGATAAAAATATAGATTGGTATTTTTCTTGGTGTGAGTGAAACAACGGGTGAACGATACACGTGTGAGTGAAACACTGTGTGCGTTGTTGATCTGCTGATCATCATATTGTAATCCTCTCATTGAAAGTGATTATTGGTGCTCTCCGTAGACGTAGACTGATTTGGCCGAACCACGTATAAATCTCTATGTCGGTGTGTGTGTGTGTGGTTTTGATTGCAATTGTTTGTGTGTGTTTTCAGTTCGCTCTTAGGCCAGTGTAAAAACCCTAACAAGTGGTATTAGAGCTTTCAGGTTGAAGCAGATTCGAAAAACACGCAAGCTGGTCTAGATCCGGAAATTTAAATTGCTCAAAATAAAAATTCGAACACACGGTCAGATTCGTCTCGTCGAGATGAAGCCGGCACAACAAACCACGTCGAAATCAGAGTCCAGACGCACCCGCAATTGCCGTCCGAAGTTTTGCTGGAAGACTCCCGCATCGGTACAGTACCGTGTCGCTATAGTACCATGTTGCTACACTATCGAATCGCTACAATACCGTGGTGCTACAGTGCCGAGACGCTACAGTGACCTCAACTTTTTGGTCTTTTAGTGCTGAATTTTTTTTGCCCCGTTTCGAGTCGTTTTTGACGTGGTCAAAATTGTTCTTAAGGTTTTGGACCATTCCAGACACAACCGTTTGATCGGTTTTGTGTGATTCGACTCCGAACACCTCAAAAAGGCTCAGTGGGAGCTATGGTTGAAGAAAATGCAACAATGATCGACAAGTTTGACGGTACAAACTTTGTTTTTTAAAAGATGCAAATTAAGGAGTTGTTATTTCAAAAGAATTTATATTTACCATTGGAAGAGCAGAAGCCAGAATTGATGAAAGAATAGGATTGGAAAATCCTGGATCGAAAAGCTCTTGGTACGATCAGAATGACGTTGTCAAAGTTCGTTTCTCTCAACATAAAGAGTGAGAAGATAAACAAGGTTTCTCATGGATGCACTTTCTAACATGTACAAACAGCCGTATGCAGCAAACATAGTATATCTCATCAAAAGATGGGTTAATCTAAAGATGTCCGAGAATGGAAAGGTCAGTGAGCATCTTAATATTCTCAATGAGATTGTTGGGCAGTTGGAATCTGTTGATAGGCCAATCTCTGGCGCGATGAAAGCGGCATTGGTTTTAAGCCAATTGCCAGAAAGTTGGAGCAGCACAGTGACTGCGATTAGTAGCTCTTCAAAGAAAGAAAAGTTACAGTATCGTACTCACGGAAGAAATCAGAAGGCAAATAATAGACTCTTCTAACAATGGCTCGACATTGAATTTCGATAGCAAAAAGGCAGAGGTTCGAGTAGAAAAAAAGGCGAAAGTTATGGACGTGGCCATTCAAACTCGAGACAGGGAAGATCACAGTCTCAAAGTCCTAGAAATTTCAAAGAGATTGAATGTTGGAATTGCTGAAAAATTGGTCCTTACAGGGACCAATGCAGATCCCCGCAGAAGGTAGCTGAAAACAAGACTGAAGCGAATATTATCTCAGAAGAAACAGATGATGTGTTGATATTCTCTTTGGATAGCAAGGCAGAGTTTTGGGTCTTGGACTCTGAAGCATCATTCCATGCCACCTCAAGTCGAGAGCCCTTTGAGAGCTATGTATTTGGTAACCTCAGAAAGGTTCATCTAGGTGATGATTAGTCCTGCAATGTCGTAGGCAAAGGTGTAGTACATATCAGACTCAGTGGATCGATATGGAAGCTAAAGAATGTGAGACACATTCCAGACTTGAGGAAGAACCTGATCTCAATAGGCCAGTTGGCGAGTGAAGGTTATGTGACCACTTTTAGAGAAGATGATTAGAAGGTTTCCATGGGGGATATGACTATAACACAAGGAAAGAAAGAAGGTACGTTCTACACAACCACCAATGTTAGCACATTTATTATAATTGTAGAAGGCAAGGAGAATCATAACCTGTGGCACCAGAGGCTAGGTCATATGAGTGAAAAGGGGCTCAAGGTTATGCTCTCGAATGGAAAACTACCAAGCTTGAAATCGATTGACATCGACTTCTGTGAGAATTGCGTATTCGGTAAGCAAAAGAGGGTGAGTTTTTAGAGCAGCAACAAAAATCTCAGAAAGGAGAAGCTTGAGCTAGTTCACACGGATTTCTGGGGGCCAACAAATATCTCATCTCTTGGCGGAAAGTCTTACTTCATGAATTTCATTGATGACCATTCTAGGAAGGTATGGATTTACTTTCGGAAACATAAATCTGAGGTGTACGATGTGATCAAGAAATGGAAAGCCATGGGGGAGAATGAGACAGGGTTGAAAATAAAGAAATTGAGATCCGACAATGGTGAAGAAACAGGGTTGCCAAAATAGTTCTGGGTAGAAACAGTCAGTACAACAACATATCTTATCAATTGAGGTGCATCAGTACCATTAGAGCACAGAATACCATAAGAGGTATGGAGCGGTAAAGAGGTAACACTTTCACATTTAAAAGTGTTCGGTTGTATAGCATATGTGCATGTTAGTGATCATGTGAGGGGAAAGCTTGACCCTAAATCACAAAAATGCACTTTCATTGGATATGGCGGTGATGAGTTTGGTTACCGCATGTGGGATGATCAGAACCGAAAGGTGATCCAAAACAGAGATGTAGTATTCGATGAAAAGGTTATATACTAGGACAAACACATGACAACCTCGAATCCTGAAGCACAGAGTGATCTTGTGTATGTTGAGTAAGAAGATGTTCAAGACAGTGAAGAGGCACAACAGACAATTAAGAGTCCCCAGTCAGAAGAACTGATTACAGAAAATAATACTCAATAGGATATTAAACTGCAGTCTCCGACTCCTATTCCTATATCTTGGAAGACTTCATGGCTGCATGTGCCGAATCGGAGATACCTGAATTATTTGTTGCTCACAAATGGAGGTGAACCATAATGTTATAATGAAGCATGTAGTCCAACAGATGCGAGCCAGTAGGATCTTGCGATGGAAGATGAGATGAAGTCCTTTATCTCTAACAGAACATGGAAGTTAACCGAGCTACCGGTAGGAAAGAAAGCTCTTCATAACAAATTGGTGTACAAGGTTAAAAAGGAACATGATGGTTTCAAGAGATACAAGGAAAGTCTTGTAGTTAAAGGCTTTCAGCAGAAAGCAGGAATCGACTACACCGATACCTTTTCTCCAGTTGTGAAACTGAATACCATTCGTTCAGTTCTTAGCAATGTTGTAGTTGAGGGTTTGCACTTAGAACAGTTAGATGTCAAAACTAATTTCCTCCATGGTGACCTAAAGGAGGATCTATATGCAACAACCAGAAGGTTTCTCAGTGAAAGGGAAAGAGAAGTCAGACGCGACAAAGGTTGCAAGGCAAAGTCAGACGCGACAGTGGTTGCAAAACAGAGAGGCCAGACGCAATAGAGGTCGCATGGTCTGTACAAGACAAGATATTGCTTATGCAGTAAGAGCTACGAGCAGTTCATGCCTAATCCTAGGAAGAAACACTGGGAGTTAGTGAAGTGGATATTGAGATATCTATGAGAGTTTAGATTCAAGCAAGAAGGCAGAAAGAATCCAGCCGACATGTTGACCAAAGTGGTGAAAATAGAGAAACTGAAATTGTGCTCAACTTCAGAGGGTCTTCAGGTGTGAAGACACTAATGAGCGCATCGTAATGCACTGATCATTGATGGAGTTGATTGTTGGATGAAAAGTCATCAAGTGGGAGATTGTTATATTTGGTGACTCATTTTCTTGGGGTAAAAGTTAAACTTAGCCACCAAACAATCCTTATTTGTGTAGGAGATTGATTTAAAGACTCTTGATTCGAATTGGTTTAGGATACCAATTGCCTTGTTCACCACTCAACCTCTCCTATAAATACATGGTCTAACCTATTGTATTATAAACACAGAAAAGAGAAAGAGAGAGAAGAGAAAAATACAAATTGGTATTTTTCTTGGTGTGAATGAAACATTGGGTGAGCGATACACGTGTGAGTGAAACACTGTATGCATTGTTGATCTGCTGATCATCATATTGTAATCATCTCATTGATAGTGATTATTGGTGTTCTTTGTGAATGTAATATGATTTGGCTAAATCACATATAAATCTCTGTGTCGGTGTGTGTGTCACACCCTGCTCTTATTGAGACTCCTATTCGGAGAATCAGCGAATCCCGAGGTATAACGTCACTGAAAACGACCACTAGAATCAATGATAACGAGAAAATACATGGAATAAGAGTGAAAATAAAGTATTTCATGCCACCTGAGTGATAGAAACTCAATAATGAATTCTAACGAAAATCCGGTAGAGTTCCGTTTGTAAATGGAACATCCGGACAACCCAAAAATAACACAATAGAATAACCTGCCCATAACAACAGAAATAGAATCAATGGCATGCAACCCAACATTTCAGAAACCTACTAGGGCAGAGGTAGTGGAAAAGAGCATCGCTACCTCTGTACAACCCTTCTAAAATCGATAGAGCCCCAAATGCTCAAATGAAATTATAAAGAAAACCACATGACGATGCTGAAAATGTATAATGGCACCCTGAATCAATAAATACCCGAAATAAAATATACAACGAAAGGGAATATGCCAACATATTGGCTCCCGAGAGAAATAAGAATACACAAGGATAACTGTGGATAAAAGGAATAAAACTAATTAAAAACATCTCAATTCACCTGTACTATCGTCGTTGAACATGTCTTGCTACATCCACCTGCAAACCTGCAATCTATGTGGGGGTAAGCAAAAACCACGGCTCACTAAATATCTCTAACAAGCACACCCCTAGCCACCAGGAACCTCTAACCATCCCGTGTGCACGCATTTATCCTAGGCCAGTCAGTTGTCTCACCTGGCACCCATGCCAATTCGAGACCCCAAAACAACCCCACAAATAATCCAAATCATATTAAGAATCACAAAGGAACACAGAGCAATAGAAATATCACTAACCTATATACACTGGTCAAAACAACATATATATAAACATGTACACACGTAAAATACCGTAGATAACTAATCATACCCGCATAGGCGTACATAAATAGTCTAATACGCACTCTCGTCTAGAGGTACTACAAAAACTAACTATCTATCACACTGTGCACTGAGCACGCCACTCAAAGTCCCTAAGAGGTAAATAGGTCACTCTTTAGGAATACAAGAAGGGGATAACCATAATCACACCCACAACTAAATCACGAATCTTACACAGCTACGCTATCAAATCATTCCCAGAGAGAGTCACTCTCAGAATTTCTAACCTCAATCATGTCCTTTTATCCACAATAACCAGTGAAAGAATCCATTCACTTAAATGATCTTTTCTCCAAGGCCTCCTATAGTAAACATAGCTTATAAAACTAACCAGTAGTCATATGGCTTGGACACACCGCCACAATCTAAACCTCAAATGTAACAGAAGTGGAAAACTCTACCATTTAATCAGATTCGACAATTTAAAGAAATCTCTAATTTACACCGCCTATCGAGGCACAGTAAAGGGGTACCAGAGTCATTTAGTTCCAAACTGATGCCGAGGCCCTCGGGTTTTTAAAGAAAAATGTTGAACCCCAAAGGATTCAACCGGTTTTTAAGAAATAGTTTAGAACCCGGTCAAATCTGTTTAGTTCCAATGTCTCTGAACCCACCCAAAGTACTACGAATCGCACTATTTGTGCATAAATCAGTATCATGTCTCTTACCTGAGATTAAGACAAGGGAGAAATGAAAAAGGTGTGCATTAAGGATGCACCAGAGGTCACCAACCTCATACTTTCCAATACTACCATTAGCTCTCCAGATAAAGAGTAAATAAACAAACAGCTTTGGCACCATGCCGCAACCGAAAAACTAACACAATCTTAAGCCATCACCAGCCCGCCTAAAATCTATTAACAAGGGTCTACTCGGGAGAATAATAACTTAAACCCCTATGGGTACCTTAATTTACATTCAACAGGTTCATAAAATATAGGATAACCCAAAGTGTAACCATGGATGGGGTGCAGAATATAATATAAGGTTGGAAACAATACTAGTCCAAAGGAAAGGGAAAGTACTAACCTATCATATTCGGTTAAACTTCTAAACCAACTACTCCTCTATCTCAACTACAATGATATACTGACCACTCCATCACTTCATATACCACCAAATGCAAAATGGCCTATAGGGCCATTAATACATACGCTAATTTAAATTTCAAAGGAATCACGAATCAAATCTCTATAACCGATAATGATATCAAGGCGTAAACGGGAAATACATAACCATGTCAAATAGATCATAAAACACAAATCATACATCCAGAACTAATTATGAAATGCAAGCTCAAAGGCAATATAGCAAGTCAATGTAAAAGTCATAAGGCAAAATCCCAAGTACACACAACAGTACTTAGCAATGCAACACTATGATGCAATGTATGAAGAATGTCCCTCAACTAGATGCAACCCGGATAGACCACCAATACCACAAGTATCAAGAGGAAACAAGCCTTACATAGACTCTACATCACAATGAGAGTCAAGACAACACCAGTGAGTCGGATATCGCAAGTGACTCAAGATATCATAAGTGAGTCAAGATTAAAACAAGTGAGCCAGATGGAGGACCGCTCGCTCATGCCCACACCAGTGGCAAATCACATGAGTGCCTACCCCATCCGCTCAAGAATCAATAGAGGTTCGTTTCCTCATGCACACGCCCAAGGCAAATCACATGAGTGCCTAATCCAAACACATGATCAAGTGGAGGATCGCTCCCTCGTGTACATGCCACAAAGGCAAATCACATGAGTGCCTACACCACTTGACACAGAAATAAGATCCCATAAGAACAACATATCTCGAGGGAGTATTGATAAACCGGGGTAATAGAGACCAAACTCGCTCTGAGGCATCAATACAAGAATAATGCATCTTAAGAACGCTCAAGATTTGAGAAAAAAAGACCAAACTCATCCTAAGACGCCAATACACTCCATGCCTAGGACCGACACCATGCATAGCCTGAAATGCATTCTAAAGATATTTCCACATACGTATCATCAAAAGCACATAAGTACTAGAGTAGAATAGAAGCAACCAATCACGTATTTAATTTCATTCCATTACTTCTCTATTTAAGTTCAGGTTTATTTACACATTCATTTATGCTTTACTTATTGGGAATTTCAAATTTACTTAACATGCTTGTAATAAAATCGAACAATAATTTATAATAATCTCTTTCTTAATCCACGCCTTTAGAATTACCCAATTATCAAAATTTACATGAAAAGGGGGGCCTAGATTAACGTCTAGGTTCGAGATATATGTTTCAAGTTTAATCGTCCACATTCATTTTCCCCCAAGTCACTAAACAATTCCACGTCATTTCACACATATATATTAAAAAGTACACATTTTTACTTCCTTTTAAATATATATATTTAAATATAGCCACTCCTAGCATGCTTTTAATTCTATAGCCTCACAAATAAGCACCAAATAATCACATATACACATGATCAATTTCAACATGGTTAAATTCACATAATCCACGAAACCAACAAAATATTCATTTTTATAAACTTTTAAAGCATGCTCAATATTATAAATTTAAATAAAAAATATATATGTCTAGGGTTTAGAAAACCTTCAAATCACGTTTATAAGCATGATATCACATTTATATATAAATACACCACAACAGGAAAATTATAATTTCCTAAATATTTAAAACATGCTCGATAAATAATTAATAATAAAATCTACGGCTCCCTAAGCCACGAGTGTGAGAGTTAGATATATTTTAAGAAAATATCCCACCTAAATTAATGCTTATAGAACAGCCCTGAAACGGCCCGCCGTGAACAATATCGGCTCCGGGAAATAGTCCTACCGATCAAAGTTGTCCGAACAATTTTCCGCTCGGATCGAAACGACCGCATTGCTTTCCTATTCAATATAATTGAAACCCATTAGTAATAGCCTAACGAAACGGAGCAAATCTGAAAAATACTAAATGGAAAATCATACCTAAAAATTAGATTTTCTGGCAAACCGTTCAACGATTTCGTACCAAATTCGGGTATATCGTGTACGACATCGAGACCAAGCTATCCTCAAAATTTCGTGCCAAACAAAGCAAGAATTGGCACTGAGTCGGCCCACCTCAGTTCGGCCGAACCCGCCACTGGTCGTCAGCACCACCGTTGTTATGCCGACCACCGGTTATTGCCTCACGACTACCATACAACCAACGCCGTCCCACGTTGTCACCTCTGAACCTAGGTGAACCCCAACCCCTGCCCTAGATCGCGCATAGCGCAACACCAACCCTCTCTCTCTGCGTCGCAAACTCCTCCAGCTGTCACGCAACCACAAGAGCCACCACTGTCGCCATCGCTGTTGTTCTAGACTAACGACCTTAACCCTAGCCCTAGGTTGTGAACCACCCCTGGTCGACAGCCTCTCTCCCTCTTCCGATCTCTCTCCCTTTCTACTTTGCTCTCTCCCTCGCCTAGATCAGCGAGGTGATGATGACGAAGAAGATGAAGTCACCAGATCGGCTAAAGAAAGGTAGAAGAAGGAGAAGATGTGGTGTTGATCCATTCCGTGTCTCTCCATCTGATACACATGCATATCATATATCTATATATCATAAATATTTCTATATATATTTAAAATTTAAAATATATATACCCAATCAAATATATATATGTACAATAAATCCTGAAAATGTACTGGGAACACCCAAACGTACTCACGAGACCCCGATAATCCACAAGACGCCAAAAAAATACTACAATCCGAAATAAATAACCGATCGACTCGCAATTAATATCATGCGAGGCCGAAAATATAAACGGGACGTCTAATAATTAATATAACTAACATAACTATCTCGGGGTAAAAAAACCCAAACATCGGAACACCGGATACGTGCAGAATCCATCGAAGCTCTTAAAACAAGGAAACTCTAAAAGTCCTACAAATAGGTCGAAAACTACGCGCCATGTAAGTATAACCATGAAAGGTCACATAAAGCAATGCAAATACCCCTAAGCACACACAAATCAAATAATACATAGAGGCACGTACATACAAACACAGAGTACGTCAGCCAAACAAGGCACGTACTAAACCAAATACAAAAGAAAATAACAATTCCGAACGTTACCTAGCGCATCTTAAGCCTGACAAGGTGCTAAGCGCTAACGTCACAACTAAACCATGTAATAATCCAATTATAAGAGAACTCAAAAACATCGGACATACTAAGCGTGTCGCCACCCTATCGAAGCACCAATCGCCAACGTCAAAACGAATCCATTTAGTTGACAATAAGAATTCACGTCAACATTTCACTAAGTCTGAAACACTACTGTCACGTCAAGTCACGTAATTACCAAAGAGTCGTCTTGTCGAATCCAAACTTAACCACAACGTCACGAACAAGTGACGTCACAACCGAAAATAAATTGGAAATAATTTCAGAAAAAAGGAAAAATAACACGGGGTGTTACAATCTTCCCACCTTAGGAGATTTCGTCCTCAAAATTAGGACATACCTCAGTCCACAAGCCATATCCGGTTGATCAGACCGAACAACATACTTACATTCATTGGTAACTATCACCATGATACAGGCACAAAAGAGAATGAAGTGATTAAGGTATTGTCCTACTCCGTTGGGATCAAATCGCAACGGGATGCATCAAGTAAGATATGTCCTTGACACATTAACATTGAAAGGAATAGAAACCACAAGAAAATACCGCAGATCGAAACCGTAGATAACGTAAACGTCGAACGTCCCATCAACCCTTACCCGTCGTCCCTAGAATAATGAAACCTAAAGCTTTGATACCAATTTGTCACGCCCTAACAGCTACATCTCTCCTTCTCATAAATCTCAACTTTCAACCATTGGTATCTATGTATATAGCAAAAAACTAATTTCTTGTTAGATAAGGATTATAATTTCTTAATGAATAAGACTTTCCTCTAGCAAAAAATTACCATATAAAATAAAATCTAAAAATAAAAACGTACCTACAATAGGAATTTGAGACACATTCCTAACAATCTATACCTACGCTCAATTTCTACCACATAAATCATCTATTTCTATGACATTCATCAGGACAATTCATAACAATTCCAATCTCGAGGACTTATGCAAAATTGTCATTTTCCACACTTGGCGTTACTCGATTTGTCAAACATTCATGATCTACCTTACCTATGTGATAAGTGCATAATTCATACACAATTAACCTCCAAAAATATATTTGTTAGTCATTTATTTTAACTTATTTTAATTAATATTTGTGTTTTTATGTTTTTGTAGATTATTGGTGATTTCTAGTTAAATCCATTTAAACAAGCTCAAAATTTGTTTAGATCACGTTTAATGTTTGGGCCATATATTTTAGCTCGTTTATTGAATTTATTCAAGCCCAATGTTTCTAGAAAGATGATTCAATTTAGAGAATATTGACATTTCACATAGAAACCCTAATTCTGATATTTAGAGGGTGAAAATTGCATTCCAAAAGCTGCCACCTTTTCTTGCGCGAAAATCAGGACCAGTTTTAGTAATTAAATCATAAGTTGTGAATAAAATATCAGAATGAGGTGAAATTAGCGGCTGTAGAAACAATACTTGATTTCCAAGAAAAGTGTATCTCACGAAAATATTCCAAATCACTATTCAAATTTGTCAAAAGTGGGCAGCAAGATATCACCAATTAGGAAAAGAAATATGAGAATTTTATTCTCTTATTTACTTTCCTAGCAGAAAACCCAAAGGACCTCTATAAATAGGACATATGTGGATGCACAAAAGGATCATCATTGAACAAGGAATAGAAGGGGAAGACTGGTGCAATCAACGGTGAAATCCAAGACGTCTTCAACTTATGATTTCGGATTTGGTCGTTCTTGTTTTATTTTTCATATGTAGCTAATTCCCTCAGCCAAGGCCGAGAGGAAACCCTAGTTATGTGCAACTTTATGGTTTTTAATTGTAGAAATTGTTGAATATATTGGTTAATGAGTTATTTTTCTTATTATTACATGTATGTTAATGATTTTGATTTTATGTGCTTTAACCGAGACTAAAATTAAACGTATTTCACTAATAGCATATAGGTTACTTGTGTCTGACCATGAACTTGTAATTTACTTGGAGATTTAAGAAGAAGATAATAAATTATAATTATTTATGCCTCACTATGGATAGATAGTTGTGATTTATATTTTTCTTCAACGATTTATTTATTATTTATGACCAAGATTATAAATATTGAATTGAACATATGCGCTAACATGGATAGACCATCTATGAACTTAAATCATAAAGATTATTTAGATGTGTAGAAATTAATCAAATATTTAATGAGTTTACAATTGAAAATCAAAATTGCGATGATTAGTGGTGGAATCAAAGCATTGATATTATTTTTGTATCATTGTATTTAAACTACTTTTATTATTATTTTCTAAAATCGTCAATTTTTTGTTGAATTAGTTAAATAGTAATTTTTAGAACTAAGTTGTCCTAACCAATCCTCGTGGGAACGATCTCGCAATACACACCATTGCTACATTCGATTCGTATACTTGCGAATTAAATTTGATTTAGTTTTAATCTATTTATTTATGTTGATCCAAATTTCGCATCACTATGCGAGCTCCATATGCCATTAACCGTCACTATTTTTGAATAACTGTGGCAAAAATACTAATTAACTCCACCTGCAACTGAGACTCATTGCAGCACCGGTTGTGACTCCTTATATATTCTAAATATTCTTCAAAATTCCAACATCTCAATATGAACAATCGGCTCTAATACAACTTGCTGGGGGCGCAACAACAAATCACAAGAGAAGAATATATAAGAGCTCACACAAAAAGCAAAATACAAGAGATCTACTTGGCTCACTTTAAACTAGACTACATCTATGGATGAGTAGAGATTTCACTATCATCGTGTAAAGACATTATAATAGTAGAGAATTACCAACACTGGTACGTACACCAAACTTTCCCTCTAGAGCTTTTCATGAGTACCCTACGACTCGTTCGCGTACCTGTGACTCCTCCGCATAAGACTCATTCTTGCCAACAGTATACACTCTACTCTGCGCAATAATTATAATGATATAATTATTTAATGCGATTATAAAATATTTATATACATAATTAGGCTGTATAATATTTTCTTAGATTGAATTCCTAGTTTAAATTTTAGGGAAGACAAGATCAAATAAGAGTTAGTGAAAATAAATTATAGAGAATCAAAAAACTTTAGTTACATGAAGTAGTATAAATGTAATTATTTTTCATATATCGCAAGTGGTATGTTTGTTTATTGTACTAAATGATGCTTAAATAAATACTTCTTTAATACATACTTTCTGTAATTTAACACCTGCTTTGTATTTAGGTAGATTTTAGATTATTTTGTATTCTTTACTAATAAATATGAGATTTCATAAATATTTATTGAACCCATATTCTTTATTTAAAATAGATCGTGTTCGTTTATCTTTGTTTTAGCGATGTGCCGATACACTTTCATAATTTTTAATTTTTTTTTGACATATGTTGGCAATATTTTCACTCTTAAATACCTTTATTATGGAGTTTGTGAAGGAAACGTTAACAAAGAATCTTAATTTATATAATGACAGTGAATATAAGCCTAAACAAAGACATAATTTTTTTTGAAAGTAATTTTTGAACGGAAAAGAATGATTGGTTGATAGAATTTGTGAAGAAAAGAATAACTGATGAACTGAGGTTAAAATAGGAAACTAGTAAATAAAAGAATAGGTTTCTCGCGAAAACAAAATTTTCGCGTGTTTTTTGGAGGCAATATTTTGAGGAAAATTTATCAATGCGGGAAAATTATTTTTCTTAAAATTTTCCTTTTTACACTAACCAAACTCCAAAGAATTAGGATTATTTTCCTTTCCCGCTACTTCCCGCTAACCAAACGTAGCCTTAGGGTAATTTATTTTTAGTGATGCTATCTTTTTGAAGTCAATATAAGTATAATCATGTCATTTTACATTCCAAAAGTGGTCTAACACACCCAAAAAGTTACTTTTGGGATGTGAGTGAAATCTAGAAGCAATATTTTGGGTCTAAACGAGAGTTAAAATAAAAATTTACATCTAGCCAAATTAATGTCAAACCTCAGGGGTGTCACTTGGCGTTTGTGCATAGCAATCCTTCCAACAGATAGTTTGTAAGACTTAGAAGTCGAATTTGAGTACTAATATTTAGGACCCAAGTTTTATCCAACTTAACTGAGTCAGCTTGTTCGACTTTGACCCTGTTTGGATTGACTTTTCAAAAACTATTTTCGGCTTCCTGGAGGAAAAAGATATTTTGAAGGGTGTTTGACAAAATGTTTAGAAGAGCTACTGGACCTTGGAAGAGCGTTTAGAAAAAGTTAGGGGGCATTAGTTTCTCAAAACAATTTTTGCTTATCTTTTTTTTTTTCTGAAAAAATCCATAATCAAAATCTATATCAAACGGGGCCTTTGTCAAATTCATGGAAACACATGAAATTGAGAGCGAGAGACTTTACTTGTGAATCGACTAGTTGAATTGTCTTCCTTCGGGTTTAAGGCTTAGGATTTTTCACCAGAAATTAATAGATGCATATTTAACATACTTTATTGATCAAAGGGTAGTGATGCTATTTGAAACAAAAAAATGATTATTCTCATTTTCACCCCTCAAGGTTTATCATATTCCCAATTTAACCTATTGAAGTTGAATATTTTCACTTTTACCCTCTAAAATTTGAATTTTGTCCCACTTTCACCTTCTCCGTTTTGACGCTGTTAGGAGATGCTGATGTCAGCCCTTAACTATTATGTAAATTGTCCATGAGGCTCTCAGAGTGTATGAAATGATCACCTAAATACCCTTATATGTTGAATTTGATATATATCTTTTTCTCTCTAACCTATAAAGATGGTTTTACCTTTATATCCTTTTGATTATATATGTATATATATACACACACCTTAAAAGACCCATTTCAGCTCCCAAATCGTTTTTCTCGCTCCTTCTACTCAATCCGTCTCTCTTTGCTCAATCTTCTTACAATTTCCTCTTTCTATATCTAAACCTGTTGGATCATGATTATTTGGGAGATAATGATTGAACTGATGAATAAACAATTAACTAACAAGAAGTATTTGAATTACCCAATCTCTATATTAATAATACAATAGTCTATATATATATATATATATATATATATATATATATATATATGTTAATCAAGCACCAAATTGAACCCATTAGAGAGATCGAATTTCATATATTATCTCTCTACAAATCAAACTTCTAATATCCCTGGGCACTGTTGATAGATCAAACCCATTAAACCCATTAATGATCAAACCCATGAATAAGAAGGAAACTTGAAACCCTAATTTCAGTTTTTCTCTCTACAACATGGATGAGAGAGAGAACTATTTTGGAAGTTCTTTAGGGTTAGTTTGAATGGACAGAAGAGAAAAGAAAAGAAAGGATAATATTAGTTACGAGGGAAAAGAAAAGAAATGATAATATTAATTATGAGGGAAAAGAAATGATAAAAATATTTTAAATTTATGTTTGGATAGATTATGAAAGAAAAGAAATGAAATGATATAATTTTTGTTTGGATAAGTCAAATGAGAGAAAAAAAAAAAAAAAGATAATAATTAAATAAATAGTATATCCTTTAGTTAATAAAGTTGTTCTTTTAATTATGGAGGATAGTTTTGTCATTTTAATACTTAAAGTTGTTATCCTTTCTTTTCTCTCCAAATCTTCTCATTTTGGAAGGATAATACCAAAGGATTTTGTAGTTATAAACTTATCCCTCCAAAGCCCTCCAAATCTGTCATGCCCCGTTATTCCTGAGACTCCAATCAGGAGAATCAGCGAATCCCGAGGTATGACGTCACAGAAAACGACCAATAGAATCATCGATAACAAGAAAATACATGGAATAAGAATGAAAATGAAGTATTCCATGTCACCTGAGTGATAGAAACTTAGTAAAGAAATTCTAACGAAAATCTGACATAATTCCGTTTATAAATGGAATATCTAGACAACCTAAAAATAACACAACACAAGAACCTGCCCATAACAACAAAAATAGAATCAATGGCATGTAGCCCAACATTCCAGAAACCTACTAGGGCCTAGGTAGTGGAAAAGAACACCAATACCTCTCCACAACCCTTCTAAACTCAATAGAGCCCCAAATGCTCAAATGAAAATATAAAGAAAACCACATGGAGATGCCGAAAAGGTATGAAGGCAACCTAAAACAACAAATACCGACTGAGCCACCAAGCTCAAATAAGAATACACAAAACTCAATGGTAGTGCCGAACAAATATAATGGCACCCCAAAAATAATAAATACATGAACTGAAGATACAACATAAGGGAATCTGCCAACAGCCTGACTCCTAAAAGAATAAAAGAACTCACAAGTATGACTACGGAAGGAGGAATAAAACTACCGTCCCAAATCACCCGTATCGTCACTGCCGAGCATAAGCCATGCTGCGTCCACCTGCAAACCTGCAACCTGTGTGGGGGTGAGCACAACCTCGGGGGCTTACCATAATATCAAAACATCACACTTATAGCCGTCTAGAAAAGGTTAACCATCCCGTGTGCATGCATCTATCCTAGGTCAGTCAATCGTCTCATATGGCACCCCGCCAATCCGAGACCCCATCAATAACCTCATCACTAACCTCAGGTACACTACGGATATCGTAAGAAGTACAAATCAACGAAAATATAAGCAACACATGTGTACGTATATATATATATATATATATATATAACATCCTGTAAATAACTAAGCCTGTCACCTAGGCCTATAGACAACCAATCCGAACTCTACTCTCATCTAGAGATACAACAAGACTAACTATCTACCATACCGTGCACCTAACATGCTGCTCAAGGTTCCTAGGAGGTAAATAGATCACTCACTAGAACTACCGAAAGTGAATCATCATAATCATACCCACAACTCGATCATTGCTATCGAATAATTCCTAGAGAGGAAGTCACTCTCACATTTCTATCTTCAATTCATTTCCTCTACTTACAATAACCAGTGAACCAACCCGTTCACTCGAAGAGGCATAAAAGGGGAAGATACTATCCCCACACTGGATTCGGTAACCATCCGAACTATTTCTAAATCACACTGCCTATCTAGGCACTAGAAAGGGTTATTGGAGTCAATTAGTCCCAAACATATGCCACGGTCCTCGGGTTTTTAAAGAAAAACGTTGAACCCCGAAGGATTCAACCGGTTTTTAAGAAAAAGTTAGGACCCGGTCAAATCTTATTTGGTTCCATCGTCTCCGAAACCAACTGAAACAACAGGAACCGCACTATGTGTGCGTAACTCTACATCACAAGTCTGGGCTCAAACCCAAGGGATAACTATACGAGAAGAAAGAACTACTAGAGTTCAAACTGACAACCATTTTAAAATCACTTTTAAACTTCTTTCAAATCTAGTCCTAAGACCTTTAATATTTATTTAAAATTTTATAAAAATAATCCTAAAAGAATGCCCAAACAAAACCGGGCACAAGAAGGAATCCCAGACAACAAGCTAGGAGGAACCTGGATTTATCAACATCTAACGATACCGAGATGTCGGAAATAATATTGAGATCTCTAGAATAGGGGGCAAACCGTGTCCTAATTAACCGATTTTACAAAACAATTTCAAATGGAATTTTCTGAAATTTCTTTCAAAAATGGATTTCTACCGATACTCCTGGTACTGAGAATTCAAAACATATTTTATAAAATAGGTATTTAAACTTCTTTCTTTCCAAAAGTAGTTAACAAGTCTCAGGGTAAACGAAGAACACGTTTTATAAAAATCCCCAAACTTTAAGTTTTCAAAACTTTGAATATTTGACTCCAAGGATCCGAACCGTAACCGAGGTTTCAAGAATGGGACAAACCATGCCCTGAAATCACTAACTTCACAAGAGTACTTACGGAAAGAGATTTTCAATAAACACGACAAGGAACCGTCTATAACTCATACACTATCAACGTGGGAGAATGAGCGATAAGTTCAAAATTTCTAAAACCAAGGCAATAGGGTCAAACTAATAAGCTCTATCCGAGCCTAACTCGAATAATGCTCCACACTACCGGAGAGGTCTATCAATCATCCTGTGATGATACTAATCACCAATCACAAAGGCCTATGTGGCCAAGATCACAATTTCGACTAAGTCTCAATATATTGCTACCCAACTCAACTAGAGCCCAACATACGGGGAACCCTTACGCCCCAAGGTCACTTTCACTTTTCATCTTTTAACTCTAAGTTTTCACGGTTTCCTTTACACTAGGAAAAATTCACAATTTAATCGGTAATTTAATCATGGTTAAAATCTCAATCACAAACACAACGCCCTAGCGCCCAAGAGAATAATACAAATCTTTTATTAAAATTCAGATATAACCTGCTCAATCTTAATAAACAATAATAACAGATAATCTCAACAGCAATATCCATGCAATGCCAATGCTCATGACCATGCAAATGCAACTCAAATGCAATCCTGTCTATATGAGGGTCAAATAAATAACCAGAAATCTCAACCCGACCACTTAGAGGGCTAATAGGCCCGCACCAGGAAGGGTGAGCGTCGCCAAATAGAATACGGAGACCACAAGTCCGTCTGGAACCGGCAAGTGAGACATATGTCCTCACTCCCAAAGTCCAAATATTCGAGAGATACTAACTCCCAGGGTGCCAGTCACCCACTGGCTAGTTGTTGCGACATTCCAAACAATCCATACATATACATGATATAACTGAGGCATGCAACTCATACTGAAACAATATATATACTATGATGCTGTATGAATGCAAAATGCCTCCACATGAATGTAATATACTAAATAAAACGGCATAGAAGCCAAGCAATCTCATACAAAGCATGCTTCACCATTTAAATTATACAGTAAATCAATTTTTATTTATCACAGAAATATCCAGGTTCTCAATTACCCAATCTTTATAACTTTTATATGCTAGCATGCTTTTAATTAAATTTTCAATAATTTTTTTCAAATTAATCCGCCTCAGGGACAATTAGACAATTAAATTCGTAATTTAATTTCTTTATAATTTACGAGAAAATCAACAAAAAGGGAAATAGAATCAGGTCTAAGTTTCTGACGTCCCTAGTTCACGTGGATCCCCTAACATATTTTTAATTTTAATAAAATATAATTAATAAGAGAAATAATCAATTAACCGGATCTACGTCCACATACACATTCTATAAACCTATTTCAAACTCAAGGGGTACTAAACCGCCTATATCGATTTAATTTAAATAGGTTTATAATTATTTTAAATCCGAGAAATAATTTATTTAATTTCTCCAAAGGAATTTCTAACTCCGACATCATTTAATCCATTTATGGGTATTTTATAAATCTTATAAAATTCCTCGATTTCCGTCTATTACTAGGAATTTAATTAAACATTTTTATTTACCCACAAACATACAACGGAGATAAATTAACGTTTTCTACGTACTATTAGTGAGTGTCAGCTATGCATATATATAAAAATATATATATGTAAATTCCCACCTAAAATAAAGCTTACAAACAATCCCGATTTGTCCGACAGTGAATAGTGTCAGCGCCCGAATATAGAGCCCGCCGACCAAAGTCGCCCGAAACAAATATTTCGAATATACTGAAACGTCCGTCTCGACGACCTATACGATATATACGAAGCCGATTAAAAATAGGTTAATCAATTTGGGTAAATCTAAAATAACCCAAAGAAAAATTATAACCTATAAACACGATTTTCCGACAAACCGCTCAACGGAAAATTACAAAATTTTTGTATGTCGTACCTAGTGTGGATACGAAGCTACCCTCCGAAAATCATCCCAAACTGAGCACGAATCATCACCGAACTCGGGACTTGTCACTGCCATACTCAACTTCGGCAGCCGCGACTACCTCCAGTCGTCGCACGACTAACACCCACGTCAGCCACCGCTGTCGCCGCTTCAGCCATCGTCGACTCACCAGGTCGCTGTTAGCGGCTCTCTCTTTTTCTCATAAATCGGCTGTTGAATGAATGGAGAAGGAGAATCGATCATCAATACTAGACAGAGGACAAACGGCCATGACCGGGGAAGAGAAATAGAGGAGTTGCAGGGGTGGTTCGTCAAAGAAGAAGAGAGGATGAGATGATCTGCTCTCTCTTTCGCACATATCATATATGTATGTACATATCGTATACAGGCGCATGTGAATCTGATTGTGGAGAATAAAAGTGGTGGTCCAAATAAGGGACACAAACTAACTGGTCCATGCTATGGTCACATGAATCCAATTTGATTTTATTCATTTATAATTTCATCTCACTTTCAATTTGTCCTTACTCTTCATTTAATTTATCACTTTCCTTTGTAACCATACTACGTGTATATATATTTAAGCTAATTACCAAAATAACTCTTGCTTTTTCCGTAATTGCACAAGTGACTTTCTCATTTTCCATAATCACATAATAACCCCCATATATCCATATATATATATATATAGATAAATACATTTGTGACTCTCAAATGGTCTTTAAGTAAAACTAATCCCGTTTCTTTATCGAGTCTCCCTTTTTGTAATTAATCATAATAAGAATTCAATTTTTCCTTAAACTTATGAAATAATAATAATGCGGAAAAGTTTCTGAAAATATACCGAAAACTGAAAAATAATAACGCGTGAACCCGTAAAATACACGGGACACCAAATAGATAATATAAGCCTAAGTAAATACGCCAGGGTTCGAAACTCGTCCACTTATTAAATCACCGAAAAACCCACTGTCTCCGAATAACTAATAAAATCCGGAATAATTAACTCGGTTACAAAATCGGGTATGAATATTTATATAAACCAAATTAAATCACTAATCGCCTAGCAATTTATATTACGCGCTCCCCGTAAACTCTACGGATATCTAATCAATAATAACAGTCAGATTAAATACTTCGGTACGAGACTCAACTACCGAATCACCGGAGTCGTCACTAATCCAAACAACTAAGGCACGTAACTTATTTGAACAGTAATCAAATAAAACCACATCAACCCAAATAAATCCACTAACACGTATCACATACATATAAACACGAAAAACGAACAAGGTAATACAAATACCTCTAAGCACACAAATCAAACAATACATAGAAGCACATATGTACAAACACAGAATACGTCAATCAAATAAAGTAAACACTAATCCCATTAGAAGGGAAAACAAAACATCGAACCCCTAAAGCACTAAAGGCCGAACTCGCACAACTGAGTTGAAACCTTTAACGTTGGTCAACAAAACGTACCGCCATCCAGTCGAAACACTAAAAGTCGAGCGTCTAAACGAATCCACGTAATCGGTACTAAAGCCCACGTAAACCTCTAGCCACGTCCGAAACACAAAACATTACGTCAAATAGCGTAATCACCAAAGAAACTCCACGAAGTCATCAAAGAGACGATTGCAGAGTCGTGCTGTCGAATCCAAAACTCACGTCAATGTTTCACCAGTTCGAAACATTAATTTCACCGTCAATTCTTGTAATTGTCAAAGAAGCTCCACGAAGTAGTCAATAAGACAATGGCCGCGTCATCCCGTCGTATCAAGACATAAACACATAAAATTTAAACGTGAAACCTCAAGAATAACCATGACGTCATGAACAAGTGACGTCACAACCGAAAATAAATCGGAAATAATTCCAGAAAATTGGAAAAATAATATGGGGTGTTACAAAATCATTTCTTCTGTTTAAGATGTCAACCCAAACACATATAACACTATCCTTTATTTTCTTTTCTCCCTAAATCCTTTCAAATCTCTCCTACCAAACGAAGCCTTAACATATGTTTTTATTGAAAAGATGATGTATAACCTATTTTGGTGCTAGATTTGATAGTTTTTAAGTGTTCTGGCGTGTGTTTGTGATAGGTTGAATTGCAGCTATGGAGAGGAATGAGATTTTGTTAGGGAAAGACGGTGGAGGTGGCACTGATCGTGATGGTCGTGGCTGATACGACCGGTGTCAGAGATGCAGCGGCGCCCGGAGGTTATGAAGATGGAATCATATATATGGCTATATATATTTATATATATAGGGTTTGAGAGAACACAAAAGACAAAAATATTCTTACTATAAAGCTAAGGGGGCAAAATGGTCTTAACACAAAAGTGAGTTTTTTTTTCAATAATAATATTCAAAGGCAAAATTGTAACTTCACATATAATTGTTAACTAAGTTAATGACAATCCGATTCAGGGGGTCAAAATGGGAATATTCAAATTTGAGGGGTCAAAGTGGGAATATGGAAAGCCTCAAGGGTATAAAGTTGAAATAACCAAAATAACCGTGATTTTTCTTTTTTGTAGTGATTTTATTTTTTTAAAAATTGAAAGCAATGATTTGCTTTGCTGTCATTTCTATCAAAAGTAAGACATGTTTGGTAATGTTCATCTGTTGTGGAATTTTTGAAAGAAAAAAACTGAAAATACATGACGGAAAAACAAACAAAATATGAATAAATATATTTATCTTAAGCCAAATTAGGGTTGTTGTAAGTGCTATTTTTTGCTCAAACACTTGATCCAATTTATTGAGGCTCTAAAGCCATATTTATACAAAGAACAATAGGCTTTTTGGCCCATTTGGATCATGATCAGATCCCTTAATTATAGGGATCCGATTTACATTGCATATTTGTCTCAGTTATCCTACCTAAATTGGGTTTTTAGCTTGCTTGCCAAGAAACTCTAGAATATTCCTTTAAGTAGATTGGACTTTGATGTTATTGGTCTTGACATCCTTTATTGGGCCTATTCCGTAGTTGGGCCTGAATTTCTGGTCTTTACACTAGCCCCTTCCAGTTTGACCCAATATCTCATGGGCCTGACCCGAATGTTTTAGGTTTTGACATAACCCGTATCATGACAGGTGTACACAATTTTGGTAGGATGACATTTTGGTAATGATGAGCCAGCTTTCGTGTGGGATTTAAATTTCAAACTGATGACTGGATTCCCTCGACCATTGCACATGTCCCCCTTTGGAAGTTGCAACACCTCCGCCTTCATTAATTGCGTCGGTTGAGCATGCCTCCACACTACTATAAAAACCCCATCACTTTTGCATATTTTCTTTCTTCCATTCTCAAATACTCTCTTGTTATTGCTTGTATTTCTTCACTTGTTGTTCCCCAATTTTCTGGGCTTTATTGTCAAAGCTTTCTTCGGCGATCAACTCCGGCAACTTCCTTTTATTTTTGTAAATGTTTCAAACCTCCTCTTCTCCTCCTTTATCATGTATGAATCAAGTGTTTTCAGATATGAGGACGACCTCAACCCTCAACTAGATGGGAGTGTCGAGAGTACTGAGCCCCACATCGCTGAGGACCTCCCCATTTTACCTCCTACCGACAAGGATGGTGATGAAACCCTGGAGCCTCCCCCGTTTAATCCTGATCACCTCCCGACGGATCAGAGAAAAACTCCCAATGTCAGGTCTTTGAAAAAGATGATCAGGCCTCCTAAGGGGGTGGAACTTAAAGCTTATAACCCCGATATGGACTTTAACCAGGGGGGGGGGGGGGAGTTGGACCCAATGATATGCTTTTGTCATACAACCAAGCCAAGCTTATTAGGTTCCCCCTTCACCCCCTCTTTCACTTCGTCTTTTTCACTCTAGGTTTAGCCCGTCTTCAGGTTAACCCAAACTTCTTTCGTATCCTCTCTATGCTGATTATGTCCAATCGTGACGAGGGGGTGCACTTAGGTCTAGATGATCTTCTCCTCTACTATAAGATCTTGGACCTCTGTGGTTATGTGGGCAGACACATATTTTACCCCTTTAAGGGCATGGGTATCTGTACTAAAACTAAGAAGTATGAGAAGGAGTGGAAAGAGAGGATGATCCTGATTAAAGGGTCCTAGGCTTACCTTCATATTCTGTTTTCCCCATTTCCAATACCTTTGGCCCTATCAAAATCCCCCAGTACAATTTCCTCAATGGCCACACTGCATCATGTCTGTGCCCTCAATGTGATCTCCATAAAGCTAAGTTCATTTGCGAATTCTATGGCATAGGAAATAAAGCAGTTTTTTCCAAAGGTGTTCGTAGACGGATTAAGTTGTTAGATACTAAGGTCTGGTCTAAGCGTTTGTCCTGTACTAAACTTCTGACCCCTACCAATTTGCAGGATATTTCTGAGCTAGGAGCCTCTGTCGACATGCTTTCCCTGAACCACCCTCGAATTCTTGATGATGATGTGGAGGAGAGTCATAACCTTGCCACTCAGGCAGCTTTTTCCTCAGTTCCTGAGGCAGCCTAGGGGTCTGGGTCTGCCATGGTTCAGACCACCCTCCATTCTTTACTCCAGCCCCCCTCTTCTCACATGCGGCCAACCGCTGAGGAGACTCTTGTAGCCCCAAGGCAGTTTATGTAAAAAACTTCAATTTTAATGAAAATTTTATTCCATCACAATCTGCATTATGCTTCTTCCTCTTGTTCTTTTGAATGAACAAATCCAAATGTTCTAATAAAATTTTGAATAAAATTTCAAATCTGCCATGGTTATATGCCTTTGTTGAATTTGGCCATGGCAGTATGTGCTTCAGGCATATAACCTTTGGTTGATGTAAATTTCATTATAACCTTAGGAATTAAATTCCTCTTTTTTTTATGACTCAGGCATATGCCTCTGTCAAGTTTGTTTTTAGTAATTAAGTTCCTCTTTTTATGACTCAGGCGTATGCCTCTATCAAGTTTGTATTTACGAATTAAATTCCTCTTGTTATGACTCAGGCATATGCCTCTGTAAAGATGCATTTAGGAATTAAATACCTCTTGTTATGACTCAGGCATATGCATCTGTCAAGTTTGTATTTAGGAATTAAATTCCTTTTGTTATGACTCAGGCATATCCCTTTATCAAGTTTGTACTTAGGAATTAAATTTCTCTTGTTATGACTCAGGCATATTCCTCTGTCAAGTTTGTATTTAGGAATTAAATTCCTCTTTTTATTTTTACCACATATATTTTTGTAGACACGCAATAAAGTATATTTGAAAACGATTACTCAAATATGAAATCAAGCTTCAGCCTCTTTTATTGATCGCATATAAATTTATAACAAAATATTTCAGGCAGTATGTGCCTATGTGAAATAAGAATTTATCTAAAGGTAGTACCTTTTCAATCTGGAGGCATTCTGGGAATTAGGCTCCATGCGACCGTTGGCTTTTCACAATCGGTAGGTCCCTTTTCCAATGACCTCAGTCATGGTGTACGGACCTTTCCAATTTTCCCGAAGCTTGCTGACGAGCCCAATGTTTTTCCTAAAGACCATGTCTCCTACCTGGAACTCCCGTCTTTTTACATTCTGGTTATAGCTTCTTCTGACCCTCTAGTGATACTCAGCGAATCTAGTGGCTGCTCTAGCACGTTTTTCTTCTAGAGTATCAAAAGCATGCACCTTCTGATTATTCTGATCCTCTTGATAAACCTCTGACCTTATGGATAGAACCACATTCTCTGTTGGAATTACGACTTTTGCTCCATATGTCATGGACAATGGGGTTTCGCCAGTTGGGATTCTTGGCATTGTTTTGTATGACCAGAGGACCTATGACAACTTGTCAGGCCAGAGTCCTTTATCATCTTTTAACTTTTTCTTCAGTGTGTTCAGGATTATCATGTTTAATCTTTCAACCTGACCATTACCCTGTGGGTACCCAACTGAGGAGGTTTTAAGCTGTATTCCATACTGGTTACAGAAGGACTTGGTCCATTATTGTCCAGATTCGATCCATTGTCAATCATGATGACTCCGGGCCCCCCAAAATGGTAGATGATATTTGTCCATATGAATTTGATCACGTGCCTATGAGTGATCGTGAGTAAGATTCCGCCTCTACCCATTTAGTGAAATAGTCAGTTGCGATGAGTGCCTGTCTAACTTCTCTTAACGCTTTTGGCAGTGGCCCCACAATATCAATCCCCAACTGGGCAAAAGGATGAGGGTTGAGTGTAGGATTGAGAAGCTCTGGTGGAGGATGAATACTGTCTCCATGGATCTGGAATTTGTGGCATCTTCGAGCAAAAGCTTCAGTGTCTTGAGAGAGATAGGGCCAAAAATAGCCCTGATTTAATACCTTGTGAGCAAAGGACCTACCTCCTGAATGATTTTCACATGCTCCTTCATGGATTTATTTCATTATTGCCCCAAATTATGAAGGGGTGAGACATTTAAGGTAAGGTCCCCCAAAGGACTTTTGATACATCTATCCATTGATCAGGGAGTACCTGGAAGACTTCATGTGAATCTTTTGGGCCTTATACTTAATTTCGGGCAGGATTCTATCCCTCAGGTAGGACATGATTAGGTCCATCCAGTTGGGTTCCCATGGTATTATGTAGACGTTTTTTGGCTGCTGAATGCTGGGGATATCAAGATAGTTTATTGGAGCCACCCTTGTTAGATCCTAAGTATTGGAAGAGGCCATGTTGGCTAATCAGTCTGCATTCTCATTCTCCCTACTGGGTACCTGTTCAAGGCTAAACTGATCAAATTGGCTTAGTTTTGCAAAAGCCAAGGCTCTATATGGCTTCATTTTTCCTTAAGCCTCATACTCTTCATTAACTTGTTTGACAACAAGTTGAGAATCGTTGTATATCTTAAGGTGTTTGATTTGGAAACTTTGGCATAACCTGATGCCTGCCAACAGTGCTTCATATTCTACTTCATTATTTGAGGCTGGGAATTCCAGACGGACTGATTGTTGGATTTTAGTACCATCACGAGTTATGATCTCCAGTCTTATTCCATCCCCTGATGCTCCGACCGATCCATCAACGAACAAGCTCCATTCCAGTTGATTTGAATCAGGATGCTCCTCTTCTGGCTCTACTTGTAAGAGAAAGTTTGCAAGTGCATGTCCCTTAATAGTTGTCTTTGGCGCATATGTGATGTCGAAAGTCCCCAGCTCGATTACCCATTTGGTAATATGCCATGTCTGGTTTGGCTTAGACATGATTGCCCTGATGGGGAATGTTGTTGGGACAATGATTGGATGTGATTCGAAGTAGTGCCTTAGCCTCCTTTTGGCATTGACTAACGATAGGATGACTCGTTCAGCCATAGTGTACCTGGTTTCAAGGTTTGTTAAAGACTTACTGGTGTAGAATACTGGGATCTGATATGTTTTCTCTTCTTTAACCAGTGCAACACTTTTTGACGTAGTTGATACCGCAAGGTAAAGATGTAGCGTTTTACCTGGCTCAGGAGATGCCAATACTGGTGAACTCACTAAGTACTCTTTCAATTTCTGTAGAGCTTGGATCTGTTCTGGTCCCCAAATATGGCCTCTTCCCACTCTGATCGCTTGGAAGAATGGTCTGCACTTATCTGTGAGTCTGGAAACGAACCTGCTTAGTGCAACTACCCTTCCTGTTAGGGTCGGGATTTCTTTCTGGGTTCTGGGCTCTTCTGTGTGCATAAGTGCTTTGACCTGAGTTGGGCTGGCTTCAATCTCTATCATGTTCACTATATGGCTAAGGAACTGTCCGGATGAGACCCCGAATGAGCATTTTGAGGGGTTAAGCCTCATCATATAGCCTCTGACTACTTCGAACATTTCTTTCAGATGCTGAAGGTGGTCCTCATTCTTCTTGCTTTTGACTACTGTGTCATCAATATATGTTTTCACCGTGTGTCCCATCTGGTTACCAAAGATTATTTTCACCAGCCTCTGGTAGGTGGCACCTATATTTTTTTCCTCAGTGATGAATGACATCTTTTCCTTGTCGGCAGGGTTCATGGGGATCTGGTTGTACCCAGAGTAGGCGTCTAGGAACTACAGTCGCTCATATCCTACCGTTACATCCACCATCTGGTCTATTTTTGGCAGAGGGAAACAATCCTTTAGCCAAGCTTTATTAGATTAGTGAAGTCAATGTATACCCTCCACTTTCCATTCTTCTTCTTGACAACTACTACATTGGAAAGCCAGGTTAGGTACCTGACTTCCCTGATGAAATTAGCCTCTAGTAACTTCTTTACTTCCTCTGTTATGCTTTGGTTTCTTTCTACCCCGAATCATATATGCCTCTGCTTTACCGGTCTGGCATCATGATCAATGTTGAGATTATACTGTGTGATTGATAGGCTTATGCCTGGCATGTCTAAGTGCGACCAGGAAAATATGTCTATGTTGTCCTGAAGTAGTCTGATCAGGTCCACCTTCTCCTTAGTTTAGTGGGTAGAACCAATGAATGTGGTTCTGCCATTTCTATAGGGGTTAATGTCCACTTCCCGGAGTGGCTCTGTTGTGACCATATTCTCTTGACCCTCTTCGAATGGGTCGGTCTGTAATTGCTATTTTTCATTGTACTTGTGACCTACTTGTCCTTCTTCCTCTTGTTTTGTCCATTTACTCAGGTTCTTCTTGGTGACTGTGTAGCACTCGTTTGCGCTTGATCCCCTGGTATATTTATGACATCTATCCCATTTGAGTCAAGGCACCTCATAACCTGATGAAGGATTGAGGGGACCCCCTGCATCAGATGTATCCATCATCTTCTCATCAAGAGATTGTAAGATGGCTTGACATCCACTACCACGAAACTTTCCTTTAGGGTCCTATGGGCCACCGAGACGGATAGCTAGATGACCCCAATTGGTTATGCATGACGTCCATCAAATTCGGTTAAGGGGGGACTCTGGCAGGGTGCATCTAGTCTACATCTACCCCGAGCTTTTCGAAGGCCCATTTAGTCATGATATTAGTCCTGCTACCAGGGTCTATCATGACCCTGTTAATGAGGCAGTTAGCAACCAGAAGTGAAATGACCAAAGGGTCTTCGTGGGAAACCTGTACGTTCATCAGGTCTGACTCAGTAAAACTTATTTGAGGCTCTTCCTTTTTGTTGGACGCATGGAACACTTCGCCAATTCTTCTTAGTTTGTACGTCTGGCACACCGGTGACCTTTTGCTTCCCTCCATCTCCTCGATGATGTGTCCTGCCTGAACCATATGGATCACCCGGATGGGTTGTCCTGTCAGACCATTTGTCTGAGTGCTCTGCCCATGACGCTCTACTCAGGCCTGATCCTTTGCTACATATTCGGTCAGTTCGTCATTTGCCATCATTGCCTTCACCTCTCTGCACAGGTTCCTGCAGTCGTTGGTGTGGTGTCCATACTCACTATGGAAGGCACAGTGTTTAGTCATGTCCCTCTGCTCCATTGGTTGTCGCATGGGCAGAGGGGGTTTGAAAATTCATTTATCCTTATTTTCCTTGTACAGCTTGCCCAGAGTGGTTTTAAGGGGGGTCACTTTCTCCTCCACCCTTTATTTTATTTTTCCACTAGTTTGCTTGAAGAGGAGGGAGGCGCTGAGCAGGATGACTTTTGATCTTTGAGGCGATCTTTTGTACGGGCCTCCATAGTAACCAGAGTTGTTCTCTTTCGTCTGACTGCTTCCTCATCTTCTATCCTGAGATATCTCTAGGCTCTGGAATTGAGTTCCCCAATGTTACTGGGGGGCCGCTTCACCAAGGATGCATGAAACATGGTACCGGGTATCAACGCCATTCTGCATGTTTCACTTATCGATAATTGGTCGCACTGGTCAATGGATGACATCTCTCTTGTGAATCTGGAAAAAAACTTTGGAGGGTCTCCTCCTTCTCCTGTGTCATTGTAAAGAAATTGGAGATGGTCTTCTTATGCCTCTGACTGCTGTAGTACTGAGCTATGAATATTTCACATAACTTATTCCATCTATCAATGGACCTAAGTGGTTGTTTTATGAACCACAACAAGGGTGCCTCGGTCAGGCTTATGGGGAAGATGTTACAAAGAAGGACTTCGTCCTTTTTCTAGGCGGTCATCTTCTGCTGGAATTGTTAGATGTGATCGAATGGATCTTTGGTTCCATCATATAAGGTGAAGGTTGACAATTTGAAATTCTTTGGATACTCTACTTGATCAATCATGTCCATGAATGGGGATTTAATCAGGTCCACGATAAAATGGGCTGCTAAGTCTTTCATGGTGGGATTTTGAGCCTTCATGCTTTCGAGCACTTGCCTCTGGATCTTCCCAGCCATATCCTCCAAATCCTTTATGGTTGGAGGTTGCTGGAGCAACGGGTTCCTGACTATTGGAACAGAGATATCCTCTTAGTCATCAAACGCTCTGCTTCCAGTCCATTCCCATCTGTTGTGCTCGTCCTCATCGTGCCTGGATGGATCTGGTACACTGCCACCGTTGTTGACTCTATCGGCTACATCTGCTGGTTTTAGCATCTAGGCTATCTGTTAGCATATATCAACATTCTGTTGCTCAAAGTCCTCATTTATCTTCTCTACAGCCTCCAATCGCTGCATAATCTATTCGATCTGAGCATTTTGGGCGATGCAAGCTCCTGCTGTTGCTGCGGAAGATCTAGTTTCTACCACTATGGTTATTTTCGCAAGGTTTTTGGTGCAAAGAAAAAATGTTAAAGTATGAATGAAAATCAAGAAACTCTCGATTCCCATAGACGGCGCCAAAGTGTAAGTGCTATTTTTTGCTCAAACACTCGATCCAATTTATTGAGGCTTTAAGGGCATATTTATACAAAAAACAATGGGCTTTTTGGCCTATTTGGATCATGATCAGATCCCTTAATTCTAGGGATCCGATTTACATTGCATATTTGTCTCAGATATCCTACCTAAATTGGGTTCTCAGCTTACTTGCCAAGAAACTCTAGAATATTTCTTTAAATAGATTGTGCTTTGATGTTATTGGTCCTGACATTCTTTATTGGGCCTATTATGTAGTTGGGCCTGAATTTCTAGTCTTTACAGTTGTAGAGGACCAAAACTGTACAATTTCTTATGGAAAAAAAAATACATACATAAGAAACTTACCTTCAATCTTTGAAAAGAATGGTGATGAGATCTTTGTGACAAAATCATATAAACTATATTGTGGAGAATAAGATTATGATGATGGGGTGAGAGTGAGAGATGACTATTTACTTTTATTAGGATGTATTGTGCCAAAAAATTACATCAAAATCTAAAGAAGAATAATGGAGAATAAAAAGCATTAGGCACAAACGTCGAAGGAGAGAGGTTGGAGCGTTGGAGATCAAAGAAGGAGAGAGGAGCATTAGGAACATACGTCGTTTATAAGATATCTCCTTAAATCTTAAGTAAAATTATTATAACCGCATATTAGAAAAAAAACTCAAAGTGGAAGCTTTAATTCTAGCTTCCTAAACTATTAAGGAAATCACAATAATTGGCAACTCTGTTTCGACTTTGTTTTTTTAAAATTTTCTAAATTAAAACATAATTACGAAACAAGTTTTCAACTTTAATTTTATATTTTTGAAAACTAAATCGTAAATCTGAAATCTGAAGTGTTACCAAAGAACGCCTTACAAATTGAGGGTTAAGAATTAGTATTATTTTTGTAATAGTTAGAATATATTAGGGCCTAGGCCCATCTATATAGCTAGGCCCAACCCATTTTATATTATCTTATTCTCCACTCTCTTACCTAAATTATATTGACTTGTCCCCCACACCAAATTTACTTGTTTTCCACACCTTCTCCCTTATATATAGGTGTTATTGTTATTGTAATGATACACTTAAATATACAGAATTCAATACACAGTTCAATAGTTTTTCTTCTTCATTATTATTTTTATTGTCTTTGTTATATTATCTCTGTTAACATAGTATGAGAGTATCTTTTCTTCTAACATGGTATCAGAGCCTACCTATTTTTGGTAGTTCTTTCCGCCTATTGCCATCTATGTCGGGGATGGAACTCCATCTTCCATCCCCAGTGGCGATCTTCAATTAAAACCTTAGTCTCTCAATCAAGTCTCATCAATAGACTCTCAATCTCTCTCTCTCTCTAAAGTCATCTCTCAGACCCAAACAATCGATCAATGGCTTCCACTGCCCCTCTCATCCTCCCAATCACCACCACTACAGCCACCGCCCCCTCCGCCGTACATGGTGATGTCACCGAATCCCAAGCCCCAACACCACCCCAACCTTTCGCGCCTTTATTAACCACATTATAGAAACCGTTTATCACCACCAAATTGTCCCTACCAAACCGCTGCACCACCAAATAGCCCCTTAGTCGGGGACTCACCTCGCCGTGTCCCTTGCTCGTCTCCACCCCTTGTGCACTGCTGCATTGCCGACGACTAGAACCCTTCAACAGACCAGTGTGGCCCTCCACCGACGATCTCCTTTCTTGGTTGTGGTCTCTGTCTCTCTCCATCGCAATCTCACTCTCGTGATCTCTCTCATCAAACCGCACCAAGTTCACACCCATTCTCCTTCTTCGTCTCAAACTCTCATAAACCCTAACTCTCTCAACTTCTCCACCCTCATCCGATCCATACACACACACATATATATATGGTATATATGCATCCTTGTCCTCCCTAATCCCGTGCCACCAAACTCACGTTAGGTCATACCCTTTTCTCTTCATCCGTCTCTACACATAATACATATATATATGTATATATTACACACTCGATTGCATAACTCTCTCTCACGCCAAGTCTCTTTTCACCCGACTCCCTTTCATTGCAAACCACCAACGCCACTCACCTTGGTCTCTCCATCTCTCTATCATCGCACTCTCTCCTATCTCTATATTCTTGGTGGGATTTGTCTTGTCTTTCACCCCATAACAACTCATTTTGGATTTGTCTTTCACCGCCTCATCATCATCGCCGACACCGACTCTTATTACTCTATCAGCGTTGAAATCGCCACCCCATCACCAACAAAACCCTAGTCGGCTCCATCCGAATCTTTCTTGCCGACACTTTCTCGCTGGCTCTCGGTCTCAACCATCCAATCAGCAACTCCTCTGCTCCTCCTCCGACTACTCCTCTACAGCAGCGACCAAACTGCGACACCACCACTAGCAAACCGCTGCTTCATCAACCATCGCTACTATATTTTTTACAAACCATCGAGAAGTCGGGAATTCTACCGAGAACTTGAGAACTTCATATTTAGAGTACTCGAGACTTCTACCTCGAGAACTCGAACATCGTCTTATCAAGAATTCGGGACTTCCACCGAGAACTCGAGACTCCAGTCTTACGTTTTATGTTTCTCAGAACACTTGTCTCTACTAGACCTCACCACTTCATCTCCTCCACTTCTACTCCAGTTTAGTTCTGGACTCCATCTTCAGGCCTCACAACCTCCTTGGCCTGAATCTCAATCTGACCCATTTTGGGTACTTTTTATTTTCTCGTATAATGGAAAAATCTCAATCTGACCCATTTGGGTACTCTCTATCTAGAGAATAACCACTTCACTGGTTCAGTTCTCTCTATCTTATTTTCTTGTCTCACGGGAAAATCTAATCTGACCCATTTGGGTACTCTCAATCTAGAGAACAACCACTTCACTAGTTCAGTTCTCTCTATCTTATTTTCTCGTCTCACGGGAAAATCTAATCTAACCCATTTGGGTACTCTCAATCTAGAGAACAACCACTTCACTGGTTCAATTCTCTATCTTATTTTCTCTCATCTCGTGAAAAAATCTGATCTCGCCGCTGATAGAGCAATGCTTAACATCGCTGTTCTTTCTTCGATCAATCATCGCCTCTTTTCTCGATTGATCGCCACCTCTTTTTTTATCGATCACCGTCTCTTATTTGATCGAATGAACCTTCAATTCTACATCACATTCTCTGTTCTATTTTCGTGATTTAGAATCTTTCATTCAAAACCAACTCAGATCAAATCCATTTTTCAATTACTATGGAATGTTTTGAAGTCTCTCATTCTCAATGGCCCCAATTACATTCTTTGGGCTCAAGTTCATACCAGTTTTCTCAAAGGTTGCAAACTTTGGCGACTAATTACTCGAGATGTTACCACACAATGCCGAGAAGATACTGAAACTAATTTGAAGATCAACCTGCTGATATTTTCATCAAATTAAGTTCATCCGCTAGGACGATTTCAGGAATTACCACATTGAGTTTGATGGGGGGTTAGAATATATTAGGGTCTAGGCCCATCTGTATAGCTAGGCCCGACCCACTTTATATTGTCTTATTCTCCACTCTGCTACCTAAATTATATTGACTTGACCCCCACACCAAGTTTAATTATTCTCCACACATTCTCCCCTATATATAAGGGTCATTTCTATTGTAAAGATACATTTAAATATACATAATTCAATACACAGTTCAATATTTTTTCTTCTTCATTATTCTCTTTATTATCTTTGTTATATTCTCTATCTTTCACATATTTTAAAACAATAACCTTAACAAATAATATAGTTACTGGTATTACTAATACCTTGTTAAATGGAATATTTATAGAAGCATGAAGTGATAATGGTAAGCAAATTAAAAAAAGGGTTAAGTACAGAAAACACCACTGTAGTATAAATATGGTGCGTATAACATCCTGTACTTTGAAAATGTGTGTATTGACACCAACACTTTTGGAAAATGTGCGAATACCCCCTACAAGTTTCGAAAACGTGCGAATATCCCCCAACAAGTTTCAAAAACATGTAAATACCCCCTTCTTTCCGGTCATGTGCAGCTCACATGACTTTTATACTCTCTTAAATACCCATTTTACCATTTTTCTTCAAAAAATATATAAAAATTTCAAAAAATAAATTTCGAAGCAAATATATAAAATTCAAATTCGAAAATTATATATATAAAATTCGAAACCAATATATATATATATATATATATAAATATAAAATAAAATTTTCAAAATTTATATATATAAAATTCGAAAGCAATATATAAAATTCGTAAAAAAATATATAAATTTCAATATATATATAAAATTTCGAAAAATAAATATTAAATTTCGAAATATATATATATAATTCGAAGCAAATATATAATATTTGAAAAAATATATATGTAATTCGAAAAAACATATAAAATTTTAAACAAATATATAAAACTCGTAAATAATATTTAAAATTCAAAAAAAAATATAAAATTCAAATAGTTGTGCAAATAGAAGTATAAAAAACACAAGTGACCAAAGTATAATACACCAAAATAACATTTAAAGTGCAAGAAAGTAGAAAATAGAAGTATATTTTCCTCGAATTTTATATATATTTTTCCAAAATTTATATATGTTTTCGAATTTTATATTTTATTTTCAAAATTTAATATTTTTTTTTCGAATTTAATATTTTTCCCGAATTATATATATATTTGAAATTTATATATGTTTTTCCAAATTCTATATAATTTTTTGAAATTTATATTTTTCTTTTCAAAATTTATATTTTTTCGAATTTTATATATTTTTAAAATTTAATATATATTTTTTGAATGTTAGATATTTTTTCAAATTATATATATATTTTTACGAATTGTATATAATATTTCACATTTATATATGTTTTTCGAATTATACTAATGGCATATATGTCATTTAACACGAAATGGGGTCAATTCGCACACAAATAAAAATATTAGGGTGAAATCAAACCAGAAAGGTATTATACGCACTATATTCATACTTTAGGGTTTAACACACCCAATCCTTAAAAAAATACATAGGCAGTGGTAAATTAAAATAAAACTTTGAAACAGCTTGTCATGATGTGAATATGTTGCCTAAACAGATTTGATTTGGATTATTATGACTTTTCAAGGCTTCATCATTGCTGTTTCAATCATAAAATATGTACTTAAGAATTAGTTGTATTATCCTACTTGATACTCTATAAAAAGGTTTTCAATATTCCCATTAAGTATTAGAATCAGAAATGGCAATTAGAAGCCAGCCTCTCTTTTTCCTCCTCCTTCTATCCCTTCAGGCTAGCATTTTGGCTAGTACTGAAGCTGCTCATGTTTCGCAGCTCAACCGGAGCAGTTTTCCTGCAGGTTTTGTATTTGGGGCAGGCTCAGCTGCTTACCAGGTCTGTTCGCCGCATAACTGTAGTAACAACTTGTTAAGCCAATATATTGTATATACATTTTTTTTCCCGGTAAATGTATATACATATTGATATATAGACACAAATATATGATACATGCTTGCATAGTTGCATGCAATTTCTTTTTGTGCTTATTAATGTAAGTTTGTGATGTTTCTCACCGCAGAGTGAAGGAGCGGCATTTATAGATGGCAGGGGACCTAGTATATGGGATACATTTACCCACCAACATCCAGGTATCATTTTTTAACACATATGAAACATGCAAATTTTATTTATTTATTTATTAATTTTAATTTTTTTTTTTTGTGTGTGTTTATTAATCATTTAATCTTGACGACCCTAACTATTTTTTTTGAGCATGCAATGAATTTCGATAGATATAAGGTGATATTGCAGAATATATATCTTGGTACAGGTTTGTCACAAGTTATAATTTTCATATAAGTTATATAACAAGTTTCTCCATGGAGGGGCTTAATTAGTCTTTCATGGGGTATGTTGGGTGTGAGTTTTTGCTTTTAATTTCCAAAATTTAGCAAGAACAAATTATATAATAATTAACATGTGAGAAATCTTGTGATATGGTAGAAAAAAATGCTGATGGAAGCAATGGGGATGTTGCAGATGACATGTATCATCGTTATAAGGTATGTTTTAACATAATAAAACTAGTCCATTCGTTATGTAGCATGAGAATTATCAAGAGTACTGGTGATTATATATATTGTCCTATTTATTTCTTTATTAATTGTGGTATTTTGTAACATTTAACCAAAACTATTAGTAGTATTTTTCAGGAAGACATAGTTCTGATGACAGAAATTGGATTGGACGCCTTTAGGTTCTCCCTCTCATGGTCCAGACTATTACCTAGTAAGACTATCCCATATATATATATAAATGTGTGTGTGAGTCCAAAAAATAAGTTGAATTTTCCCACCCAAGTGGGACTATGATTTTGATTTTTTTTCTTTTTTTCCTGATTTACTTATTTCTTTATCTATTGTTTTGTTTCAGAGGGCAAGATAAGTGGCGGAGTGAATCTGTTGGGTGTAAAATATTACAATAATTTCATTGATGAACTCCTATCAAAGGGTGACTATCAATCTCATTCGCAGTATATTATTCTTTATTGTCCCAATTTAAGTATCCACATTTACTATTCAACTTATTCTAAAATAAGTAAAGTTAATGTCACTTTATTCGGTTAATTTACCAATTTACCCTTCAATCATTCAAATTATAAAATATCTAAACTGCAAACATTACATCACATGGTTAGACCAATGGTAAAATTGATTTTTCATTCACTATCACACCAATAAAAGTCATAATGTTAAAAAGTTAAATTTCTAAAAAAGGACTTATAATTTGGGACAGAGGAAGTACTATTGTTCTATTATTATTGTTGTTATTATTTGCTCTTGTGTGCCATTTACATAATACATCCTTATAATTTGACTACAATCCACAGGTTTAATACCTTATGTGACCCTATTCCATTGGGATCTTCCACAAGCCCTTGAAGATGAGTATGAAGGATTTTTAAGTCCCAAAATTGTGTATGTAATTTACTTATATATATATATATGTTGCACGCATGCACATGAGATTTAATATAAGAAGTAGGAAGTATTTAATTAAAATATCATGATTGACAGGGATGATTATCAGAATTATGTGGATTTCTGCTTCAAAACATTTGGAGACCGAGTTAAGCATTGGTTTACATTGAACGAGCCATACTCGTTTAGTACAGGTGGATATGTAACTGGTATATATGCACCTGGTCGATGCTCTAATTACATTGGGAATTGCTCAGCTGAAAACTCCGGGACTGAATCTTATGGGCTTGTTTGGTAGAGCTGTGTTTGTGTTTGTATTTGTATTGAAATAAACAAAAAACACGTTTTTTGTTTTTTTCTTTATTCATCCAAAAACAGAAGTATGTTTGGTAGGGATGTTTTTTGGATTGAAATTGAAAAATTAAAAATCAATAATTAAAAATTAATAATATAAATAATAAATAAAATAAAATATAATAATAATAATAAATAAATACAATAATAATAAATAAATATAATAAAAAAAAATGGACTAAATAATAAATAATAATAATAAATTACATAAAACATATTTAAAAATATAATAAAAATAACAAATAATAAACAAAATGAAATAAATAATAATAAATAAATATAATAATAAATAATAAGTAAATATAATAACAAATAAATACTTCATAATAATAATAAAAAATGAGTATAATAATAATAAATTAATATTAAATTAATAAAATATATTTTTAAATAATTAAAAATGAATAAATAATTTATAAATTAAATAAATTAAATAATGAAATAATAATAATAAATAAATAAAATATATTTATAAATTAATATATAAATTAATAAATACTAATTTAATAATAATAATAATAAATATAATATAATATAATAATAATAATAAATGAATACAATAATAAAAAATAAATATAATAATAAAAAATGGACTAAATAATAAATAATAATAATAAATTAATAAAATAAATAATAAATTACATAAAACATATTTAAACATATAATAAAAATAAAAAATAATAAACAAAATGAAATAAATATAATAATAAATAATAAGTAAATATAATAACAAATAAATACTTCATAATAATAATAAAAATGAGTATAATAATAATAAATTAATATTAAATTAATAAAATATATTTTTAAATAATTAAAAATGAATAAATAATTTATAAATAAAATGAATTAAATAATGAAATAATAATAAATAAATAAATAGAATATATTTATAAATTAATAAATAATAATTTAATAATATAAATAGTAAAATAATAAAATATATTATAAAGTGAAGGAAGTGTAAGTGATAAACACCCCAATAAACACCAAATTCATGTTTATTCTCATATGTCTAAAATTTGCCTAAAGTGAAAAAATATTTTTAAACACACATATCCCAAAATCACTAACCAAACAAGTTTATAAACACAAAACATATAAACAAACACAAAAATACCCCAACCAAAGGCCCTATATAGTCGCCCACCATTTGATACTTTCTCATGCAGCTGGTGTGAAATTGTATAGAGACAAGTACAAGGTTTGTGTTGTTTTGTTTATAAGAGAGACAATCTCTGCATTTTCCTTTTTAGGGTTTGCAGTATATTTAAAACAAAATTATACCGCCCTTCTTTTGACTTGACTCAAAAGTAACAATAACAAATTTTTTTTTTTTTGGGTAAGTAACAATAATAAAAAGTTACCTATATCTAATATGTTAATTAAATGCTTTGACAAACCCAAAAAAATAATATTAAAGTCTCTGAAAATTTTGTTCTCTTCCTCAATTAAGAGTCATCTCTTTTTAAAACTCAAATGATTGGCTCTTTTAGAAAATGACGCCGGACAGAATAGAGATTATTCTGTAGGCTAATGCAATAGGTACTTTGCAAGGGAAAAATAGGAGAATTTCGACCCAAAAATTCAGAGAACACTCTGAAATTTTATATAATTGTTTATAATCAAGAATGAATAAAAAAAACAACCCACAAGCCGGGTTTAAATAGCTGAAAATCGAACCCTAATGGGATTTTTGCCAAAAATAGCAAAACCCTAAAAGTCCTACCAAAACAAAATACGGAAAAAAATAAAAAGATTGCCAAAAATCTGGCCCAAATCGGGTTCAGAATCATCTCCTAATTGACAAATAAAATATTACCATAAATAGCAAAAATTAACTAAAAATAAAGATTTGAAAAGAAAAACAGCAGATTTGGGGCTCGAAACGATGTGCACCGAGCGTAGCTGGGTGGCCACGACGTCCACGCCGAGATTAGCTTTCCGAATTGGGGTCACGGACGCAAATCCGACACTTGTAGCTCCAGTTATGGCCAAAAAACCGACGCATGCACGGAAACTACCCCAAATTAGGCTAGATCACGATTTCTTGCCATCCTTGCACTGATCTTCCCGCTCCAGGTAATCCAGCGCCATCAATGAGCAATTTGACAGCTCGGCATCGTCTGACTCGGATCCCCCTGCATCAGTCACCCCGGGTTGGAAATAACTCGCCCTCGAGTTCATGGCAGCATTAGCAGAATCCACAAAGCAAGGAGTCAGGTATTTCACATTGAAAACATCAAAAGTCTTCAAGTGACTAGGGAGACGCAACCTATATGCGTTGTCATTAATCTTCTACAATATCTCACAGGGTCCAATCTTCCGCTCTTTAATCTTATTATACTCGCCAACAGGGAAACGATCACGAGTTAATACAGCCCAAACATAATCACCAACATCAAAAAGTACCTGACGACGATGACTGTCCGCTCGAGCTTTGTACTTGTCATTGCTCTCGTGAATGGCAAGTTTCACCTGCTCATGGATGCCTCGAAGATGTTGGGTCAACTCATCTGCCCTAGGATGCAAACGGCCCATACGTGGAATGGGCGCTAAGTCTAGTACTCCAGATGGATTCTGACCATAGACGATCTCAAAAGGACTCATTCCCGTGGTCCTGCTCGTTGACTTGTTGTAGGCAAATTCTGCTTGAGGTAATGCCAGATCCCACTGCTTGGGTTTAGTGCCTGCTAAACACCTCAACAGATTGCCTAGACTCCGATTCACCACTTCGGTTTGACCATCCGTCTGGGGGTGATAAGCGCTGCTGAAATTCAGCTTCGAGCCCAGCTTTCCCCATAAGCTCCTCCATAAATTACTGATGAACTTGGTGTCTCGATCTGAAGTGATGGATTGAGGAACACCATGCTGACATCGAACCAAGGAGCTTCAGGAACCGGCAAGGGGGTGTAAAGGCCTGCATTGGTGAGGACACCCTTGGACCTTTGGCATACATAACAACACTCCACAAAGTGAGCCACGTCACTGGTCAATTTGGGCCAATAATAATCAAAAGCAATAAGGGCCAATGTCTTGTCTCGCCTGAAGTGACCCTCATTATGAAGTTCACTAATATCTGTTGCCTTAGCGAACAATCTGGAATGCACAATTGTAGCCCATGAAACAAATAACCATTATGCAAAAGGAAATCATGACGATAACCAGATGTTACCTCCTGAATGATCTTTCCAAAAGAAGGATCTGTGGCATACAATTCAGTGAAAGTTTCAAATCCTGTGACTCGGGTATTCATGGTGGTGAGGAGTAAAGAGCGACGACTAAGGGCATCTGCAACACGGTTCAGGTTCCCTGATAGGTGCCTCGGGGAAAAAGTGAACTCTTGTAAGTACGCCACCCATTTGGTATGTCGTCTGCTCAGCTTGTGTTGACCATTGATGTACTTCAGGGCCTCATGATCAGTAAGAAGGATGAATTCCTTATGCACAAGGTAGTGACGCCAATGACTAAGGGACTAAACGATGGCGTAGAACTCCAGGTCGTAGGTGGAGTAATTCTTCTTGGATCCCGAAAGTTTCTCACTAAAAAAAGCTACGGGTCGCCCTTCCTGACTTAGAACACCACCAATGCCAACTCCAGATGCATCACAATTCAGCTCAAACACTTTATTAAAATCAGGGAGTGCCAACACCGGTGCCTCTGTCATCTTCTGCTTGACCAGTTGAAAGCTGGCTTCTGCCTCTTTAGACCAGTGGAAATCACGTCCCTTGAGGCACTCTGTGATAGGAGCAATCAGGGTGCTGAAATTCCTGATGAAGCGGTGGTAGAAAGATGCCAACCCATGGAAACTCCTGACATCATGCAAGGTTTTTGGCTGGGGCCACTCCAAGACTGTATCTATCTTCGACTAATCTGCATGAACACCATCAGTAGACACAACAAAACCCCGAAAAGTTATAGAAGTAGTGAAGAAAGAACACTTCTTCTGATTAACAAACAGGCGCTCCTTCCTGAGCATATCAAAAACTGCACGGAGGTGATCAAAGTGTGAGGCCCATGTAGGGCTATAAATAAGGATATCGTCGAAGTAGACTACCACGAATTTCCCCATAAAAGGCCGTAAAACCTGATGCATAAATCTCATAAACGTGCTGGGCGCATTGGACAGTCCAAATGGCATGACCATCCACTCATACAACCCATGCTGCGTCTTAAACGCCGTCTTCCACTCGTCTCCAGGCCTTATTCGGATTTGGTGGTATCCGCTCTTAAGGTCAATTTTGGAGAAGACCTTAGAACCGGACAGTTGATCTAGCATGTCATTCAGGCGGGGAATGGGAAATCTGTACTTCACCGTAATTCTATTGATGGCTCTGCTGTCTACACACATGCGCCAGGAACCATCTTTCTTTAGCACCAGCAAGGCAGGAACGACACATGAGCTCATACTCTCACGGATGTAGCCCATCTCCAGCAACTCTACTACCTGTCGCTGCAACTCTTCAGCTTCCTTTGGGCTGAGGCGGTATGCTGGTCTATTGGGCAAACTCGAGCCCGGGATTAGGTCGATCTGATGCTGAATATCTCTCATAGGCTGCAGTCCAGGAGGAAGGTCTTCTGACATCAAATCAGAGAATTCCGAAAGCAGTTGTTGGACCTCCGTGGGTAATTCTGGAACCTCACCTGTTGCACTATTTCCACAAGGCAGTAAAGCATAAACTACATGTTCACGCTCAACTTCAACCAAAAACCTGGACATAGAAAGCAGATTGTTACTATTGACAACCGGGGTGGGATTGGGTCATTCCCGACGAGGTGCCAACACAATCTTTTTCCCTTTGATGCTAAGGGAGTATGTATTCTTCCGTTCGTCATGTACCACACTTCGATCATATTGCCAAGGTCTGCCCAACAGTATATGACACGCATCCATGGACACTACATCACACCAAGCATTATCGAAATATTTCTTGCCAACAGAAAAAGACACTAAGCATCGTCTATCTACTGTTACCTCACTTCCTTTATTCAGCCATGACAGTTTGTACGGCTTGGGGTGACGATCTGTCTTCAACTGCAATTTATGGACAGCGTCTTCAGAGACTACATTCTCGCAACTGCCACTGTCAATAATCATCTTGCAGACTTTATCGGCCACGGTGCAGGTTGTGTGGAAAATATTGGTTCTCAACCAATCATCTTCGGAATCGCCTCTGGGAGTCAGTAGGCTCTTACGAATGACCAGAGTTTCATGGCCGTCTCCATACAACATATCCTCATCTCCTTCTTCGTCATACACTGGCTCTCCAACCTCCTCAGTCTCATCTTCCATGTTTTCCTCAAGCAGTAGATTTTTGCCCGTCTGACTGACAGGCTTCCTGCAATGGGTTGTTATATGCCCCTGTTCACCACATCGAAAACACTTAATAGAAGGGTTATGATTACCCTTTGGTGGCTGTTGGGGAGGACGGGATTCTTGAGGGCGAGATGGCCTACTGCTTTGGTCATTTCTGATGACGGGTCGTCTATTCTGTTGTTTCTCTACAGCAAGGGCACGTTGGTAGGCTTCAGAAACTGTCCACAGCGAGTGAAGGCTGAGGGCATCCTGTAGAGGTTGGCGTAAACCCCCCAAATATCGGGCTACCATATGTTCTTCTGTCTCAGTTAGATAATTCCGAGCGATCAACTGATAGAACTCCTCTGTATAATCTTCCACGGATCTCATCCCTTGCCTCAACGAATCAAGTCGCTGAAACAGGGTTTGAGTATAGCCAAATGGAAGGAAGTGGCTCTTTATCTTCTTCTTTATCTTCTCCCAATCACTGATCTTGGGCTTGCCCTGCCTATTTCTTGAACGTTTCAACTGCTCCCACCATGCAGATGCTCTACCCTTGAGTTTAATTGCCACCAATTTCACTTTGACACGGTCTGGGACCTCTTTAGAATCAAAAATTCGTTCTACTTCATTCAACCAATCAATAAAGCAATCGGCTTGTAACGTACCAGAAAACTCGGGCAGTGTAACACCCCGTGTTATTATCCTTTTTACTGAAATTATTTTTGATTTAATTTCGGTAATGACGTCACTTGTTCTTGACGTATTGTTTGTTCTTGGTATTTGATAACTGTAAATTTTTCGCGTTTAGTTTTAAAGTCGAGTGGACGACACTACGCGAATTCTTATTCTCGACTACGCGGTATCGTTCGACAGTTAATGATTAGTGTTTTGACTGGACGGCGACACGTTGTAATTAATCGGGCTTGTTTAAATGTTCCGACGTTGGGTTCCTAACCCGTTGTATTTCTTTCGGACTAATTTAGTTATTTTGCGTTCCGTTATTATTTCGGGCTTACGAGATTATGTTTGGACGTCCCTGATAATTATTGGGATTTACTGTATATATATATATTTAATTATAATTATATATATATATATAGTTTTGGGGTTATTTCGCAATAATGGGCATTTAGAGGGTTGCTTTTGCAATTAGGGCATATATGGGTATATTTATACAATATCTGCAGACCACATCTTATTCTTCACGCTACCCACGACTACAGCTTCACTCTTCTCTTCTTCTTCTCTGCAACTGAAGCGGCTCCTTCACCTCCATGGTCGCCGGCGGAGAGAGAGAGAGAGAGAGAGAGGCCGGCTGGAGGGAGATGCAGCTGGTGGTCGTAGCTGGTGGCAGACGCGACTGGGACAGGCGGCTGCGCAGCTGGAGCGGCGGCGACCGAGCTGGGACGACGAGCTTGCGGTGGTCGTCGATTGGGCCAGGTGGCGGTGCAGGAGGCCGTGGTGGCGTAGGGTGGCGCAGGGCAGAGCTGAGCTCGTGCAGGGGAGACGCGCGTGGGCAGGGGCGATCCGGCCGGGCTTCGGCTAATTTTTCGGCGACCTTCCGGTGATCGGTTTGAGCCGATTTTTAGTGAGTAGCTTCGTCTCTACCATGTATTCGTTATACTTTAATTTCGTGAATTTAGGATGAATGGTTTGCCCGGAAATTGCATTGATAGGTTATAGTTTTCGTTTGGGGTAATTTAGATTTAACCAAATTAATTAACCTAATACTAATGGGCTTCGTATATATCGTATAGGTTATTGAGATGGACGTTTCGATATATGTGAAATATTTTTCGGACGACTTTGGTCGGTGGGCGTTATATTCGGGCGCCGAACAGTTCTTGGTGGGCCCGAAACGGCTGTTCTGTAAGCGTATTTCAGGTGGAAAATTATATTTCTCACTCCGCATTATTGAAGTGGTTTAGGGGTGCAAACCCTTATTTAATTTAATATTGACATATTAAATTATTAGTTTAAATATCTATAAATTGCTTAGAATCGAAATGGGGCTTAGGGATTAATTTAAGAAAATTAATTAAATTATTTCCTATGTGATTAATTAAATTCCTATTTAAATTGAATAGGAATAGGCGGCTTAGAAATTCCCTTGAGAATTAAATGAGCTAGAGGATTATGTGAACGTGAGAGACGTGAAACTTAGACGCTATGCTAGGTTCCTCTCATTATACGTGGATTATCTGTTTAAATTATTTTAAAGGCATGTCAAGAGAAATTGAAATATTTTCTAAGGAATTAAAGAAAATATATTTGTGAGAACATGAATTGTATATGAATTTGTTTTCATATGATTTAAATGCTTTATTGTATTTTAAAGCATGCAAAGTGATTTTGAGATTTATGTTGATATTACCATGTGGATATTTTCATAAATGTGGTGCAAGACATATTTATATTGAGGCACGATTATTATTGAGGCCCCGGATGCATATTGAGTTGATATATGTGGGGTGTAATTATGTATGGATGTCTTTGTGTCGAACCGTCGCAACAACTGGCCAGGTATAGGTGTCTCCCACCTCCGGACTAGTAATCTGGGAATTTGGGATATAGGGTTGGTTGCTGCCCCATCGTGGTGGTATGCGCCAATCTCGGGTCCTGAGTATATTGCAGGAAAATGTGTCTCCCACCTACGGAATTGGGGATATAGGGTTGGTTGCTGCCCCATCGTGGTGGTATGCGCCACTCTCGGATCTTTGAAGCATGGGAGTTGCCAGTGGGGCTCTCATGCGACCGTCTTCCTTGTTGAAGTGAGAAGTTTCAAAATCACTTGGGAAGAATCGGTGCGGTGCTCGTTACTCATAGTATGAGTGAGTGCGTGTTCGTTAACCTGTTTTGGGCAAAGAGTGTTTCATGGGGTTTCTGCCATGAGGTTTATAACTCATATTGCCTTGTATAGCATTATGTGATTTCATTTGACATGTATATGTGATATTGTTACATGTGATGTTGAAACAGGTTTATATGTGTTATTATTACCTATGGATTGTGGAGCATGTTAATTATGTATTTTATTAAATGCTCAACTGATAGTGATTAATGTGAAGGAAAATGATTACATGTTGTAATTAATAAAGTATGGTAAAATGTATATTTTTATATACGTGTGATTATATACTTTTGTACCCTTGGGGGAGGCTAAGTATATTTGTGTAGTGACCTTGTGATTAGTCGAGGTTAGGGATGGATTGCAGAGATGATTTTGAGTTGATGTCTTAGAGAAGACGGGGTTAACAGTTTTGTGATGGTGATTAGTTGTGTGACCTCTTTGGAGATTTGAGGTTATGGATTTATTTTAGTCACTCTTATCTGACTGTCTGTCGGAAACGGAGTTTTTCAAGTTTTGAAAACAAACTCATAGTATTTGAAAGGAAAAACTCGTTTTCGCCTACCTCCGTAGTCAGGACAGACAACAACGGAGACCGGGGGCAAGACGGTCATTTTTACTGTGTGATTTCTTAAAGGAAAAACTATTTTATTACCTTCTCGAGATTCCGAGACTTCTTTCTCAAGATCTCGACCTGTAGAGTATTGAAAGGTGTTCCATTGTTTCACCTTTCCTTTGGATTATTTCTAAGTCTCGGGTATGAGGCTTAGTGTTGTTCAGGGCACACCTATAGTGTTGCCATTTCCTTTTCTCTGGGTTGTTGATGTCACCACCTAGGTGATTTGAGTAATTACACATGTTAGGGGCATGGATGCCAAGTGGTGGATTTTGATCCTTGTGGATATTAGAGGTGAGTGTGATTCCCTCTGTTTGGAGTTTCTGGTTAGCGTTATAGGCGCTTGATGATTTGTTAGATTGGACCTTAGGGTTGTGTACCTAGCATACGTTGGTAAGAGTAGTGTAGACTATTGGTGTGGTGCTTGGAGTACGAGTCTTAGTCGTATCTTATAGGCCCGTGTTGTGTATTTATATATATATACATATATATTTATCCCTGATATATATATATATATATATATATTCATTTACGGTAGCATGTGAGCACGTACCTTGGGTTTTCGTGGCTGGGTTATGTTGTGGGCTATGTATCTCACTAGGTGGTTTAGCATTACCTAAACTATTAGAGGATGTGGTAGTTAGAGTATCCTTTCCCACTGAGCTTATTTGCTCACAGGGGTATTTCACTTGCCCCCTGGTATTCACACGCCAGGTTGCAGGAAACATACGACTATGAGCAGGATGCAGTGCAACGGCAGTTTTCTTTAGTTTCTTGTTACAGGTTTTGGAGTTGCGTTGGGTGATGCGGTTACGGATGCAGCACGACTGGTTTTGGGGACGGTAGTCGTTTTCTGTTAGCTTCCTTACCCATGTTTTGTGGGATTGTCATTTATCTCTTTTGGCAGCCAGTCTGTTGGCATATCCCTATCGGTGTATCATTTATTTCCTGTATTTATTCTTTCAGGATGTTATTGTATCTATTCTGTACAACTAGACATTCTTCTGTATTCTTATTCGAGCATTTGTGGCTCTGTTGATGTTAGAGGGTTTGGAGAGGTTTTGGTTTCTTTCCACTACCTCGACCCTAGTAGGATTGATGAATGTGGGGCTTGGAAGCCATTGTTATTATCGAATTGCTATTGGCAGGTTATTGTGTTGTGGTTGGTTGTCCGGATGTTCCATTTACAAACGGAACTCTGCCGGATTTTCGTTAGATTCCGCTGCTTTGTTTATTATTCATTTGGGTATGAAAAATACAGTTCTATCATTATTCCATACGTTTTCATGGCTAATGATATCTTAGTTGGTTGCTCATCATAATGATCACATCCTGGATTCCTTGGATATCCCAGTTCGGGAGTCTTAGGAATTTAGGAACGTGTCAGCATGGTATTAGAGCATTTTACCCTTTTGTGGGTGTTTGATGACCTTCAGTCATTGGTTTTCATTTGTTTTCGTTTCTTTTTACTTCCGCATTCACTCCCTTAACTCTTAGGCTTGGGTTTCGGAGTCCTAGGAAAGTGGGGCGTGACAGGCAGGTTTACTTTGAAGCCGAGATCTCTATGACTGTACATGTGAGTTTTCCCGACCCATGGAAAAGTCCATCCTGACCTGATCAGGTCAAGAAAGACCCGAGATCCGAGACTATGACCCGACCATTGTGTCCGCGTCTTAACACCGATTGATATATCATCCCCATTGTCCGGGAAGTAGCACGACCCGATCATCATATTTATTGTTGCCCCGACCCGAAGAGTATTTTTTTTTTTTTGAAGGAACTCTGAGGTTCTAGAAGATACTTGTAGCTCAAGGCAATGGCATGATATAGGATTTGTATAGCTGACGTGTAAAGTAAGATGTCGTGTAAAGTTGAAAATGTTGCCCTAATGGGCCAAAGGCCCATTAGGAAGATGTATATAATTCAATGAAAAGTAATGAGAAAAGGATATCTTTGTGTTGTGCAAATATTGTATCTACACAATGGCGCCGTCTGTGGGAAATTAGGTCAGATCACCGACCATCTTCCTACCTCCAAAAAAAAAAAAGCTGAGTAAAACCCAGATACACCTTTCATACCATCCTCATTGTCCAGATATAACGATGCCGGTAACCAGATCCCATTCTGAAGCACTGATTCCCGACACCGGACAACCAAGCGCCCCACCATCGATTGAAAATCTCCTGCAGCAGCTGGTGGAGGCGGAGAAACGCAGCCAGGCCGCCGAGGCAAGGAGCCTGGCGGCGGAAAGGAGGAATGAGGAACTCCTCGCGAGATTGAATCAGGCAACTATCCCACAGATAGTTCCCGATCAATCACAGACCCAAGGTGATGCCCAAACACGAGAGGAGCATGGTGAAACATCTCACCGGCCAGGCAAGGCCCCGGCTACCGGCGATACTCCAGTTATCGACGAACCTCTGACGTCGCAGAAGCTCCAAGAGATGATGGCAGAATTTCAGAAGAAAGTCATGAATGATCTGAGAGCCAGATCCACTGATGACCAGGCCCTCAGAGCCTCTGCCGACTCGGTTCAGTCGCCCTTCAGTGTGGAGATCACCCAGGAACCCTTCCCAAGGAAGTTCGTCATTCCCAGATTCACTCCTTACGACGGAACGAAGGATCCCGAGGAGCATATCTACCAGATCCACCAGAAGATGACGATGTACGCCGAGAACGAAGCCCTGCTATGCAAAGTATTCCCGACCAGTCTTATCGATGCACCGCTCCTCTAGTTCAGAAAGCAACGGCCGAGATCCATTGGCAGCTGGCAGCAATTATCCGATCTCTTTGTGGCGCAATATTTCGGGAACAAGAGGCAGAAGAAGACCATCTCGAGCCTCTTCACCATGACTCAGGAAAAGGGCGAATCCCTCAAGAGCTTCCTGTCCCGATTCAATGTCGAGTCGTCCTCCATCGACAACTGCGACCAACACTCTGCCGTGGAGGCCTTCAGGATGGCTCTCATCCCGGGGACCAAGTTTCACCAATCACTTGTGAAGCGACCTCCCTCGGGAATAGGAGAACTCAATTCCAGGGCGCAAGGCCACTTGAGAATCGAAGAGGAAGAAGCAACCCGACAGAGGAGAGCGGCACTGGTCAGTGTGGAAATGAAATCAAAGGATAAAACGTCAGACAAATCCCGACATGATATGAATCGCAAACGCTCGAATCCCCCGAGCCACTCTTCATCTCAGTTTCCCCCTCAACCCGATAGACGTGCAAAGATTGAAGAGAAGATTACTCCATTAAAAGTGACGCTTGCCAAGCTTTTCCAGGAGAACAAAGCTCGAGGAATCTTCCAAACTCCTCCCCCAATCAGGCAACCCCTTGACCAAAGGGATAGATCCAAGCATTGCGCCCTTCATGGTGATTTTGGCCACACGACCAACGATTGCCAAAACCTGAGACGCCAGGTGGAAGGAATGATAGCCCGAGGGGAACTGAAGGATTATATCCAGAGGGATGGTCCAAGGACCAACCCACCAGCACAATATAACCAACGGAATCAGGGTCCTGCTCACCCGGTCAGGATCATCAATATGATCCATGGGGGTCCCGATCCACAAAGCAGCGAAGGATCGAGACGCACACAAATGAGAAGAGCACATCAGATCGCCAGGATATCTGGGATAAACGAGATCCACCACCGAACGGGGCAATCTCAGATACTCTTCTCCCAGGAGGACCTACGGCACATCCAGGTCCCGCACGAGGACCCGCTAGTCATCACTCTGATGGTCTCGGGATGTCTTGTGAAGAGGGTCATGATTGACCCGGGAAGCAGCGCCAACATCATGACCAAATGGGCTTTTGATAAATTGGAAATCAACCCGAGTGACATCGCGACTTCCCGAAACCCAATTGCCGGGTTCGACGGAAAACAAGTCGAGCCTCTCGGGGAGGTCAGGCTACCTGTGACGGCGGCCCAGAGAACTCTGTCCGAAACTTTCGTGGTGGTGGACGTGAAACCATCGTACAATCTTCTTATGGGAAGGGGATGGATACACAGAATGCAGGGGGTACCGTCAACTCTCCACCAAATGATGAGGTGCGTTGGCCCAAATGGGTACGACATAATCGACATCAGAGGGGATCAAGTGGCGGCCAAGCAATGCTACGCCGTCACCATCAAAGAAATGAAGGACAATCCCGATCGAAAGAGATCCCGAGAGGACGATCATGACCTGGAGTCCAAATAGCAACTACAGGACGGGGAGTCGGGTCCCCCGATCGTGGCAGAGCCTCTGCAGCCGGTGTCTGTAATGCCCGATAAGGTCACCTACGCAGGTACAAGCCTCACCACTTGTGAATTGAATGAACTGACAACATTCCTACAGGACAATCATGACGTCTTCGCGTGGGAGCATACTGATATGCCCGGCATCGACCCCTCCATAGTCCGACACACATTACATGTCGATCCAAATATTCGACCCGTTCGACAAAAACAAAGGCGAATGGGGGGCCAAAGGAACCAAATCATAGCCGACGAGGTGTCAAAGTTGCTCGAAGCCGGATTCATCAGAGAGGTCCATTATCCCGAGTGGCTGTCCAATGTGGTTGTTGTGCAAAAAAAGAACGGGAAATGGCGAGTCTGCGTCGACTTCACCGACTTAAACAAAGCTTGCCCGAAAGACAGTTTCCCCCTGCCCAAAATAGATCAAATGGTCGATGCTACTGCAGGCTACGGGAGGTTAACCTTCCTGGATGCCTACTCGGGTTACAACCAAATCCCGATGGACCCAGGGGATGAGGAAAAAACCTCTTTCATTACGGAAACAGGTACCTATTGCTTTAGAGTTATGCCTTTCGGACTAAAAAATGCAGGAGCCACCTTTCAAAGACTGGTGAACAGGATATTTAAAGGGATGATGGGCACAGTAGTCGAGGCTTACATTGACGACACGGTTGTCAAGAGCAGAAATAAGACTGACCACTTGGGGCATCTCCGTAAGGTGTTTGATACCCTGAGGAAACACGGGATGAAGCTCAATCCAGCAAAATGCTCCTTCGGGGTGTCCTCGGGACAGTTTCTGGGACACATAGTTGATCGGTCGGGCATTCAAGCCAGTCCGACCCAAGTAAAGGCTCTGCTCGAAACCAAAGAGCCATCCACACACAAAGAAGTTCAAATCTTGACCGGAAGGGTCGTGGCATTAAGCCGATTCATTGCAAGGCTGACCGACCGTTGCCGACCCATCTTCCAGGAGATCAAGGCAAGGAAGGGAGAAGTGTGGGGACCCGAGCAAACTAAAGCCCTGTCCCGATTGAAGGAGTACATGCTCAAGCCTCCCATTCTTGTAACACCCGAGCCCGATGATGTCCTGCTCTTGTATCTGGCAGTATCATCAGTTTCAACTAGCGCCGTGCTCATCAGAGAGGAGAGGAACCTCCAGATGCCCATCTTCTACACCAGTAAGGCACTAGCCGATCCCGAGACACGGTACAACAAGCAGGAAAAGTTGGTCTTATCCCTGATCAAAGCCAAACGACGTCTCAGGCATTACTTCGAAGCTCATCATATCATTGTCCCCACTACCACTCCCATTCGTGTACTTATGGCAAAGCCCGATCTTTCCAGAAGAGTTTCCAAATGGGCCATTGAACTGGGAATTTATGACATAACTTACGTACCCAGAGTCTCGATCAAAGGACAGGCCGTGGCCGACTTCCTCTTGGAAGGGGAAACCGAGGAGATCGATCAGCCCGATGAGTTGGTAACGTGGAAGTTATTCGTGGACGGTTCAGTGTGCGCCAATGGAGCAGGTGTCGGGCTGGAAATACATACTCCCGACGGGACTAAGTTACAAGCCTCGGCACAATTACAATTCTCAGCCACCAACAATGAGGCAGAGTACGAGGCAGTTATATCAGGATTGAGATTAGCCAAGAGCCTTCAAATTCAATCCCTATCCGTGTACAGTGACTCCCAGCTAATTGTCAGGCAAATAACCGGTGAATACGAGACAAGGGATTCGAAAATGGAATCTTACAGAGCGCTGGTGCTCAAGGAATCAGAAAGTTTTCAAAAGTTAACATTCAGCCAAATCCCTCGGGAAGAAAACACCTCGGCCGATCACTTGGCGAATCAGGCATCCGCAGCTGGTGAAGACATGACTCGAGTAGTACTGACCGACTTCATCACTGCACCGAGCATCATAAAGCCCGCTGAATTGATATGTCTAGTTCCCCGAGAACCAAGCTGGATGGATCCTATAATTGACTATCTAAATCTCGGGACTCTACCGACTGATAAGGCAGAGGTAAGGAAAATTAGAATGAAGTCAGCCCGGTACTCGATCATCCAGGGCCAGCTCTACAGAAAATCTTTCTCGGGTCCGAATCTACGGTGCGTAACTCCTTCCGAGGCAGAGACAGTAATGCAAGAGATACATGCTGGAGCTTGTGGAAATCATTCGGGTGCCCGGTCTCTTGCCTATAAAATCCTGTCCCAGGGTTATTTTTGGCCCTACCTATCCCGAGATTCGGAGGAATATATGCGCAGGTGCAAAGCCTGTCAGATGCACGGTGATGCCATACTGCAGCCCCCGGAATTCTTGAACCCGACAATCGTCCCGCACCCTTTTGCCCGATGGGGAATGGATATAGTCGGACCACTTCCAAAAGCCATCAGGAAGAATACCCATGTACTCCTCGCCACCGACTATTTCACCAAATGGGTTGAGGACGAGGCTTATCCATCAATAAAGGGGAGCCATGTAGTCAAGTTCATATGGAATCACATCATCTGCAGGTTCGGGGTACCTCGGACCATCATGATGGACAACGACACCAACCTAGACTGTGAACCGGTCAGGTCGTTTCTGGCCCAGCACGGAATCAATCAAAACACCTCCTCTGTAGGATACCCGCAAACCAATGGACAAGCAGAAAGGACCAATCGTTCCATCTTCAGCACTCTGGCAAAGAAACTCGAGAAGGCCAAAGGAGCATGGTTGGACAAGTTGCCGGAGGTACTATGGTCGTATAGAACCACTCCCCGACAACAGACCGGTGAAACACCTTTTGCCATGGCATATGGGGCAGAAGCCGTAATCCCCACGGAGTATGCCGTCCCGACGCTGAGATCACTGGCCTGGGATGAGAAAACAAATAATCAATGCTTGTCACACGAGCTCGACCTACTGGAAGAAAAAAGAGAAATTGCCGGGATAAGGCTGGCAGCTTACCAACAACGGGTCAGGAATCACTTCAATAAAAGAGTAAAAAGGAGGGGATTCCAAGTTGGAGACATGGTCGTCAGACGGAAAATTGGACATGTGGGCAAACTCCAAGAGCCATGGGAGGGACCCTACACCGTCACTGAGGTAGTTGGGCGCGGGGCTTACCGACTACTCAGAAATTTTGATAATCGAAGGGAGCCTAACACACAAAATGCATCCCGACTCAAGAGGTATTATCCCTAGGGATACTCTATTTCAATTACTGTAAAGAAAGGCCACTGGAGCCCGAAAGATAAAAATAGAAGGTCAATTTCTTCCCGATCATATCTAAGCATACCTAAAGCGTCTCCATGATTATATAAATTTAAAAACCTAAGTCTTGAATCCTCTCCATGGGCCCAAAGCGCCCGAGAGATCTTCACAGACCCACCAGTGGTCGGGTTTTACAAAAATCATTTTCAAAACCAAAGTGTTGCATCCTCTCCATGGGCCCAAAGCGCCCGAGAGATCTTCACAGACCCACCAGTGGTCGGGTTTTATCTCAAAACCTAAGTCTCGAATCCTCTCCATGGGCCCAAAGCGCCCGAGAGATCTTCACAGACCCACCAGTGGTCGGGTTTTATCTCAAAACCTAAGTGTTACATCCTCTCCATGGGCCCAAAGCGCCCGAGAGATCTTCACAGACCCACCAGTGGTCGGGTTTTATCTCAAAACCTAAGTGTCGAATCCTCTCCATGGGCCCAAAGCGCCCGAGAGATCTTCACAGACCCACCAGTGGTCGGGTTTTATCTCAAAACCTAAGTGTAGAATCTCTCCATGGGCCCAAAGCGCCCGAGAGATCTTCACAGACCCACCAGAGGTCGGGTTTTATCTAAAAACCTAAGTGTTGAATCCTCTCCATGGGCCCAAAGCGCCCGAGAGATCTTCACAGATCCACCAGAGGTCGGGTTTTATCTCAAAACCTAAGTGTTGAATCCTCTCCATTGGCCCAAAGCGCCCGAGAGATCTTCACAGACCCACCAGTGATCGAGTTTTACAAAAATCAGTTTCAAACCTATGTGTTGAATCTCTCCATGGGCCCAAAGCGCCCGAGAGATCTTCACAGATCCACTAGCGGTCGGGTTTTATCTGAAAACCCAAATGTAGAATCTCTCTATGGGCCCAAAGCGCCCGAGAGATCTTCACAGACCCACCAGAGGTCGGGTTTTATCTCAAAACCTAAGTGTTGAATCCTATCCATGGGCCCAAAGCGCCCGAGAGATCTCACAGACTTATGGTCTGATGGCATCAGTAGTCCTACCAAGCTACAATTCAAAATCCCAATTTTTATTAATGAAGCGTCGGATCATGCATATTCCCGGCAAAGATTGAATAGGTGAATTCACTTATATTAAAAGGGGCCGCAGTGGCCAAGGCTGATACAACAAAGCTTTGACAAAGTCGTTGCAAACAAAATAAAAAAGCAAAAATCTAAAGGAAAAGCCCTATTCTTCCACCGGAGGGTCCTCATTGCCACCTGAGGCTTGGTTCTCGAGGGATTGTGCTTGGGGCTCATCCAGGCCACAATGACAAGGCGGAACGGGCAAGGGACCCTGAAGGAACTCACCAAACGCCAGGTCCTCAGGTTCCGCCTCGGGATCAGCATACGGAGGCCCCACTCCTATGCTGAGATGAAGGTCTTCTATGGTCGGGATGTATCGGTCACCCTCAGACTTTTGAAGCTCAGTTATGCATTCCCGCCAGCCCTGCTCGTAACGGTACTTGCTTGTCAGCACAAAACGAGCGATCATCTGGTTGCCTCCCTTGTGACACATTTCTACCCGAGATCTCTCCACACCTAGTGCATTCTCAACCTCGACCTTCTCCTCAAGCAGCTGCAGCCCCGAAGTCTTTAACTTCTCAATTTCTTCGGTCAGTGCCTGAACTTGAAGAGTTAGGACTTCCCGAGCCTGGACTTCTCAGTTAGCCATCTGTTCAGCCTCCCGAGCCTTACCCTCAAGGTCGGAAATCGTTGCCTTGGCAGCTGCAAGCTCTAGGGTCGCCGCCTTGGCAGATGCGAGCCCTTCCTCTGCTGCGACGGCCCGGTATATCAAGGACTGAATCTTCTCGTTGGCCTTCTTGAGCTGTTCCAAGGCCTTGACACACCCAGCTTTGTGGACCTGAACATCCCGATTCAGGGCGTTAATGACTCGGGCATCTTCCTCAAGCTTGCAATTATACGCTTGTGTAGCGTGAAGCATCTGAAAGCAAGGATGTTAGCACAAAAGATCAGGGATGAAATAGAAGCCAAATACACGAGCGTAGAGAAATTATTACCTTCATTGCAAGCTCGGGCCCGTCCAGAGCCAGGTCCATCCTGTCGTACCGCCCCATGGCCAACCTATCAGCCGGGGTCCACACCCCAGGGCCATCTCTCGCAGAGCTTCAGGGTTGTCGATCGTCTTATCCGCCACCCCTACATATGGATGACCCTTTCGAGTATCCAGCCTGAAGCGAGGGCCATGGGGAACGTCTCTCCCACTCTCAGCAGTTTTCTCGATCTCTCTATTGTCCTGTTTCCTGACATTTTTAGAAATGGCAGTACTCAGCTTGGATGGTCGGGATCGATCCTGTTCCTCATCATCAGAGCCTAGGTCTCGGACATCCGATACTGAGGAAGGAACACCCAGTGCAACGCTTCTGCTAGAACTGGGTCTGACTGAATGATCTGCCCGAGGAGGATCCGCCCGAGGAGGACTCAGACTCGCACCTCCCAAGCTCGGGACCAGGGCACGACCATCCCCGACCTCAGCCTCATCCGATGCACCAATTCGCGGGCCATCAGTAGGGGGAGGCGGGGGTGTGACGGGATGACTCTCTGCCGGAATAGGAGGGGGGAGCGTGCCAACAGGCTCTCCGGTGAATCCTGCCGATTGATTGCTTGCTGGATTCTCACTAACTGGCGGTATATCGGGATTTTCAGAGACTAGAGGGATATCAACCCCACAGATGAAGGATGTAGAGCTAGTATCAACCCTTCTGGCCCTCTTGATAGAAAGTTGGGGCAGGCTAACCGCCTTCCTTTTCCGTTGATCCCCAGACATTTTTCTCTTGAGCTTCTTGGTTCCTGATGACTTGGACTTCAACCTCCTTGACCCTGACGTAGTCGCAACAGAACCCGAGGCGATCCTTGAAGCTGATTCTCCCGATGCAAACTCCTGCAATACAGATCCAGTCAGGCAATTCTGGCTATCCATTAAATCCTGACTCCACACTTTAGCATGCAACAGTTCAAATCGAGACCGTATATACCCGACCTCCCTTTTCTCCCGAGGAACTTTCAGGAAATCCATCACTTGCGTACCCAACTTATCATTGCACATTTCGCAGTGGCAAGAGGCTCGGGTATGAAAGCTCTTAAACTCAGGGAGTCGGGTGGGCTGGAATACATGGTAGACAGGGATGTTGATAGCATCGGGATGTCTCCACTGACCACTCACTATTATCATCCTCTCTTGTTGGATGTCGGGACGTTATCACACAACTTCCTCTTGACGTACGAAGTCAGGTTGTACTGACCCCTATTATCCTTCTGTTCTTGAAGTTTGTAGGAAAGCAGAAGCTCGGCCAAACCTAAGTCTAGATTCAGTTCCTTATTAATGAACAAGATCATGGCCAGGATCCTATAAAAGTTGGGATCGACTTGAAGGGGGGCCAGACCCAAAGTGGCCAAAGTCAGGAGGAAGAAAGGGTGAATGGGAAACTTTAGTATAGCCAGGTGAAATGAGGAAAGCAGTATCTCCCCATCCTTCAGACCTTCCCCGATCCTAAAATCTTTGTCTCGAGGGTAGTGCCTAACCTCAACCCCTTCAGGGATCCTGAGGCTCCTAAGTTGAGCGTCTTTCCTATATTTGGCTGGGAGAGGGTCAGTGCAGAAGTTCTCCTCCTCCTCGGCATCCTGACCCGTCTCGACATCATCCTCTACTGACCGATCCCCCGCTTCCTGATTGACTTCAGGGGGACTAGACCTAGTAACCCGAGTAATCTCTACGGAGGGGGTGCTCACCGAAAGTTCGGGATCAGTAACGGTCAGGTCAGTGTCTGCCACTTGCAAGTCGCTAACCGACCTGGTGTCATCACTCCCGGACATACTTGACGAAAGGTAGAAAATTGAAAAGAACAACTTACAAAAGGTGAAGATTCCGGCTGTCTCCCCTTATACTCTTCTCCGGCTAAACGATTCACAGAAACCGACAACTGTACCAATGATCAGGGATGTGTGCGCCCGGTCAAACTCTTCGCAACAAGGTTCAAAACACTCCGCACAGTAGAAAACTCGACCAAGATCGTTAAAGTTCACCGGAATTGATGAGGCGATCTAGGGATTTTATAGATTCGAAAGTGGGTTTATGTTTGCTGAAAAATGCTTAAAGTATTGCAAAAGGGAGAGCAAGAGCAAATTCAAAAGAGAGTAAATGCAAAAGTGATGCAAGTGTGGCATATGCGGATTATATAGATAGGTGTGACTTTTCGTCTACCCGGGTCAGGGTATCGGATCGACATGACCCGGACCATCTCACGCGAATCTATGCCATCCTAGCCACAAATTCAAAATCGTAATAATGACGACAACTGTAGCATTTAACGCGTCCCGCGTCATCCGGCATGCTTCTCCTCATCTTCTGCCACGTGTCCCGCGCACCAACTCTGAGGACTTTTCGATGGGCCTTAAGATTCTTCCACCTAATGGGCCCATTGAATACAGGCCCATGAGATGAAAGAGGGCCTGTGTACATGTGAGTTTTCCCGACCCATGGAAAAGTCCATCCTGACCTGATCAGGTCAAGAAAGACCCGAGATCCGAGACTATGACCCGACCATTGTGTCCGCGTCTTAACACCGATTGATATATCATCCCCATGGTCCGGGAAGTAGCACGACCCGATCATCATATTTATTGTTGCCCCGACCCGAAGAGTATTTTTTTTTTTTTGAAGGAACTCGGAGGTTCTAGAAGATACTTGTAGCTCAAGGCAATGACATGATATATGATATGTATAGCTGACGTGTAAAGTTGAAAATGTTGCCCTAATGGGCCAAAGGCCCATTAGGAAGATGTATATAATTCAATGAAAAGTAATGAGAAAAGGATATCTTTGTGTTGTGCAAATATTGTATCTATAATGACGGTACTGATTGTGATACGGATTTTCGAATGTGGAATTGTCGGTATCAGAATCTTCCACATCATGATTACCGATTTCCTGCGCCGCCAGGCGCTGGGTTAACTCTGCCACTTGCCTCTGCAAATCCTCAATCATAACATCCTGAACGTTACGATCACGGTACGGGACTTCCTCATTCGGAACCTGCCCACGACGACCACCACGACCACAACCACGATTATTAGCCATCGAAAACTGATGGAAATACCGCTTCAGGAAAATGCTGAGCTCTGATACCAATTGACGCCGGACAGAATAAAGATTATTTTGTAGGCTAATGCAATATGTACTTTGCAAGGGAAAAACAAGAGAATTTCAACCCAAAAATTCAGAGAACACTCTGGAATTTTATATAATTGTTTATAATCAAGAATGAATAAAAAAAACAACCCACAAGCCGGGTTTAAATAGCTGAAAATCGAACCCTAATGGGATTTTTGCAAAATATAGCAAAACCCTAAAAGTCCTACCAAAACAAAATACGGAAAAAAATAAAAATATTGCCAAAAATCTGACCCAAATCGGGTTCAGAATCATCTCCTAATTGACAAATAAAAGATTACCATAAATAGCAAAAATTAACTAAAAATAAATATTTGAAAAGATAAACAGCGGATTTGGGGCTCGAAACGATGTGCACCAGCGTAGCTGGGTGGCCACGACGTCCGCGCCGAGATTAGCTTTCCGAATTGGGGTCACGGGCGCAAATCCGACACTTGTAGCTCCAGTTATGGCCAAAAAACCGACGCATGCACGGAAACTGCCCCAAATTAGGCTAGATCACGATTTCTTGCCATCCTTGCGATGATCCTCCCGCTCCAGGTAATCAAGTGCCATCAATGAGCAATTTGACAGCTCGGCATCGTCTGACTCGGATCCCCCTGCATCAGTAAAGATTAGAGGCTTGGTACCTAAACAAAGCATCAAGTCTCGTGTTTGATTCTTGTTGAATGCAAACAATTTATTGCAGACATAAGTTGAGCCTTACACAATTCGTGTGTGGATCCGCTTTGCACGGGTCCCGTGAGTTATTCGAGGTGAAAATCCCCGAACAGTTCGGTTATTGAAAAAAAATTCTCGTATAACACAGTCTAAAATAAATAAGAAAAAGATCGCCTTCGTTAATTTAATAATCTTTCTGAACCAAAAAGAATGTTTTTATACCTTAATAAATAAATTACCTCTTTTTACAAAACTCAAAAATAAGAAAATGAAAAAGATTACACCCAAACATAAGCTCTTGAACAAATATTTTCCTTTTAACAAGACCAATTAAAAGTACTAAAGGAACAAATAATATTGTTTTTTTTTTTAATATGAATTTTATTTTGTAAAAAGAGGTAATTTATGGGTCCTCCTTAAAGAAGATGAGTACGGTTATATAAGTGGAGTTTTAAGTGCAAATATCTCCTTCTAGTTCAAAAATAAAAATAAATTCATGAAGGAATAAAATATTAAACACTAAGAAGAAACAATATTTAAATTGGAACAGCTTCGTTCCAATAACACTTTGCCTCCAGCCTATCTATGGTTGATGTATGTATTAAGTATGATATTAGAGGACCGCTCATTAATACTCATTTGACACTGAAAGGTAAATAAGAAGAAATCTGGACCGGGTGGGATGAAAGAGTTTCTAGATCCTTCACCATGAAGTCTTATGTTCAAATCCTCCCAACTACGTTAGCTGGCCCAGATTATCCCGATTACCGAAAAAAAAAGAAGGTAAATTAGAAAGAAATTAAGCAATTTTTTTAGGTGATATGGATACCAAATCAAGTATCTAAATATATCATGACACGTCAATGATAGAGCTTGGTTCCAAAATGGTCAACTCATTGCAAGAAAATCACATTATATACTATATATACATGTATATAATTAATTTTTTCATCAATTAATTGGTTTTGTTTTTATGCTTCATACATTTGAATACGTGCAGCCTTATCAAAAGGATCAAATTGGGGTCACAATAGTGACCAATTGGTTTGTGCCACTAACACAGTGGGCCTCAAGCAAGAAGGCAGCCCAAAGGGCCATTGAGTTTTTGCTTGGATGGTTAGTACTCTATTGATTTCCCCCCCTAAATTATTTGTCTATATGTTAAGAATTGGTTTAATAATCAAAAACCATATGAATGACTTTTTTTTTTTTTTTATTGCTTATATATATACAAGGCTAACCTTTGAAATTATACATGTTGCCCTTTGTTTTTTTTTTTAATGTTAGTTCAATACACCCACTCCCCACATGTGCTCCCTTAGAGGGCCTGAACCCCTAACCTCCCCCTTTATGAGGAAATGTTATACCATTAGACTACAAGATCTTTAGTATGTAGTGCCTATTTGTTAACACCGTAAGTTCTACGTATTAGCAATAGTAGATTCAAGTGCATGCTAGGAGTGGACAGTGTTTAAAAAAATATAAAAAAGAAGAAGAAAATGTAGAAAGGAAAACAAATTGAGAAGAAAAGGAAAAAAAAAATCAAGTAATTTTGAAAGTAAAATCAATTAGAGTTCTGTCCAAGAAGAAAAAGTTAACATGCTTAAGAAAGTTATAGGAATCTTAAGACTAAATTTAACGAGAAATGTTAAATATAATGAAAATAAGTTAATGATATAATCATGAATGATGTGGATACATCAACTACATGTGTTCATTATAAAAAATTAAAATTAATTATTAAAAAAAAAAGTGAAAAGGATGAGTATTGTTTTTAGGTAAATATTGAAGTGATCTTAAAATTGGAATTCAAGGAATAGAATGAAAACTAATTAATATCACAACTTATTATTTTCTTGCGTCATGATATTATCATGAATTTATTTTCATGAAGTGTAGCATTGCTCAAATTTATAAAAAATAAAAAATAAAATTGAAATATAAATTTACAATTTTGTTATTTCAAGTAGGGCTTTGTATTTTGTTATGTATATTATTTGGTAAAAAGTTGAAATATTATGATATACTAAATATATCGGAATTGTGCTAATATTTTATGTAATGTGCAGGTTTCTAGACCCAATGACATAAGGTTATTACCCCCAAATTATGCAGTCTTTGGTGGGAAATAGATTGCCCAAATTCACCGAGTCGCAGTCGAAGATGCTACAGAATTCTTATGATTTTCTGGGTGTAAATTATTACACATCAAACTATGCATCTAATGTTATGTCCTACAATGGAGTTAATCTTAGCTATTCAACGGACAACCACGCTAATCTTACCTGTACGCCTCAAAACATAGTCATCATAAAGTTAATTAATTATGGGTTAATTTCAGTAAACCCCCTATACTATTCACATTAATCAACTAACCCCTTGTGTGTCCACTTTGCCCCCTCTACTATTGAATTTCATCAAATTACCCCATTATCTCACATTTTGAGTCAAAATGCCTAAACTACACTCAATAGTATAAGGGGGTTTGTTGATTCAACCATTTAAAAAATTTATTAATTTCAAAATTTCATTTTTTTCCGAAAACCTGCAACATATGAAAAAAAAAAAAATTTCAAAATTTTTTTTCCGAAAACCTGCAAAATATGGAAAAAAAAAATTTCAAAATTTTTTTTACAAAAAATCTGTTTTTCCGAAAACCTGCAACATATGAAAAAAAAATATATTAAAAATTTTTTTTGCAAAAAATCATTCTTTCTCGAAAACCAGCAACATATGAAAAAAAAAAATTTCAAAATTTTTTTTTTTTTCATATTTTTTCCGAAAACCGGCAACATATGAAAAAAAAAAACTTTCAAAATTATTTATTTTTTTTCATATTTTTTCCGAAAACCTGCAACATATGAAAAACATATTTTTTTCATATTTTTTTTCTGAATTTATAATTTTTGTGAAAAATATAATTGATTTTTGAAAAATAAATATTTTAAATGGTTGAATCAACAAACCCCCCTTATACTATTGAGGGTAGTTTAGGCATTTTGACTCAAAATGTGAGGTGAGGGGATAATTTGATGAAATTGAATAGTATAAGGGGCAAAGTGGACTCATAAATGGTTAATTGATTAATGTGAATAGTATAGGGGGATTTACTCATTAATTATTCATATATTTTTTAATTGTCTATTTCTTTAACAAAATTAATATTTGTACATTGAATTTATTGTAGCGGTAAAAAATGGAGTTCCCATTGGTCAACCGGTACTTATTCTCGCCTCTCTCTCTCTCTCTCTACTTGGAAGATGACAGTGACACCATATACTTTTCTTATATTGGACGAAGTCTCATGCATAAATTTTTTAATAAACATACATTAAACTATATATAGATCTGTACGATATTTACTAAGCAAATTATGGTGTAATTGTTTTGCAGACTGACTTGAGCTGGCTTTACATATATCCCAAAGGAATTCGATCACAAATGCTATACATAAAAGATAGATATGGCAATCCTCCAAATTACATTACTGAGAATGGTGAGTCATGCATGCATGCAACATGTAATTATATTCATTTCAAATGTGACATATGAACTTATCGATCTAATGAATAAAGTAAATCTATCTATCTATCTATATATATATATATATATATTGCAGGGGTTGCAACAGCAAATAATAACTCTTTATCCACTGAAGAAGCCTTGAAAGATAAAGTGCGAATATACTACCATTACGGTTATTTGTCCTATCTATTAAAAGCTATTAAGTGAGTATTTTCATATTTTATTTACCCAAAAAAAAGGTATTTTCATATTTTATGTAAATGTAATTTTTTTGGTGCAGGGAGGGCGCCAACGTGAAAGGATACTTTTTATGGTCATTTCTCGACGATTTCGAGTGGAATGCTGGTTACACAGTTAGGTTTGGTATCAATTGTGTGGATTTTAAAGATGGGTTGAAAAGATATCCCAAACATTCAGCTCTTTGGTTGAAGAAGTTTCTCAAAGTGAAGTAACTCTAATGATGAGGGAAGTTAAGGCTGCGTTCAATAACGTTTCTGTTTTTCGTTTATGTGTTTTTAAGGAATAGAAACAAAAAACATTCTACTTAGGAGAAATAAAAAAACAGAAATGTTATTTATTAATTCCAATTGTTCTTACAATTATTGGAACAGAAACAAATAATAATGTTTAATAACACATTTGAATAAATTAAATATACTATTAAACTCAACTATCACAAGTTAAAGTTACAACTTCTAATGATTAATTAATTATAACATTAATTTTTAAAGTCTACAAAACGAAATAATATTCAAACATATGATAATATGAATCACTATCTTCGGTAGTTGTTCCACAATACATTTGAGATTGAATCACGATCTCCATTCATTAGTTGCACTTGATCTTGAGTAACCCTTATATCTGCTGGTATTTAAGGTGTTAAGGTACTAGTTGACCCTTCATCTTCAACTATGATATCCTCATTTTCATGTTTATTAATTATTACTATCATGAAATGATGTTTATTAATCATTACTATTCTCGTAATTTTTTTTTCGGTAAATAACAATTCTCGTAATGTTGAAAACAAGAAACAAAGAACTCGTTTAATAAAACAATTGTTTCACAAGTTTCCTACAATATGTTTTTAGAATTATAGTATGTTATTTATTGCATACTAACATAAAATTATTATATTTAATAATTAAAAATATATATAATAAATTATATATTTTTGTCTCATAAATTCAAACTAGTATATAAAATTTTACATATTAAAATTTATTTTATATCAATTAAAAATATTTTATTGTGTAATGAATTTTTTATTATTTAAATAATATATTATTATTTAATATAATGTATTATATATTTAAAATAATATATTTGTTGTAATGGAAAAAATTAAAAGTGAAAGAGACGAATGTGAATTTTGAGTTAAATGAAGAAAATGCTTCAAAGGTGAGTTGGTGAGAGAATAAAGCAAAATAGTAAAAAGCATAATATAGGCAAATAGTAAAAATCAATAAAGGCAACAGTGAAAAAAAAACGTTTCTCTTGCTACAGTAGAGAAACAAGTGAAACAACTTTTTTATGTTTCTCAATTTTATGTGAAACATTTCTCATTATTTTGAAACATAAACAATTTATTAAACATTATTATTGTTTCTATTTCTGCTTTTTGGTCGATGGGAACAAAAAAACAAGAAACGGAAACGTTAGTGAACGCACCCTAAAAGACCCTATGTTTTTCTTATAAATTAAATTTTCTCCATTTTAATATCTTTTGTTTGATTCATGGGCTGAAAATATATTCCAAATATTCAGTTTTTTTTCGTTGAAGAGGTTCCTCATGTGAAAAGACTATTTTCCTTCTTTTTTTTTTTACATTTTTTTGTTGGCTTATAAAGAAATATACTCTGTCTTGTAATATCTTTTGTTTGTAATAATGAGCGATGTGAAAAGTCTGTTTTTTCTGTTGTTCCCTTATAAATGAAAAATAATCTCTCTCGTAATATCTTCTATTTGATCCATGTATTTTTGTTGTTCTTATTTACTTATTATTTCACATTTTTCGGCAAAGAGATACGCTAACTCTTCTTATTGTTTGGTTTCAAACTGGAGTCATGTAGAATAGGTCGCTAGTTCGGGTGCCGAATGACAGTATTTTTAGTGGTGTTTTTCAGACCAAAGTTCATCATTTATGCTTCGTTTGATTGGAAAGATGGAAAAATAGAGGGAAAAGAGAGTGGGAGGGATAGATGAGACATCCTTAGGGAATGGATCATGTGCCTCCTCCTTTGTGTTTGTTTGAGTGGAATGGATATAGAAATGATGAATGTAATAATATCTTCTTTGTATTTGGTTGAAAGGAATGGATACACTATTGTTATATTAATTTTACATATTTACCCTCAGTATGTATAATATAATATACAAGTAGACTGTTAGGAGGGCTAAAAATTTACATTTCTATATTTTGAGAGAAATTAATTATTTTCTTTCTCCTCTTCCACCCAACTTTGGGCGGATTGAAAAATGTAAATGAGAGAGGGATGCTTCATCCCTCATTGTCTCATTCCTCTCTTCCCTACCCTTCAACCAAACACAAAATAATTGCACTAACCTCCCCCTTATCCCTCCCTCCTCAATCCATCCCTCCAACCAAACATAGCATTAGGGTGACATTTGATATTTGATCAAATCATGTGCAAGTGTAATATTATCCCCTTTTATACAACCAGCTATCCTTTCTCCCCAAACTTAAATTAAACCATGTCCTCATGGTTCACAATCATACTCATGAGAACGAATATAGTTACCCTTGAAGCGCAGTTCCGAAATTTTCTCTCTTCATGTTCGTTCTCCCCCTCAAACTTGAATTGAGCTACCTGTAGAAATATTCAACAAAGTACAAATACCCAATATCATAGCAAGGGAAGAAGAAATATGATCATTGATTTCTGGAAATCATTACTCAATTTAACACAAGAAACAAATTTTTTTTTGTTTTTTAAATAAATAAACATGATTTGGCCTTAAAGGTCTACAATCCTATAAAATTAAAATAAAATCAGCAAAGATTGGGCCTTGGGGGCCTACGATCTCTAAAAAATTGAAAATTGCGTAAATTAACTGACCTACTACTCTACAAACCGAGGCTAGAAACTGATTTTCACAGCCTAGGACCAATGTTTAACGTCTTTGGCACGATGCTCCGTGTTGGCCATATATTGACACCTAGAGGGGGTGAATAGGGTCAATTACAAACTTTGAGACTTTTCGGTTTGACTTTGTTTTATCAAAAATAATCTTTATAGAGCTCTAGTCAAACACATAGTGAATAAGATGATATCTTCAGTGTCTACCTCAATTCATACTTTGAATTATGAACAATGAATTGCATTACCAATTATATGCATAATGGAATCAAGTAGAATAAGAAATAATTCATGAACCCAAGTATGCAATCAACTAAGCATGTTATAGCACTTTCCTCATTTATAAAGACATAATGCAAAGTGCTATTAGTCATGAGAAATGTCTTGTAGAGTTTATGACAATTTATCAAATATTGAGTTCATACATAAACTCTTAATTAGAATCTTATATTGATTATGCATTTAGTCAAACACTTGGGGTGCATATAGATTATAGCTAAATAAAATGAGATTGTAGTCTAAGCTATAATCCACTTATGTTCACAATCCAATCCAATCCACTTCAACTATACATTTTACTAACATGTTCATTAATACACAAACACAAGCAATTCCATAGCATTGATATATAAATCTCAAGATTGAAAATGACAATTGCTTTTAAAGTAAAGAGATAAGGGTTAGAGAAAATGCACACCATGGACACCGAGATTTTTACATGGTTCAACCAAATCTTTGGTCTACATCCATGCCTTGAGATAACCTCCCAAGGATTCCACTATCGTTCTTTTCTTACGAGGGTAAAAAGCAATCCCTTACATCTCCTTCTTTCTGGGTGAATGAGTAAACCCATACATGCTTCCTTCTTTCCGGGTGAATAGTAAACCCATACAATCTTCAAAAAACCCATCCCAAGCTAAGAAAACTTCTTGGTCTTTCACTCACAAAGAATAGGAATTGAATTTTGAGTGTTTACAACATATCTCTCAATAAAGGGATATAGAAATTCAAAGCTCAGTTCCTCACATACTTAAAGTCATAAATGAAATACTCAATTGAAAATATCAACTCAAGTATGAAGAATGAATCACAACAAGAAAATATGAATGATGCTCATGTGGTGATTCATGTAGGAGTTTTCTACCCAAAAATGATTTCAAAATTGAAACACAAATGATAGATTTTTTATACTCCTATCTTCCTATATTCCTTTAACCATTTTAAGCTCATTTAAGGCGTATATATAGCATAGGAACACAATATAGCCGTTTGGGGGTGTTTTGGGAAGTTTTGGAACCATTTGGATTCGAAACTAGTTGTTAGAATTCAAATTCAGGATGAGGCAGTTGACTGGGTATTTTTGGGCAGTCGGCTAGGTCTTAAAAAATTCATTCTAAAACTTATTTTTAGCTCTCTGACTTAGCCAGTCGACTGGCCTTCTTGGCCCAGTCGACTGGGTGGTTACCCAGTCAACTGGGATGTTCAGCCCAGTTTTGACACAGTTCACTCTTTTGGTCATAACTGGAGTTCCGTAACTCGGATGAAGGCGTTCTTTATCTTTTTGGAAATAAGACTTCAATATCTTGATTTTAGAATTTTGAATCGCTCCATTTACCCATGTTTGAGTCTGATATTCTCGTTTAAATGTGATATTTCATTTCGAACTTCTAACCCACTTGTCGAGTTTTCGTGAAATCTTTTGGGATTTTTCCGAAATGACTTATACACACTCCTAGGATTTCTTAGAGACTTAATAAGGTCCTTGACATGCCTAAATTCAATATTGAGATCATAAAATATTTTTCCAATTTAAACAAATTCTCAATATTAGACAAAAGCTTCTCATAGTTTAACAATTTTGTTCAAAGCTTTAATATGCATCTAGAATCCATTTCAAGTGATATGAGTTAAGTTAATGGTTCTAGGACAACATCTTTGTTGATTTATTCCATAGCTTATGAAAACTTGAACCTACTCAACTTTAGCAAAGACTAAATGATGTTCATAGTCTAATGCTAATGATGCAATGACTCATGAATGATATGCATGATCATATATGCTATATGGTCAAGAGTTGAGCTTTCAAATAAGTTATTTCAAAAATAGCTTTACATTTAATCTAGCACTGACCCAAGACTATTTTACCCATTTCTTTGATCTTCAATTTCTTTAAGCTTTGGGTTGATGTCTCCATCCATGTCTCCAATATATTTTGAGCTATAATCACCTTTGCTTGATCTTCTCATAGATCCACTAGCTCTTTTGAGTTTATCTTGAATCAATAACCTATTAAGCATAACTCAAGTAGACATTAAATTCACCACATTCAATGGTTTGTTATCATCAAAATTTCATGTTTACCCATGGTGGAAAACCTTGGGGCAACACTCCGCAAAGGGTTATCCAACACCCTTCCTCTCTTCGACACTTCCACCACATGGTGGAACAAGATTGAGAAGTAAATCAGTCCACAATGTCCATTTCGAACACTCACTAACGAGTAAGACATCAAACACATAATAATCATAGTATACCTTCTCTCCTTTGTCATGTTCTACACTCATCCCATGTTTAGTACATGTATCCAATAATTCCTTTGTCACCAAATAATGTAATGGGTCCTTCAACACCTCATCAATCCCTTCAGTTACATAGTACTCATCCCCTCCTTGTTTATCTTTAAGACATGGCCCCTCAACACATTAGGTGAATATTAATTTAAGTTCAAATGGTGTCTCTTTTGGCTCTTATGGAAAAGAAATGGTTTGTGCATACTCGTCCTGTGATATGTCATTCTCAATTTTAAAACTTTCCTCTTTTTCACTGTACCCGTCCTCCTCATTTTCAATTAAAAAGTATGAATTGTCTCTATTGTATGTGATCTCCTCACAATTTCGAGGGGTTTTGATTTTGCCTAAAGATGCTAGGAATTTTTCTTCAGAAGACAATGACTCCGGAAAAGTAGTTGCTCTTGCTCTAATTTCACTCAATTTAGTTAAGAAGTGCTCTACAAAAGACAATGGCTCCGGAGTACTGAATGGTTGTCGACTTCTATCGAGACTTGATTGAGGATTTTTAGTGTTTGAAAAGTATGAATCATCTCTACTGCATGTAATCTCCAAACGTCGGAGGTCGGCTCTGATTTCTCTCAAAGATGCTAAGAATTTATCTTTAGACGACAATGGCTCCAGACACGAATATGCATTTGACTCAAATTGGAATTGATTCGATGGTTGAGGATAATAATCTTGACTATACGGTCGATACCCTAATCCATGATCAAAATATTGTGGATCCTTATTAAAGCTTTTATATGAATTTCCTATACCTGGTTGTTGGTATTGAAAATTGGGATGATTTCTCCAATCCGGATTGTATGAATTATAATATTGAACAATCGTCGAATTGGTATAACCAATATACAAATTTTTCTCACAATCACAAAATTGAAGTTTTGAGGTCCTAAACGACGTGTTTCAACCTAAAATCAACTGGGCTCACTTTAAACAATGAGTTTTGTTTATTAGCCCTTTTCCACTAAAAAATCTCTCATATTTTATGAAAATTGGACTTTCTAACAGTTTACACAAAAACTGTGCAGGTTTTCTAGTGCTAGAAAACCTTAGATACCGAATTAGTTGCTCATAGTAGAAGGAGACTACATCATTGATGTAGAATCGCCCTCCATGGTCTTCTTCTCCGAATCTCTAGGTCTTGAATGACTTCTCCCTTTTGATGATATGAATCTGAAAAGAAAGCTCTGAAAATTGGGTAAGAAGAAGTCCCAAAATTATATGGAAAGAAGTCCCTTAGATCTGTAGCAAACCTAGGTATATATAGGCAATGGTGAGGTAAACCCTAACTTGTGTTAGACTCCTATTGAGAATAGGGTTCCCTTTGGTATGATTTTCTTCCAAACTGAGGCAAACCCTTCAACATAATGTATAATATGTATAAAAAATGTGCATAGAGGTGTTGGAGTTGAATATAAAGTCATCCGGGTCAAATTAGGATTTTAGCCTGATTATAAAATTTCCAGTTTTTCCTGCAGGACACCTCTCACTCTTTTGATCATATCGTGAGCTACACATATTTTATGCAGGTTTGTAATATCGTTTTGGAAATCTGACTTCAATATCTTGATGTTAGGCTTAAGAATCATCCCATTTGGACATGTTTTGACCAAGATATGACAGGCCGAATTTGACTGAAAATTGGTGCTAAAAAACCACCCACACCTTAGGCGCGCAAGCTTGAGCGTAGAAATTCATTTTATGGCCACTTTTTGCTTCTCCAGGCGTAGGCTTGAGTGTAGATTCTTCATGAAAACCACTTTTCTCTCCAACTGTGCCAAAATGACCGTCTTGATTCACGTGACTTTTTGTTTTGGCGATGGCTTCGGAAAATGCCTTTTTTGCCCTCAGGAAAGCATTTTTGTCTTGAAAACTCTTCTTTAACTCTCCTCTTGGAGATAAATGAACGTGTAGTTGGTTAATTAACCAAAGTTAGCTCTACTGCTTCATTAAGCTCCTAAAACACGCTTAAACACACAAACAACATAAAAATACAAAATAACGGAATGAAAAGACGTAACAAATGCAATATAGGGGCTTAAAATGGACAGAATTGAGCGCCTATTAGGGTTCTTCATAGATTCCTTTGTAGTGGCCTCTCCTTGTCAAAACAGAGAGGGAAGGTTCAATGGGAGCAAATTTGAATTCCAAAAGAGGTAGGTGGTTTGGGCATCTATGACATCCAAAAATGGAACAAAGGGTGAATTCTTAGACATATTTGGACTCTTGTTTCAACTGAGGAAAATAGTATTTGGAAGGAGTGGACTGTTAAGAATCTGCTCAAAGGTAAGAGCTTTTGGGAGTTGAAAATCCCTGGGGATAGCTCTTGGTTTTGGAGGAAGCTACTACAATTGAGACATCTTGCTTAGCCTTTGACAAAGCACAATATAGGAGATGGAAGACAAACCATGGCTTACTATGACAATTGGTCATCATGTGGTCCTATTCACACTGCTCTACAGATTCATACTCAAAGACAAACATGGCAATCCAAAAAGCATCTTATGGTTTCTTCCCTAATAGTGAATGGTGGATGGCAATGGCCTAGATAGATCTAATTAATCCTTAACCAAGTCCTTGATATGACCACTATTCCCCCCCAGGAAGTATCTTAAATGATTGTGTGCTTTGGGTCCCTTCCCCTTCAAAAACTTTGACCCTTAGATATACCATTGCTGCCATTTACCCTCCCCCTCCTAAATGTTATTGGCATAAGCTAGTATGGTTCCAAAACAGAATTCCTAAGCATTGCTTCTATCTGTGGATGGCAATTAATGAAAAGTTGCTAACAAAGGATCAACCTAGTCTAGCATACATAATGCAACCAAATGTTTGCATATTGTGCATGTCTGCTGCTGAAAATCATGAGCACTTATTTCGTAAGTGTATTTATTCACAGAAAATTTGGAAAGAAATTCAAGACAAATGTAGGCTCTACTCGTATCCTAACACATGGCAACAATTTCTCCTATGGGCCTCCTCAAACTGGAAAAAACAAGCTAGGGAAAACAAGCATTCTTATATGGAAATTAGCATTAGCCAGCTTCGTCTACCACATATGGAGGGAACGTAATAACAAGATTTTTCTGGATAAACAATTACCTCATATGAAGGTCTTCAAAGCTATAGAGGAATCGATCAGAATGCGCTTATTCTCTATCAAAATGTACATTTTCTCTTAAGTTATTTCCATTGCTGCTGAGTGGTGCCTCCCCTCAACCTTCTTTGACAACTCTCTCCAAAATCCTTTATACTCCTTCCCTCAAACCCAGTTCACCACTTTATTAGCAAATCCCTCCACCCTTCAGCCTTCTCCACACCTGCCATGTCACCCTCCAGCACAATCAAACCACCTTCCCCAGCTTACCATTTATCCGCAAACACATCCATTTCCTTAACCTCCCGACCCAGTTTCACCGTCTTCTCCGCCTCCATAACTATCGTAGCTTTAGAGTGAAATCATGCGATATTTGTTGGGTTGCCATGTAATGGCTGGAAAGTGGATCTAGGGCAGATTGATATTGTTGTTGCCCCAAATCAACTGGGGTTTTGTTTCGGACTCATGTTGTAGAAGTTATCTAGAATGATTCAGTTATGAAGATGTGACCGTCATCGAGATTAATGGGGTTTTGATCGATCCAGGAAAAAAAGGTTGGGGCCTCTTCAGATTCTTTCGTGCTATGATGAAGCCCGGATGAATCAGCTGGTATGAGAGTTTTTGAGTGAAGATATGCTTGGAAATGGTTGATGCAGAGTCAATAGAATGAGGCGGCTTGTTTTCTTTTACCAAAGTAGGGTTTGGTTTATATTAGTTTTATATTCGTGTCTTGATATTTTCCCTTTGGGATTTTCCTTTTTTACCCCTCCCCTTTTTTGTAATTCTCCTATATGTTTTAATATACCATTTATTTACTAAAAACAAATATTGGTCTATAATCACTACGGGAGAGAAGCGTTAGTAAGTGGAGATATAGAACTTTTGACAAACATATTTTTTGAAACATCTTTCTATAATTAGTGCACTTGTCTTTATCTAGTTGCTAAGGAGAATGTTATCTCTTCCTTTGGTGCCTTTTGCCAAAACATTAATTTGATCTTCAATAGTATTTTTCAAATTTCTATTTTCAATTTCAAGGACAAATAAGCATGTGTGATGTGCCTAAGTGGAGCGGTATCAGCGCGGGTCCCACTAATATCCTTGGGTGAGGTTATGTCATTTATGATCAAAGTCAAAGGTGGGTACCAATTGTTTTAACTGATGTGGCATCAGGTGTGTAAAAATAAGTGGTTAAAAATAACACCTTAACGACTCTAGGTTTTACCTTACGCAAACGCACATATCAATTGTAGAATAACAAAGGACTTGAGTAAGGGATATTGATCCCACCGAGACTAAGATTATTCACTTTAACAATTCAAAAACACCGAATTATATTTTATGAAAATGGTTTGTTTTGGTTTTGGTGGTCGAAAGACCAAATTATCTAATTTTAACTAAATTAACTGAAAAGCAACTTAAATTGGCTGTGATTCAGATGAGAGAGAAAACTAGGGTTTTCATCACTCCACCATTAACCGCATAATATAGTTCATCATTATATCAACTGTAAGAGGGCAATTCATAACTGTGAATCAGTTCATACCGCAAATAGCTAAATACGACCCTAAAAATGAGTACCACCAACTGGATTACGACAACCCGTCTCATGACTGACCTAACTAGTACATGTCAATTATAATACTCTAATCTACTCCTACTGCATGGAGATAAACTAAAGCATGTCTATATTAAATCACCAAGGCACGACATGTGTCAACATAGAGTCTCAAGTTTTATTACCACCATTGCGTAGAAAACCATAATTGAGCATCCGAGTTCTTGCTCATATTGAATAATCATAGTTGTGCAAAATAATACATTCATTCCATCTAAGACAACAATTTAGAACAAACATATAATTTTATATTGCAAATCAGTACGATCTCTTAACTACTACAATCTCACAATATTGTCAATAGATTTCCCTTGTTACAATTGAAAACAATGAAAGAACTACATTACATGACTAGGGTTTTGCTAGAAAACCCTAGATACCGAGTTAGTTGGCCATAGTAGAAGGTGATTGCATCGGTGATGTAGGAACGATCTCCATAGTCTTCTTATTCGGATCCCTAGGTTTGAATATGGCTCTGAATGAATGAACCTCCCTGAATGAATGTCTGCGCCAAAAACCAACAACCCCTCACACTGATATATGATCGTGTATATATAGGTAATAGTGTAAACATGTCCTTTTAAGTATTTTCAATTCCCTCATGCAAATCCTAAAACTTATATACATAAATGTATATACCTGTATACAGACGTTTGTAGTCGAAACGGGGGTAGAACAGGGAAAAATCTCCAAAAACCACAATTTCTTGCCGCATATACGCTTTAAGCGTACCTGACCTACGCTTCAAGCGTAGCTGGTGTACGCTTCAAGCGTACTTGGCGTACACTTCAAGCGTACCTCCAAGCGTAGAAATGTGATTTCCAGCCACTTTTTGAAACTGAAAGCATAGGCAAAAGCGTAGGTATTTTATGGAAAACCACATTTCTCCGTGAATGCACCAAAATGATCGTCTTAAACCCATAATACTTTTTGCTAAAGATGACGGCTTTTGGAAATGCCATTTTTGCCCTTCGGGAGTCATTTTTGTCTCGGACTGCCTCTTTGACTCTCCTCTTGGATAGAAAGAACACAGTCTTCAGTTAATTCACCGAAGTTAGTTCCATTTCTTCATTAAGCTCCTGAAACATGCTTTAACACGCAAACAACATAAAAATACCAAATAATGGAATAAAATGACATAACAATAGCAAGTTAAGGGGTCAAAATGTCTAATATTTGATACCTATCACACCCCCAACTTACATATTGTTAGTCCCTTAGCAATAAACTTAGGGAACTTTCTTATGATGATTTCTAATCTATATACTCTAACTAACCTAACATAATTCCTTGCTTTCGTGAGGGTCGACGATTACACTTAGCACGTGTAAGAAGTCTTTTAAACCCCTAGGTTTCCCCTTATGGACGAGTGAAGTCTCGTGAAGGTTTCCAACGATGGTACCTACAAATATCTCAGTTCTCTATAATCACGTAGTCATGAGTTCACACACAAGTCTAATTAAATCATGATATCATACAAAAGATAATATGGATGCAAATACTCCCACTCACTACTGAACAACAATTATACCAAACTTCGTGTCATGAATGGTTCCCACTAAAGCGAATGATTTAGCTACTTTCTACTTTGAATCCAGACAACCTTCCGTGATCTTGTAAACACTCGACTATGATATTTCAGTTTCTCTCCTCCTACTTCATTGATCAAACTTTGCCATTTTTAATAAAAAAAAACGTACTTTTTCCATCTTTCCACTTTTCATCCCTTTTTGTCTTTCTGTGTCTCCAGACTTTCTAGCGAGAATTTTTAGTCCCGACCAACTGGGCTCAAGCTTATTCCATGGGATTTATGCTTATTTTCTCAAAAGAATTTTTTCAATTTTCTCCATTTCAACCATAACATCTCCCCTTCTCCCCTTTTATTGTGGCAAAAATTATATTTTCAACTACATAGTCAAAGATCAATTTATTTCCTATAGTGAACGTGTGCTTGTACTTATAGGTCAAAGTCGTCTTTCTTGATTTCAATTTCACTCATTCACTCACCCATATAAAACCACATCACTTCATTAAATCGATCTAATCATTACTCTCATGAATGAGAATATTACATTACATACTATTCATGAATCATACATACCAATTCAATCAAATTGTAATGCAAAACATTCATGTGTAAAAACAAAGAACTGTTCCAAAAATTTTAAAATTTCAATGTTTTCCAAAAAAATTCTATTCCTTGTAACTCTATACCCTCACCCCCAAACTTAAATCAGACCATATCCCCATGGTCAAAAATAATATAGGAGAACAAATATAGTTACCCTTGACGCTCAATTATGAATTACAAAGCAAAACATGAATCCCCTCTTCCAAACTTGATTTGAATTACCTATAAATACATTCAACAAAGCACAAATACCCAATCATAGCAAGGGAAAATAAATTTCAAAAATATCCAGAAAGTCACAAATTTTTCAAGGAATTAAAAATTCTCTTTTTTTTTATGAAAAATAATGATAATAAAAAAACATGATTTGGCATTACGGGTCTACATTCCTACAAAAATAAAAAGAAAAACAGTAAAGACGTAGCCTTAAGGGTCTACCATCCCTAAAAACAAAACAAAATAGAACCAAAAATCTTAATACTAAAACTAAACCCTAATCTCAACCATCTTCCTCTTCATCATCATTAGTCATGACGATCTTTACCCATATCTGAAAATTCGCCATCTTTTTCAACTTTTCCAAATATTCCTCCGGATATATCTTCATAATTGACCACCGCATCTCATCCAACTCTTCTATCCTATCACCCAATTGTTTAGCAATGATCTTTGATGATAGAAACGTGTATGGAAGATAATGTTCGAATTCATCAGCACCCGCCCATTCTCTACTCACAATTGCTCGGGCAATCGAAATCTTAGCCATGATCACCGTTGGAATACACACCTTATACCCATGAGTTAGGATATACAATGTTCTAAGCATCGTGTGATCCCTTACATTAGTCCGATTATTTTGCCGAATTTGACCTAAATGACAATATCCATATAAAGCAGATCTGACTTCAGCCACCAATTTTCACATGTCTTATCTCTTGGATCTGATTTAGCACACAATTCTCTCACCATCTCCTCATCCGTATGGGGCCATAACTGAGGATGCTCCATCAGTTTTCCTTCTAAGTTTGTTGGACTACCAATCAGTATATTCCACGCATCAGCAATACTTTTTCTTCCAATCACAATAGGAGCACTCCACTGAGTTACTTTAGCCAAAAAAACCTCAAATCCAGCCGGTCCGGTAATCTTCATATTTTGATAGAACCTTTGAACCAATCCCGGATACACCTTAAGAATTTTTCTCCAGCCGGTTGCTTTAAACTACGTAACCCTCGTTCTTTAAGAATTTTCCTCCCGAGAGCGACTAATACTCGGCTCATCCTCTCTGGATGAAATATCTCTTCAAATTGTAGCCTACACTCCAGAAATGATCTCGGTGTTGTTCTTTTTCTTTTCCGGTTTGTCACTCCATTATTTGAACTTTTGGCCTCTACATGCTGGTCTTCACCCTTAATGAATTCCTCCGGGTCAGAATAATTCTCATGATCATTAGCCATACTAACTCCCGGAATAGAAAAAAGAAGAAAAATAATAGAACATGAGATTCTAGCCCTATTGCTCAATTATTGTGAATTGTGTATTGTGCCTTCTCTATGGGTGTATCTCTAGATGGATGTAGTAGAATCAAAAAGGAAAAGGATTTAAAACCCTTGTTTGAATAGGAAAGTGGAAATAACTCTTGATCCAAGTCTAACTAGAATTTCCATTCCACTTTCTTATCGGACTAGAACTACTCTAAAACCTTTTACAAAAATTTCACAAAAAATCCTAAAAAAACCTTAAATAAATCCAAATATAAGTACATATACAAACCAAGCCAAAACAACCCGCAAACGGGTCAAATTTTCAACTTTACAAAATCACCCTCATAGTACCCTACGCTTTAAGCGTAGGTTGGCTTGAATTTTTTTTTTGTTTTCTTTTTTGACATTCTTCTGATCTATCCAACACACAAACCACATACACCCCCAAACTTAAATGCATAAATGTCCGCATAGTGCGATATAAAATTTTGAAATAATTCAAACTATCAGCACATGTAAAATAAGCGTAAAAATTCAGGGATATATCTAATGTAATACGATTAATCATAAAAACTATTATTTTATACTCTAAGAAAATAACCAAAAACATTTAGAGAATAATCGTCTAAGCGATCACATAAAGCCTTATACGAAACTATCCGTTCGTCAATTTATCTTTAATGTAAAAAAGAAATTAAACAAAATTAAAACAAAAACCTAACTAAAACTATATTAATCCTCATCTTCAGAGTTCGGTGGTGTGGGTGGAATCTGCACACCCATATGCTGACTCATACGATCAATCCTATGAAATAACCGCCTTTGATCTCGCCATCGGTGCACTATCTCATGCTGCCGAGCCTGTCTCTCCTCTGCCAATGTCTACATTAGCCCCTATATCCGTGCACTAAGAGCATCAAAATGTGCCTGAGATAGAGTAACAGTACCACCCGCAGGTGCCTGTGGCAACACAACCTCCTCCTCAGCAACTGGCATCTGTGGCATATCAACATCGTCATCAGTGGCCTGATCATCCTGAGCCACAGCCTCATCAACCTATCTAGCATCATCAGCCCACGTCTAGGCATGTGCATCTAGGGTTGGTAATAGACTGAACCCTGGTCTCCATCTCATAATAGCATCCATATGCAACTGGGTCCAAACATCGATCCACATCCCTCTGGCATACGATGAAGCATCTCTGAATCTATCTCGCTCACCCGTATCCTGGCATCCATCATCAGCTTCATCATTAAGCACAGGAAATGAATGAGGAACAGACGATGTCGAACCTTGGTCTCCTTGCGCAAATGGATATAATGTGTATACAGCCCCTCCCACAAAATCTAGGGAATAGAAATCCACCTCTTGAACTCAAATGCGTAGTGGAAGGCCGAAAATAACATATAACACATGGTAGTATGACAGTGAGGAAGAATCTGGGACTGGACTATCACATCCCAAAACTAACGCATCGGATGATAGTTCGCCTTCTCCATGTAGTTCCTATGTCTATCAGCCCACTGCCCTGCGGTCTGAAGTACAACAAGATCGGAAATAGATGGTAGTACCTCAGGCATAGGTGGGAACTCAGCAACTAACTCGGGTGGACACTCGTCCGAAATACCCCATGCATCAACAATAGTCTGGGGAGTAATCTCGATCTCAGTACCGTGGACCATTGTCCGTAGTCTCATCCCTCTGCTAAAATACTACATGTGTAGCCAAAACTCCCGGATCACATCTTTATAAATATGCGGGGTAGCCGGGGCAAGAATAGATAATAATCGACGAGCCCTCAGTTGGCCTCTCGTATAGGTAGGTACAGGTTGTAATGCCTCAAATACCCTCAATAAAATATGTACGCTCCTGCTGATACCCCTTCCGGATCGCCCGGTCTAGTAAACCCTTCACCAATGCAGTCCGGGGCACAGGTAAAAAAGTAGTCAAAACTCTGGGGTCACCCTCTATAGGTGGCTCAGGTACCCCCTCATCCGTATGGTCAACATCTTCCTCATCGACATCATCCTTTTGCTCAACAACATTCTCCTGCTAGACACTATCACTCTCAGTATCCTCCTCCATCTCCTCAGCCTGCGGCTTAGACACAAGTGATAATGATGGTGCCCATGGAGCAACTGGATCAACAATAAGTCGACCATGTGGCAAAAGGATCTCACGTCCCTATATAGAGCTCTCTAGTACCTCCGCCTCAAAAGATGAGGATGCCGAGTTGACATACTGTGGTCTCACGGTTCATGTACTCCGGCGGCAAATAGGTGCTCGGTCAGGAGACAATGATCTCTACCTCCGTCGAGCATCATGCTCTACTGGTCTAGCCGCCTCGGCCACTCGCCTCGTTATGCCCTTCACCCTTGCCATACCTATAATATGGAAATTTTCAAAAACAATAATCGATATTATTTCGAACATAGAATCACACTCAAACTAATCTAAATATAACCAATACGATGATTAAACAAGCCATCATCCCAAAAATTCGATATTCAATCCGCTTTCGAATTCAAAAAACTCAACTTTTTGGAAAATGGATCAAAGCACGATTTTGATCGAACTCGTTCATCAATACTAGTTTAGAATAGTTAAATAAGTCATTTGAAATCAAAATAATATAACTAAATTCACCGGATCGAGAAAAATGATGATTTTCCAAAAATTGAGTTTCAGAGACTTTTCGAGTTCTTCACGCGAATCCGGATCAATCATCAATTAATTTGACAATCCGCCATTAAAGGATTATGAGGAATCGGATGAATAAATGGTAGAAACAAACCTCATAAAGATTGGTGGAGAAGTGAGGGAGATAGAGGAGTTTGAAAGGAATATGGAGGGAATGGCCTAACGGGACTGTTTTATAATAGACCCGTCGCTATGCTTGAAGTGTAGGTCTTCAAGGCCCAATTTTTTTTTCTCATCTTCAAATGTCATCTTCAACCACTTCCATTCTTAAAGCTTCCTACGCACCCCTAACTCATCTTCTTGGCTCAATTTACACTTCCTACTCAAATGATTATGGCCTCGCGACTTGATTTTACAAACTTGATCTTAGATATCAAAATGACTAAATTACTGTTTACAAGTACAAACTAGGATCAAAAGCTACTCTTCATCACCTAGTACCAATTTTAAACATCATTGGTGCGACGTTGCTACCTCTCAATACTCTGGATCAAGCTTATCTTGCTCGGGTAGTGGTTCAATTAGATCAATTGTTTCTACCACATACTCAGCTGGTTGAACTTTTATGTAATACTTCAATCTTTGTCCATTCACGACAAACTTCTTTCCAATGTCAGGATCATCGAGCTCCACGGCTCTATGGGGGAAAACTTTCGTAATCTTGTATGGCCCATCCCATCTCGATTGGAGCTTAGTAGGAAATAACTTGAGTCTCGAATTAAACAACCAAACCTTTTGGCCGGGCTCAAAAAATTTCTTTCTAATATGCTTATCATGAAACACTTTTGTTCGAGCCTTATAAATCCGAGAGTTTTCATACGTATTATTTCTCAACTCCTCAAGCTCTTGAAATTGGAGTTTCCGCTCCGCACCGACTTTTTTTATATCAAAATTCAGTCTTCGAATAGCCCAATATGCTCGATGTTCCATCTCTATAGGAAGATGACATGCCTTACCATACACAATACGATATGGCGACATACCAATTGGTGTCTGAAATGCAGTCTTGTATGCCCAAAGTACATCATTTAGCCTTCGTGGCCAATCCTTCAAATTCGAATGCACAGTTTTTTCCAAGATATTTTTAATCTCCCTATTGGAAACCTCCAATTGACCTTGTGATTGGGGGTGATATGGCATACCAATTCTACGAGTAACACCTTACTTCGCACATAGAGCAGGAAAAAACTGGTTGTCAAAATGGTTTCTACCATCACTTATCAAAATTCTTGGCATACCAAATCATGAGAAAATGTTTGATTTTAAAAACTCTTCCACCATGTCATGGTCAGCACGTTTGGTGGCTATAGATTCTACCCATTTTGAAACATAATCAACCCCCACAAGTATATACTCTTTCTTATCTGCTTTTGGAAATGGTCCCATGAAATCAATACCCCACATATCAAATAATTCTACAATCAGAATCGGGGTTAAAGACATCATGTATCGTCGAGATATGGATCCAAGCTTTTGACATCGCAGACATGCCTTGCAAAACTCTAAAGCATCCTTGAATATGGAAAGCTAGTAAAATCCACTATGCAGTACCTTGTGGGCTATCTTTTAAGCTCCGAAATGCCCTCCACACTCTAATGTGTGACAAAATGTCAGTATGTTTTGCACCTCACTCTCGGGGATGCATTTTCTGATAATCTGATCAGAGCAATACTTGTACAAACGCAGATATAGAATTTGACTTGCTGAAGAATCGGTCGTTCTCATTCTTAGACCATCCTTTTGGGATTCGACATGTGGCTTTATAATTGACAATGTCAGCATACCACGATATTTATTCCACAACAAACACCTTAAACATATGTTCATCCGGGAAAGAATCCTTAAAAGGAGTAATTTCCTTTATGGATTCTACAATAATCCTCGACAAATGGTCCGCAATGACATTCTCTGAACCCTTTTTATCTTTGATTTCCAGGTCAAATTCTTGTAGCAATAGAATCCACTGAATCAGTCATGGCTTAGAGTCTTTCTTTGTCAACAAATGTCTAAGAGCGGCATGATCTGAGTAAAAAATAACTTTGGCGCCCAATAGATATGATCGGAATTTAGCTAAGGAGAAGACAAGTGCCAGTAACTCCTTCTCGGTAGTTGTGTAGTTCATCTGAGCTTCATTCAAAGTCCTATTGGCATAGTAAATGACATATGACAACTTATCTTTTCTCTGACCCAACACAGCTCCTATGGCATAGTCAGAAGCGTCACACATGAGCTCAAATCGTAGAGACCAATCTGGTGGATGAATAATTGGAGCTGTTGAGAGTTGAGTACACAACTCCTCAAAGGCATGGAAACACTTTTTATCAAAGAAGAAGGTCGCATCCTTAGCCAATAAGTTGCACAATGGCCGGACGATTTTCCTGAAATCTTTAATAAACCTTCGGTAAAACTCGGCGTGGCCCAAAAAAGAGTGTATATACTTAACAGATGTGGGAGAAGACAGTTTTGAAATTGATTCAACTTTTTCTTTATCTACCTTTATCCCCCGCTTTGATACGATATGGCCCAGTATTATTCCCTCTTGAACCAAAAATGGTTATTTTCCCAACTTAGGATCACATTCGTCTTCTTGCATCTCTTAAGTACCAACTCTAGATGTTTTAAACAGTTTTCAAAGGTTTCCCCAAAAATTGAGAAGTCATCCATGAACACTTCAAGAAATTTCTCTACCATATCAAAGAAAATAGACATCATACACTGTTGGAATGTTGTTGGCGCATTACACAAACCAAACGACATCTATCTATAAGCAAATGCGCCATATGGACAAGTAAAAGTGGTTTTCTCCTGACCAACAGGATCAATCGCATCCTGATTGTAGCCGGAATATCCATCCAGAAAGCAATAATAGCTCTGCCCAGCTAACCTCTCCAGGATTTGATCAATGAATGGCAACGGAAAATGATCCTTCATGGTTATTAGGTTGAGCTTTCTGTAATCAATACACACACGCCACCCTGTGGTCATGCGGTGTGGAATTAGCTCACCTTTTGAGTTTGACACCACTGTGATGCCCGACTTTTTCGTCACCACCTGAGTTGGACTTACCCATGTGCTATCAGAAATAGGGTAAATGATACTTGCATCTAGCAATTTCACCACTTATTTCATCACCACCTCTTTCATATTTGGATTCAGCCTTCGTTGCATTTCTCTTGATGGCTTAGCATCCTTCTCAAGATGTATACGATGCATGCAAATTTAAGGGTCTATGCCTTTCAAATCAGCAACGCCCCATCCTATTACCTCTTTATTCTTACTCAGAACCTCGACCAGACTCGATTCCTATTCTTCTGTCAGCTTTGAAGAGATAATCACAAGAAAAGTCTCATCCGTTCCCAAGAAAATATATTTCAACTTTTCGGGGGATAAGTAGTTAATGATGGAATTGGTGGAATATTTGAAACTATCGGAAGTGGTTCAACTGGCTCCCGCCATGGTTAAGTGTATAAAGCAGTCTCCATCTCATCCAATTCTTTATTTTGAATCTTACAATAAGACTCCCAATCAGCCCCTTCCTCATCCAGTCAGTCTCTAGTCATAAATGACTCCAGCTTGTCCTTCTCCAAGATTTGAGTCGTAAATCCATGGTTAAGTGTATAAAGCAGTCTCCATAACATCCAATTCATCATACTCATTAATCTGGAAACATTCCCCCGATTCAGGCAATTGGTGGCTTCCTTCAAACACATTCATCCGGACCTTCATATTTCCAAATATCAGATCCATGGCTCCGATTCTGCAGTTAATGCATGTATTTTTCGTGGCCAAGAATGGTCTTCCTAATATTTCTAGAATGTGTTTCTTTGAGTCAGGGACAGGTTCTGTATCCAAGACTACAAAATCAACCGGAAAATAAAACTTGCCCACTTGAACAATGACATCTGAAAATTCTAAAATCTTTTTTACTAAATGGGATTGAAGTTCTATTTTTCCTCCTTTGATATATAATCCAAGGAATTCAATTTCTTGTTTTTCTAATACCATTTTTCTACTACTAATTATAAGTCCTTGAGAAATAAACAATTGAAATATAATTTCAAGATGTTTTCTATGTTCTTGTTTAGTTTGACTAAAAACTAAAATATGATCATCTATATAAACACAACAAAAAGAAGAATGCTTATTAAATACAGTATCCATTTTTCTCTAGAATTCTTGGGGTGCATTTTTTAATCCAAATGGCATTACTAACCATTCAAAATGTCCTTCAGTGCTAGTGAAAGCAGTCCATTCTATTGATTTTTCTTCCATGCGTATTTGCCAAAAACCTAATTTACAATAAAATTTTGAAAACCATTTTTTATCTTGTATTCTATTAATAAGACTTCTTTATTTCGTATTTTATAACTATCATCATAAGTATTATCATTTAATATTTTATAATTAATGACCATTCTAGCCTTTCCTCGCTTTATTTCAGCATGATTTTTTACCATAAAAGTTGGACTTCTATGTCTACTATTATTTTTTCTTATGACTCCTAATTTTAAAAGTTCATTAATTTGTTACTGGAATTCTTCTTGATCCTCTATAGAACATGTTATGTCTTACGTTTTTATAGTTATGTCTGGATTAATAATATTATGTTTAGCTTTAATCTTATATTTTGACCAATGTTTTTGAGAGTTTTCTCCTAAGATCTCTGTAGTTTCAACTAATAGTATTAGATTTTCTAATCCGAGATTGGTATTTTTTAATATCATTTTGTTATTTCAACTTACTTTCAATTCTTCAATATAACTGAGGAATTCTATGGCTTCGCTATTATCTTCATTAGTATCAGAAGATGTTTCAGTTTCTTTTGTTATAATTTTGGGCTCCTTTACATCACTTGCTTCAATCGTAGGTAAAAAGTTACGATAAGTAAGGGATCCACCACGCTTTGCCAGCGTTCTCTAAGTATTTGAGGGGATAAATATTCCTTTTTTAAAGAACTGTAAACCCATAGGGGTATACATAAATCCTTCTATAAATGAATTAATAAAGTTTAAACCTAATATGAAATCATAAGTACTAGGTGTGGATACAACATAAGTTTGAGGTAGTATAAAACGTTCATTATTTATAAATATAGGTATATTTTGAATACAATATGATATAGGAATTGACTCTTGATTATATTGATGCATACTAACAGGATATTTAATGGTTATTAAATCTGCGTCAAGTACTAAGTGTTTTTGGATCAAGCTTTTAGAGGTTGTAAAGGGGGTCCAGGGTGACATGACCTGCGGATCCAAGGATTTATAAATGGAAAGTTGGAAAAGGCCAACAAGGTATTGCATGATGAAATTGGATATGTGATGGAGCTCTATAAAGAAGTGACTGTGGAGGTTTGACAGAAGGGGGTTATAGCAAAAAACGTCAACCCCGCGACCCTATGAGCTAATCGCGTAGGGTGTATTATTTGATTATTCTAGGGAAACATTTTGAGGTGATATATGGTGGGTCGCGACCTCATTTATTAAAATCACTCGAAATAAAGTACTGGGAATACATCAAATAATACTCAGGGTTGTGTAAATGGAAAATATTCATAAAAAGGGCACTACCCAGGGAACTATGACATCAAATAAAGGGATTCGCAGAAATAGAACTTTGCTTTATCGCAGATTGGCGATGTCGCGGATTGGATTTCACGACATGGGTAAAATATAAAAGGCTCCCACGAATTGATGTTGCAGATAACCATGCTGACGTGGTAATAACTTATGCCTAAACCAGTGTCTATAAATAGGAGATCAGGGACTCATTTAAAGGGGATCAGACACTAAAAGAGAGAAACTTCTAAAGAGAGATTTATAAGTGTGGTATCATGTTATTCTTCTTCTTGGATTCTCTTTCTGCAGTTCTGTAATCAGCAAAACATAAATCAATAAAGTTATCATTTTTGGTGGAGTGTTAGTTTGTGTAGATACTATTTCCATATCATTTTAAATCTGAATCCTTTACATTAAGGCGACTCTGCTGGGGAGGAAATGTCATTAACACAAGTTAATCTGCCAAAAACTTGTCGAAGAGGGCGTCCACCCATGCAACATACTGAACGAGATGAAGAATAGGAAACATAATAAGGGGTAGAATAAAATCAGAATGTTAAGCCAGTTCCCCCAACACGAAAGTAGTGTCGTCGTGCAAACACTGGTGTGGCTCAAGCAGAAACTCCTCTGGTGATAAATTTAATGCCAAATTCACCGAAACTACCACCAGTTCTGCTACATACTCTACTAAGCATTCAGGAGACTCAGAAGGCCATTCTCACCTTTATGGAAGCTACGCATGCTTCAGCACTAAGGTCAGGGTCACCATAAGCTGAAAATCAAACTCTGCCAAGAATAGCAACACAAAGCCTCCCTCAAGAATTACCATGCACACATACAGAATCACTAGAAAATGAAGCCTATATCACCAGGGAGCAATATGAGCTATTCTGAATGCGAATGCTGATATAGACGAAGTAGAAATAGCTCCGCTATACCATCCAAGCATAATGGCTTTGTTGTACACCGAAGATTATGGGGTACTGAGTTTTCATCAATTTGATGGCAGGGAGGGAAATGTGAGGGAACATATCTCTTGGTTTATGGATGCTTTGAGGCCTCACAGAAATAATGAGTACCTAAAGCTTAGAGAGTTTTCCAAATCTTTAACAGGAACCGCATATACTTGGTATACTAGTCTTGACCCAACCTCGGTGACAAGTTGGACAGACATGGTAATCAAGTTCTCCACAAAGTTCTTTCAAGCAGATGATAAGGTGTCGAGGCTCTCACTCACAAGACAAAGGCAATTCCTTGGAAAGGAAGTTGCTGCTTATGTTAAGATATTTTGGAAGACTGCGCTACAATGTCATGAACCTCTCTCTGAACTATAGTTGATCAAGATTTGTATAGAAGGAATGCTACGAGAATACAGGGTGCACTTGGTCAACCATGAATTCAGAACTTTTTCTGTACTAGTTGACAATGCACAAAGATTGGGAGAAGTTCTAGCACCTCCAACGTGACCAGGTTTCGGCACAAGGCGAGTAGCAATGGTAACAGCCACGTAAGATGAAAGGATAAGCAGAGATAGCACTAGAAGATCTGAACCACCTCCCTTACCATTTGGTAAAAAGGAAGCGATTGATTTGCTGAACCAGTGGATTACTGATGATGTTATATCATTGCCGCTAGTACGAAGGGCACGAACAAGAGAGGAGAAAATGAAAAGTAACTATTTCCTTATCACAGATCAATACAACATTCCTTGACCGGGTGTTGGGCATTCCACAGAATAGTACATAAAAAAATAGCGGCAGGTGCTTTGGATGTCATGAAAAATATAACCAATGATCCTTTCCCACACATGTAGCAGTGGTGGGAGCTCATGATAATACTGAGGAAATGGTGTGTACCACCAAATGTGAATGTTCTTCTGCTCGCAAGATAATGGAGTCTGCCAGGTTTGAGGTTTTCTTCAATAAGCTCCTGATCTAGGAGCATGTGAAGGAATTCTTGAAAGAACAAACTATCGCCACCCTCAATCATACTACAGTCATCCCATAAAAAGGCAGGACCCCTGGTGAAATCACATTCTCAGAAGCTGACAAATAAATTTTGTTTCCTCATAATCGGCCTCTGTATGTACCTACTACCGTTAATGGTCATAAAATGAAACGAGCTTTCCTTGATGGTGGAGCATCTGTCAATTTAGTCACACTTGCAACCTTGCAAATGATCAATTTTCCTGAAAATAAGATTGTGACTTACGCCATCTCGGTCACAGATTTTAATGGAGACCAACAAGCAATTGTGGGATTTGTAACATTGGATCTCAAAGTTGGAAGAATCAAGGCCCCTACAAAGTTTCACATCTTCAAAGGGGAGCCATCATATCAGTTACTGCTTGGAAGGCCGTGGTTACATACATATGGTGTTGTGCCATCATCATATCACCAAGTGATGAAGGCCAACTGGGGAGAAGGAATAATGACACTTGAAGCGTCCAAGAACCCATTTTATGCTTCTGAAGCTCATTTCGCGGATGCAGTATACTTTTCAAAATATGGGGAAGAGGATGGCCCTAGTGTTTATGTCACACCATTACCAAAATGGGAAGATTTGGAAGCTGATGGATTAATCAAGAGAAATCCAAAGGAGGTGAGTTGGTCGCGAGTCAAAATGACTGATGGCCATATGGTATACAAGTTGTGACGGAGTAGGGGTTCAGAGGCCTACGAAGTTGGTAATGACCCCAAGGCATCGAAGCTAAAACCACGAGTAGAGTATGGCTTGTATGAGGTCGATATTGGAGACGGAACAACACCACGACCAACTTTTATAAGTAGCATTATGTCTGAAGAAACCATAAATTCTATAATAGAGTTACTTAAAGAGTACCGCGATGTTTTTGCCTGGGATTACAGTCAGATGTCATGAATGAGTACTGGACTAGTTAGTCATCATCTCAATGTGCATGCCGCATCAGAGCCAAAGAAACAAAAACAATGGGTATTTCACCCAGACTTGGAAGTACATATTAAGGTGGAGGTGGAAAAATTGTTGAAAGCTAGCTTCATCAAACCTACTCAACACCTAACATGGCTCACGAATATAGTACCTATGAAAAAGAAGAATGGGCAGATTCGAGTCTGTGTGGATTACCATGACCACAACAAGGCCTGCCCAAAAGATGATTTTCCTTTGCCTAACATTGACACTATTGTAGATGTTATTGCAGGACATGAGATGTTTTCAATTATGGACGGATTCAGTAGGTATAACCAAATCAAGATAGCGCCAGAAGATGCTGAGAAAACTGTTTTCGTACCCCAATGGGGAATTTTCATTATACGGTCATACCATTTGGACTTAAAAATGTTAGGGATATGTATCAACGCGTTATAACAGACATCTTTCATGATCTAATGTATAAAACCGTGGAAGATTATGTGGATGATTTGGTGGTCAAGTCCAGAGCCGTGCGGGATCATATGAGTGACTTGAGAAAAGTACTGCAACGGTGTCGCGAGTACAATCTGAAAATGAATCCTCTGAAGTGCATATTTAGAGTGCTAGAAGAAATGTTTTTGGGGTATGTTGTACACCAACAGGGGATTGATATGGACCCGACAAAAGCGAAGGCAATATTTGAAATGGCTTCGCCCACAACCCGCAAATTATTGAAAACTTTCATAGGAAAAACCTCCTATCTCAGAAGGTTTATCCCAACGTTAGCAGAAGTTATTCACCCACTTATGCCTTTATTGAAAGAAAAGTCCACATATGATTGGGGGGAAGAGCAACAAGAAGCCTTTGAGAAAATCAAACAAATTATAGCATATCCAAAGACAATGGTGGCACCAAAATTAGGGAAATCGTTGATAATGTGTCTCACTTCTACTAATAAATCCATAGGGGCGTTGTTGGCTCAAAAACATGAAGGAGAAGAAAAACCTATTTACTACATCAGTCGTGTGCTTAGAGGACCAGAGTCGCAATACACATCTTTGGAGAATCATTGTCTAGTTTTGGTATTCGCGGCTCATAAATTTAAACATTATTTGTTGACACATCCACTGGAATTAGAAACCAAAAGTGACCCTATCTGATACTTACTCACGAAGCCCATACTTAGTGGAAGAATAACGCGATGGTTGTTGGCATTATCGAAGTATAAGGTCATATGTTCTTGGCCAAAGGTAGTAAAAAGTCAGGCCTTATCGGATTTGTTGGCTTTATTCCCTGGAGGAGCGGAGCCTAGAGTGGAAGAGGTGGGAGTAGCAAGTATGGCACAAAGCATGGAATTTACCTTGGAATTTGATGGTTCTTCCACAGAAAAAGGAGGTGGGGCTGGTTTTGTACTAAGGAATGAAGAGATAAAAGAAGAGATAGTTATGGCCTATAAACTTGACTTTCCTTGCACTAATAACATGGCCGAATATAAAGGTTTGGCATTGGGATTGATGATGTCTCAACAATTAAAAGTGAGGATCCTGCATGTAAAAGGGGATTCCAAGCTTGTCATCAAACAAGATAAAGGTGAGTATGCTGTTAAAGAGCCTCATCTGGAGCCTTACAGAACCCTCATTTGATAAATGATAGAAGAATTCGAGTTTGTAGATTTTTAGCATGAGCCGCGAGAAAGTAATCGATGATCTGATGCATTGGCAACACTAGATTCGTGATTACAGTTTGAAGGGATGAAATCCACTGTGCAGATTTTATGAAAGGCCAACTACATGGTTAGTCGTGAGATGGAACCATAGGCTTATGCAAAACAAGATTGGAGGGAACAGGTTATGCAAGCTCTATTAAGAAAAGATAATAAAACTTTAAGACAAAGTTATCAGATAATAAAAGGGGTGTTGTATCACAGAGCAACTGAAGGGATCTTGGCCAAATGTCTATCGATGAGTGAGATAGAAGGACTAGTACAGAAAACTCACTAGAAAACATATGGGAAAACAAATATTAGTCTCTATCGAAATTTACAGTGGGAAGGTTTCTTTTGGTTAAGTATGAAAAATGATGCAGTCAGATTGCAAAACAAGTACCAGAACTGTAATGTTTATCCCTCCGTGAGTGAAGGGAACTTTGTAGATATGATAGACTAGCGAGACAATTATATACATTATTTAATAGAAGGGGTATTACCTGAAAAGGATTAGCCGCGGTTCAGAAAATTGGCTTCGCGATTCATTTTACGTGAGGGAAAATTGTTCCGTAAAAGTTTTGAAGGCAAACTACTAAGATGCATTTATGAAGAAGAAACAGAGGAAGTACTAAAACGGACGCATGAATTTGGGCATCATGGCCAAAGAAAGGTGTTTCAACAGCTTATCCTATCTGGGTATTACTAGCCAACAATGGAGAAAGACACCGGTGATTTTGTCAGCAAGTGTCACATATGCCAAGTGCATGGGAATCTTATTCACGCTCCAATAACAAAATTGTACAGCCTTTCCACACCTTGGCCATTCCACACTTGGGCATTAGATATAATTGGGTCAATCACGCCACAAGCTTAGGGACATGCATGGGTGCTGGTGGTAACTGAGTTATTTACAAAATAAGTGGAAGTTATTCCACTACGATGAACAACAACAGATAATGTGGTTTGATTCATAAAAGAGAATATCATTTGATGATTTGGAGTACCAAATGTCATATTGTCAGATAACGGGACTCCTTTTGTCAACCATAAAGTCACGGATTTATTAAAAACATATTCAGTGATCCATAATAAATTAGCAGCATATTATCCTAAAGGAAATGGATAGGCTAAAGCTTCTAACAAGGCATTAATCGGAATTCTATCTAGGTTGGTGCATAATAATCAGAAGAAATGGATAGAAAAACTTCCTATAGCATTATGGGCACACCGAACATCATATCGTACTGCTACAGGGATAACACCATATGCTCTAATCTATGGAGCAGAAGCATTGTTACCATCAGAACTAGAAATCGAGGCTAAAACACTGGTCATGGATAGTAAATTGGAGGAAATAATGTTACAGGTTGAAAGCTTAGAAGGGAAAAGGGATGAAACATTTATGAATCAAAGGATTTACAACAACTAACAGACAAAAGGATACAATAAGAAAGTGCGGTATCGATGGTTCAAGAAAGGGGACAGAGTGTTAAAGAAAATATCAACAATAATGCGAGGGCAAAGGGTGAAAAAATTTGAAGCAAAATGGGAATGCCCTTATGTAATCACCAGTGAAAACAACAATGGGTACTATAAATTGGAGCATGAGATTACTTGCGAAAGGACAGGGCCACACAATGTAAAATTGATAAAGATGTATCAATCTTAAGAGTTAAAGATAGATTCATACACAATATGTACACAACAAAGGAATGAAACACATGTATTGTACAAAATGTGTGAAAGTTAACAAAATGAGTGTACAAATACATCAAAACATTAGTATAAACCTCTGCTAACAGGAGATGAAACATGAAAGCTTTCATGTTCCTCTTGAAGCTCGCGAGAATGTAGTGAAAATACTGCATCTTCCTTTAACTTTTGACTATCCTTCTCTGCAACAGCCAAGAATGCACGGGCCTCATCCACCTTCGCGATGCTTTCCTAATATTCATTTAAAGCTTTCACCTCAGCACAATGTTTGGTATATAGATGTTGCACCTTTTCTAAGTGCGCTTCCCACCAGGACACATTCATTTTCATATTTTTCCAATCCCTGATCTGAGCATAGCAAAAGGATAAGGTATCAAGAGCAAGATCCTTTATGCAAATTGATATCAAGGAGGTGAAGGTATCCGCGATAATATGGAGGAAAGTGGGTTGGAGAAGTGGATCATAAAGCTCCATATGCTCAAATGTCTCTGGATGATGGCTATGAACGTGGTCTAGAATGGCAATATCTTGAGCATAGCATAAGAATTTATACCAATATTCAAAATCATGTTGAGAAGGATTGACATAACCAGTATTGATGATGAGCCTGTAATGAATGAAGGCTGAAGCGGGGGAGGTAAATTTAGGCCTTTAGGAAGGTGACTTGGAGGAATTTATTGAAACTGTGATGTCTGGGCTAGTTGACAAGTTTGCATCTGAGCTTGTTGAGGATGAATGGGAAGGAAGAATGATTTTGAACTTGGGAAAGTGACATTCTGCAAAGTAGCCCGCGGAGAATAAAAATCATTAAAAGTTTCATCATTGAGTAATAGCTCGGGATCCTGACAAGCAAATTCTGGAAATATGAGACCATAAGAAGGCTCAGTGTCCGCGACACGAGAAGGCTCAGTACCTGCAATATGAGGGTGCTCAGTATTCATGACATGAGAAGGATCATTATGAGGGTCTTCAGCTACGTTTGCATCTTCAGAATTTTGATGGGTATCAGAATTGTTGTTATTACCCATAGACCCGTCTTTAATAAGAGTTTCAATATCAGTAACAATACTCCCAAAGAGGGACCTCTGAATTTGCGGACTATCTTCCAGAGTAACTGCTATTTTCGTCTCAAGATCACCTCCGAGAGGTTCCATATGTCATGTATCTAAGTCTTCATCACTTGGAACCTCCTCCACATGATCCTCCTACGGGAGATTGGAAACTAAAGAATTTGTCAAAGAAAGATCTTCGGCAACAAATCTTGGCATGTCAGGATTAGGATTGGTGCTTGTTGTGTTATAAATTTCCACTGATTGAATATTCTCTGAAGTACTGTGAATAACTGTGCTCGCTGTAATTTGAGCATTCTTAGTAGGATCCTCGTGGATAAAGATGTCCTCAGAAGTTTGATCAGTTGCTGAATGATCATCGCGAATGCTGGTATCCTCAGTAGTATGAATAATATCATGGGTTATCTGGATAGGTTGGTCTTCAGTGGGTTGGGTATCAGAAGTCAGTTTCTTGGTAGGTGAAGATATGGAAAGGTTATCCTCCTGATCCGAGTCATCTGCGAAACCACGAGACAAGCCTGTTGAAATGATTCTTGTTGCAGAAGGAATGGGTTTGTGGAGGTTTTGTAAGTATTTTGTTGCATGATCTAGGAAATATAAGAAGATATCAGCCACCTCGCGGTCTGAAGCGTCATTTGAGACATCAGTATTTATGTGGGCTTTTGGATTTACGGATTCAGTAGTATCCTCAATAGCCTCACGATCTGAAATATTGTCTTCAGTAACATTTTCATAAACTGTCGGATTCGCTGTGTTGGTAGTATTTTCATTAGCATCACAACCTGGGACATTATCAATAAAGGTTTATTAGATATCATTAAGATAAAAATGACAAAAATCTATAACAAAAAAGATTTACCTGAGAATAAAGGATCTGAAGTTTGGATGTCCTTTACCGCCTGGACAATAGTATCAAGTAGTAGTCTTTTTTTTAACTTGACCATGCTCATTACCCTAGGAAAGGATAACATTATAAGAAGGAGGGTCTGGAACATGAAAGTCTGACTTCTTCTTACGGATTAGAGGAATGACGTCTACCTCATCATCTTTAGAAAAAGTCTGCCTAATGGACGCCAGGATGTGAGCTCTTTGAGCACCTCTTATCTGAGACAGAGGAATGTAGTCCAAATCATCATTCACGGTGGTATCTCTTCGATGAGCCAAAGGAATATTGTCCAAGTTATCATTTTATGTAGGAGGAACTCGAACATTTTGGGTTGATCTCGCAGAGGAGTTCGTAGATCTCTGAAATCAAAGAAATGATGGGAAATATTAGTACCAGTGATGATGATGATGATGATGATGATGGTGAGGAAATGATGAAATAATGATGAAAATACAACTTAAGTAATGAGAGATATTATTACCAATCTTTTAGAAATAGGTTCCTTGCGGATAGGTATGACGACATGAACTTCAATACGCTCAGAGCGTCTTCGTTTAGGTGTAGTAGGAGGAAGTTTTGTTTTTTCCTTTTGGATCTTTTGAAGTCTTCTTTTCTTAGGAACAGGGTTTGAAGGTTCTAGTTCATCTCGCGATTCAGCAACAATAGTAGGAGACTGCAAGACCAATTTACTATGAAACCCGTGAGAGCCATGAGGTTTATGAAGTTTTAAGGATGGGTCACCAGGATATATGTTCATTGGCTCTATGGGTACAGGAGATTCCATCATGAAGATCTGGAAGCTAATAATAACTTCGAGCCAGAAATCCACATATGCCGCGGTCCGTCCTCCTGCTCGCAGCCTTGAAGGAATATGGATCACAAAAGAAAAATATTGTTTTTCCTATTCATAATCCTCGCGAAACTTTATCATGGCATCATCATACAAGTTGTCTTCAGTAAGGGTAAAATAAACAGGAACGGCCTGGTCAAATCCTAACTGGAGAGCAACGCGCAATGGATTATAAACAGTAACCATGGAAAAAGATTCTTCAAAAATAGGAAGATGGCACTCAAAAGTAGCAGTAGCAAAAATCAAGGCCTCCTAAGAATTGTGGCCATAAGTAGCAACATCTTCATTTGGGTATAATAAAAGGGAAATGGATGCCCTCTAAGGGAATAGAATAGGGTCTCCATGAAAAATGACGGCTAGAGTCAATAAAGTCATCAAGGATCTTTATGGATAATAGACCGGACCAACGAGAAGCTCGTGATTTGAGAAGAGGATGATCCGCGGTTTCTAATTTTGGGATTGTTGAAAACATATTAAGGGGCTTTGGAGCATATTTAGGAAATCTTTCAAAAAGAAAAGGCATCAAAAAGAGGCATGGGATATGTGTGATGATGTCATATCTGCCCATAGACCTGGAAAAGTCAATAGCAAGAGTGTTCAGTTGAGAGTAAAGGGTGCCAAGAAAGAGCGGGGCAAAGGGTAGTTGGATACCCCACAACGCTATAGAGGTCATGAGGAAGACCAACTTATTGGGACAATCCTCGGGACGCCCTTGGAAAATGTATCGGTCTAGCCAATATGCCAAAAACCTGCTAACTCATATTCACTGTTGAATTTTGGACCTGGAACAGTTTTGCGATCTTGTCCATGAAAAAGAGGAAGTTTGGGTTCATACTCTAAATAGAAGTGATGGCACCAGTTTGAGTACTTAAGCTTTGTGCTTTTGATTAGGGGAGCTTCAGAGAGGATAGAACCTTGTTTGAAACGACTTCCCCTTTTCACGGCATAGACATCACAGGCTTGAAGGTGCAAATGAATATGTTGATCTTCTTCGTCGAAAGGGCGGGCATCTCTAGGCCGCGAATAAAAAACAGGAAGATGAGCAACACATAAACATCTTCTAGGGTCAGAGTAAACTCACCCCAGGCTATGGTAAAAGTATGAGAGTGAGGACTCCATCATGAGACTAAAAGAGTAAGCGCATCAGCATCATAACAAATAGAGAGGTCAGAGAATAACTCAATGGATTCTAAAAGGCCCGCCTGTCGAAGTGTCTCGCAGTGCCTTTCTTGACTTAGGATATGACTGAACCACATCTTTCAATCTGTGATTAGAGAAATATGGCATTCGTACTCAACAAAAGAAAAAGGAATGTCTTCTCTTTCAATAAGCAAACGAGCAATAGAGGACGGTGGGATAGTAACTAAGGGGGCCTCACCATCATGATGTATCAATAGAGGTTCTTCAATAATATCTCCCACGGGTGGAAGGTTTTCTATGGAACACCAAAAAACATCATGGGTAGTATTAAAAAATGGGGCTTTCAGCATAAACGTTTCTTGTGAATCTAGGGAAAAGGGAAATAGGGTTTGAGGTCTGGGATTTACTCTTTAGTACTTGGCTAAGTATTAAACTGTAAAAAGGAAAAAAATGTAAAGGGGGTCCGCGGTGACATGATCCACGGATCCAAGGATTTAACAATGGAAAGTTGGAAAAGGCCAACAAGGTATTGCATGATGAAATTGGATATGTGATGGAACTCTATAAAGAGGTGGTCGTGGAGGTTTGACAAAAGGGGGTCATAGCCAAAAAATTCAACCTCGCGACCCTATGAGCTGATCGCATATGGGGTATTATTTGACTATTCTAGTGAAACATTTTGAGGTGATAAATGGTGGGTCGTGACCTCATTTATCAAAATCACTCAAAATAAAGTATTGGGAATACATCAAATAATACTCAAGGTTGTGTAAACAAAAAATATGCATAAAAAGGACACTACCCAAGGAATTATGACATCAAATAAAGGGATTCGCAGAAAGATAACTTTGCGTTATCGCAGATAACCATGCTGACATGGCAATAACTTATGCCTAAACCAATGCCTATAAATAGGAGGCTAGGGACTCATTTAAAGGGGATCAGACACTTAGAAAGAGAAACTTCTAGAGAAAGATTTATAAGTGTGGTATCATGTTATCATTTTTGGTGGAGTATTAGTTTGTGTAGATACTATTTCCATGTCACTTTAAATCTGAACCCCTTACAGAGGCTCCAGTATCAAACACATCGTTTATTAATTTGGAGAGTTTGTCATGGGAATTCTATTGTCACAAGGAATTGTATTAAGCTAGAAAGTTTATATAAAGAATTTATAGTTTCAGCATAACTGGTTTCAAATTGTGTATAACAGTTTGAACATAAAAGAGCTCTACAATGGTCTTGACACAAATATCCTTCAGATATTTCTAGATTACATTGTTTGCATGGGAAGGTTAAGAAATGGAGTTTCTACTTTGTATATTGATAAGGATTAGTTACCTTGGTAATAAAACTTTCTATGGATTGTAATCCATATTCAAGATTATCTTCTTCCTCAATCTCATTATTTATACTTTCAATACTGTAAATGTTGATATTATCATCAATATCAGAATCGTATACGCTTTCTAGCTCATATATTTCATCAAGTTCTTCTTCAATATCTTCAAGTATATTATTTTTTCTTGTACTTTTTTTACAATGTTTTGCTTAAATCGATATGGAAAATTTGGTCTAATATGATTTGGGTCACCACAGATAAAACATTTACACTTTCTTTCTTTAGTTCCCATGGATGGATATTTCTGTTTTTATACCAAGGTTTTTTTCTAAATTGTCTTGATTGGAACTGTCGTGGTTGATTTATTCTAGTTCCTTTGAATTTCCTATAGGTTTTACTCTTACGTAGCTGATATCTCTTCAGTTTGTATCTATATGACAATTGTGGTTGACACCCATATTGTGGGGGGAAGTCTAATTGTTTACAAGTTAAGTAAAACTGTTTCTTAATCTGTTTCGACTCTCGTAGGGCTTGACATTCGTCTTTTAGTATCTTATACACTTGTCGTATTCTACGACCAATACTATGCGTTTCTTTTTCAGGATGTTCTTTCCATTTGCTCCAAATTTTGGTTCCAATACTCCCTGATATTTTTTTTAAATATCTATCTAATAAATGTATGTCACCTATTTTTCCTGTAGCTGCAAAATACTTAAAGAATTTCTTAGTATAATCTCCAATGTACTCAAATCTGCATATTTGTAATTGCTCCAAATTTCTGAGGGCTTCAATCTGTCTAGTTTGTGTATTTTCTAATAATCTATCTTCTCCTAATAAGAGTTTTTTAATAAGTCCTGAGAAGCTTTGAATTGTAAAGTTATCTCTCATTTGGACATACTCATTTGAAGCTTGATATTTATATGCCTGAAACCAATCACTAATTGATTATCTTAGTAATGTTTCACTATAAGATAGTGCATGTGCACGAGTTTCAAATTTAAGAAGTGTGGATTATCTAATTAAATCTCTTTCCCAAATTGCTACAGCTTTTGGCCAATCTTGCGGATCATATCATGAAATATCAAGTATACTACCATTTACTGCCATAGGGATATTTTCATATACTCTTCTAGTGTTTGACATAGGAAATATGATCTGTGGAGTTACTCCTTCGTAATAACTAGTAGTTGCTTGTAATCTTTGACCACTTGTAAAATCTTCGTTTAATACATTTCTACCATGTGGTCTATTTGCCATTTGATAATCTCCTACAGACTCTTCTACTAGAGTTGGTTGACCTGTTACTTGGGATTGTTGTCCTGATTCTAGAAGTAATCTTGGATCATTTACATTCATATTTATTTATCCTAGAAGAGTGTTAAGTTCTTCATTAGAAAAGAAATAATCAAATCCTACGGTTATAATATTTATTTTTATCATATCATTATCACCATGTCCTAAATAAATATCTCGTAACGACTCATAGTTTGGTGAGGTATACTTTTGTTCTAAGTCCTAATCTGTTTCAAGATTATCAAAATCAAATAAGATTTTGTCTAATATGTTATCTTCTAATTTTTCGTATAATTGGTTGACTTGCTCTAATGGTTCTTGTTCTATTAAGGTGTTAATAAACTCTATCTCCTCGTTGTCGACAAAATTATCTTTGTCGTTTATAATTGCTAAATCTTATAGTAGATTCTCCTAATTAATTAGAACATATTTTGTTAGTCTCGGGAACTTTCTGCATTTTTGTATTTAAATTAGGTAAAGTCCATTTAGTTTCTTCGAATGAATCACTACTTACTTTTTTAGCTTATATCATCTGAACAAACTTACTACTAAAAGGTTTTACTATCTCATCAATTTCTGCTTTAAATTTTAAATTATATTGATTTACTAATTTTCCCATAAATAAAGTATTAACTAATAAATTATCAAACTGACTAGTCATATTATATCCTTTTATAGAAATAGCTATCTTAATATGTCGTCCAAATTCACGAACTGTAATGGTGAAATTTGGTATGCATCTTACAATTGCTACATTATTAACAAGATCTACTTCTGCACTAGCGATTTGTGTTTCCTGATGATTTGTCTATCTATCATCATAAATATATACTGAGGCTTTTATTCCTACTTGAGCTCTATTGAGACCAACAATTCCAATCATTATGAGTCCTAAGTGCCTAAGTTCTAACTTTTGGTTCTTAATTTCCTGACTTGCTTCAGGGGTAATAATATCTAATATTACTTCATTATTAACGACACTAATTTTTCTCTGGCTAAAATGATTATATATTTTGTTTTTGAAATCTAAATAGTTATTAGAATAAAGACTTTTGTTCTTTTTAATTTTTCTCATCCCTTTTTCAACATATTCTTGAGCATCCTTTTCATTATCATAAATGTCTTCTATTCGCATTATTTCTTTTGAACATTTAGGGATAAGTGTCATTCTCGATACGGCTGGAAAAGATTAAGTCTTTTAGTTGAAGTGGTCGAGACTGAACTAGCTGTAACTTTTAATTCTTTAATCTTTTCAATAATTTCAGATAGGTCTTGAGGTGTATTATTGGGAATACTTTCTTGAATAACTACTAGTTTTTCTTCAAGATTACTAACTCTCTCGTTTAATTGAAGTCAAAGATGAATAATAATATTATTTTATCTAGTAGGTATATTATTAGATTTAACGTTTACATTAAAATCTGTAAATCCAATAGGTTTCTTATCGTACTTAGCGTTAACTGTAGCGAATACAGTTAAATAATTAGGGTTACTACTGCTCATAACCTATTGAAATAAAAGTTGAAGATCTTTTCTAATTAATTCTAATTGATTTTTAAGATCCTTTTGAACTTTTATAACAACCTCGACATCTTGTTGTATAATTTTAACTTTAGAATCTAATTTTTTAATAATATTAGGGTTATTACTTTCAAGTTGATCCTTAATAAAATCTAAATTGTCTCCTAATTTTGTGATAGAAAGATTTAAATTTACTAAATCTGATATATTCATAAACTTTAAAATGTTTGACATATAGGGTGCGTTTGGATACTCTGTTTTTGTTCTGTTTTTTGTTTTTTGGCACTGTTCAGGAGAACAGAACATGTTTGGCAACCATTTTTACTGTTTGTTCTGTTGTCAATTTGGAAACTGTTTTCGTGAATAGTAGAAAAAACAAGGGAACAACAAAAACTTGTTTTTTTGTTCTTTTTGGGATTTTTCAAAAAAAAAGAATTGTGGTAGAGAGGAAAAATTGTGTGAGAATATGTGTTTTTTTGCCCCAAACATGTTTTTTGTTTTTGTTCTTTTGGGTGAGAAAATAAGAACAAGAACAAGAAATGTTATTGTTTTTTGGTTCTCAAAACAAAAACAAAAACGATGGTTCCCAAACGGGCCCATAGCTTCAAGAGTATTCTGAACTAATATAATTGTACTTCTAATCTCTTCTATTTCTTGTTTTATACTAAGGGTGTCATTACCAGTTTTTAAGGAAATGTTAAAACTTCTAAGTCTGTCTTCTAAGAATTTTTGTATATCTTTAAGTTCTCTAATAGATAAGTGGTGCATAAAGTAATTAGGTGAATATATATATACTTGTGTAGTTCTTTTTAGGGATAATTTCATTTACACCCACTGAGGTTTGTCCTATCATCATTTTAACCCCCTCAGGTTTGCATATCTTCATTTACACCCCCTCATAGTGTGAAATGTCTAAAATACCCTTATACCAAACACCCCTTAAATCAATTTAATCCCTAAATCAATCTAAACCCTAAACCAAACACCCCCTTAGAATCAATCTAACCCTCAAACCAAACACCCCAATATCTATTCAATATTTATTCTCTCTCTCTCTCCTCTCTATCTCTCTAACTCTCAGACACACACACTCACACACACGCACACACATATATATACACATATATATATATATAGATCTATACACACACATATATAGATCTATACATATATATATAGACCCATCGGGGGAGGGGGGAGGGGGCGGCGGGAGGGGACGGCGCCGACGAGGAGGCGATGGTGGGAGGGGGTCGGCCGGCGACTTATATATATATATATATGTGTGTGTGTATATATATATAGATAGATCTATATATATATGTGTGTGCGTGTGTGTGTGTGTGTGTGTGTGTGTGGTGTGTGCGTCTGAGAGAGAAAGAGAGAGAGAATTAATTTTTTTTTTAATTTTATATTTATTTTCCAATTTAGTTTTTTTTTTTAAATTTAATATATATATATATTTGAATTTTATATTTATTTTCAAATTTTATATATTTTTTTTAAATTTATAATTATTTTCGAAATTTAATATATATTATTAGAATTTTATATGGTTTTTTTTAATTTTATATATTTGTCTTGAATTTAATATGTTTTTTAAAAAAAATTCAAAATTTATATATATTTTTTATTTTATATTTATTTTGGATTTTATAATTTTTTTTGAAATTTAATATATTTTTTTTAATTTTATGTGTTTTTTTTAATTTTATATATTTTTTTCAATTTTTTATTTTTTTGTGATTTTTATATTTATTTTTGAAATTTAATATGTTTTTTTGAAAAAAAAATAATTTCAAAATTTATATATATTTTTTAATTTTATATTTATTTTCGAATTTATAATATTTTTCAAATTTTAATATATATTTTTTCAAATTTTATATATATTTTGAAATTTTAATACAAATTAAATTATTAAATGATGGGAGAGAGTCTAATTGATAAAAGCACTATCCTTGTTTCCAAACAGAATAAGGATAAGACATTGAGGGTAGTTTAGGGATTTTTTTAAAAAAATTCAGGCTGATGTCATCGTTCAGGCGGTCTAAGTGATGAGAATATTAAAAAGTAAAGGGTGTAAATGAAGATATGCAAACCTGAGAGGGTCCAAATAAAAATAAGACAAACCTTATGAGGTGTAAATGAAGTTATCCTTCTTTTTATCTTATGGGGCTGATATATAAATATACAAATAGGGACCACCTAAACTTATGTGGACCAATAGAATATTGACACTTGTGAATGGAAACGATTCCAAGTCAGAGCACAACTGGAACTGATTTTTCTCCAATATAATGTTGCAACAACTAGCTTTGTGTCCTGTTTGTGTCCTGTTGTATGGAAAAATATATACACATATATTTATGTTGGACGTTGTGCAAAACATATGATTGAATAATCCGCACAAGAAGCCTGATTTTTGTTATTTTAACTGTGATTTGAGTTCTATTTGTTAGAAATAATATTAAACTTGGTTTTTTATTTTGGAGTTACAAGTTTTAATTTGTCTTTTAAAATTGTTGTTAGTGGGTGAGTTAATGAAAGATATGCGAGTTAAAAAATTTATTGGCATGTTAGTGGGAGTTAGTATTGGCATATTAATGGGAGTTACTTTACTAAATATCATGTTAAAGAATCTTAAATTGTATTTACATGTGAATGTTACACTTATAAGATTGATTCCTATATAAGTCTATGCACTTTACATATTTCAAATGGAATATTTTTCAAGTCTTATCAATTCATTTCTCTTCATAGAATTATAGTATTTGAGACCGTGTTTCTAGGCCACTATTTATTAGCAATGACAACTAAGAGCCATCCTCTCTTCTTGTACATCCTCCTATTCTTTCAGGCCTGCATTTCAGTTAGTAGCACTGAAGCTGCGACTCCTCATTTTTCTCAGCTCAATCGGAGCAGCTTTCCTGCGGGTTTTGTATTTGGGGCAGGCTCAGTTGCTTACCAGGTATGCTAGCCGTTAGGGCATAATTATATGTATCTTATATATATTATCTGCAACATATATACACACATATATCCATGCTTGTATAGGGTTTCTTTTAGTTTTTTTTGGGTCAGTACATGCTCGCTCGCATATATAATTTTATTTTTATAAGAGGTGTGTCCTTGGATTTCGTCCCGGTGAAGCCACCCTGATTATATTTCAACCTGAGACATAATGCTTCTTAAGTGACTTGATGCTGCATATATAGTTGCTTACATTTTCTTGTACTTATATATGTACGTTTGTGATGTTTCTCACCAGAGTGAAGGAGCTGCCCTAATAGATGGGAAGGGACCTAGTGTATGGGATACATTCACCCATCGACATCCAGGTCCTCTTTCTCTAACACAAACATATATATGTATATATATATCCTATTTTATTTACCAGTAAGGTTGATGGAAAAATAAAACAAAGAGAAAAAAGAATAAAAAAAATAAAGGAAGAGTCAACTTTCTGGAATGTAAGAAAGCATTCAATTTGATCATATGGAAAGAGCATATTAATTATTCAATTACCCTAACTAATCTTTGAGTTTAATGAACTAATTTTGATAATTACAACGTAATGTTGCAGACTACTTCTCGGTAGGTTCAGCCAGCAGTAGTGACAGTTTTTGTATAGCTACATATATAACAACATATAGCTCCTTTTAAGAGATTTTTAGTCTTTGCAACGAGTGCGAGTAGTTGGCTTAAACTTCCAAAAAAGAAGAATGAAATTTTCTTAATTATGGTTATCGGGAAAAAAAAAGTTTTCCTAATTATGATGTCATGATGACAGAAAAAATACCCAATGGTAGTAACGGTGATGTTGCAGATGACATGTATCATCGTTACAAGGTATGTTCATCACAAATTAATGGTGATAACACACACACAAACAAAGATGTATTTTTTTTTTTTTAATTCCTTATTATTGGGTTAACTTCATTTCCACGTGAGGGTTTATTTTTATTTCAATAAGACTCCCAAATTTGAGAATCTTCATTTACATTCCTCATTTTTTTCAAACTCACATTATTTATACCCCTATACCAAAATTACCCTCAATGTAGAACAACATTTATTGAGATAGATGGTGTTTGAAAATAAGGTTTACTATCCTCATATTTTATTATCCAAATAAGATATTAATTTTTTATTTTGACATAAATCAAAAAACAAATTCGTTTATAGTAAAATATTTAAAAAATGAAAAAAAAAATCTAATTGGTGGTTCGAAATATTCTTTTTTATTTCGGACTTTAATTTTTTTATATTTTACAATAATGTGTAGTTCGAAAAAAAATATTTCGGCATTAATTTTTTATGCATAAACAAAAAAAAAATTCTTGTATAGTGAAATATTTATAAAAAAAAATTTAAAACGAAAAAAAACCTAATTGGTAGTTCGAAATATTTCAGCATTAATTTTTTAATTTTGGCATAAAAAAAAATTAATGCCGAAATATTTTTTTTCAAACTACTAATTAGGTAAAATATAAAAAAAGTTAAGTCCGAAATATAAAAAAATGTTTCGAAGTACTAATTATTTTTTTTTTTGTTTTTTAAATATTTTACTATAAACAAATTTGTTTTTTTGATTTATGCCAAAATAAAAAATTAATGCCTTGTTTGGATAATAAAATATGAGAATAGTAAATCTTTTTTCCAAACATCACTTATCTCAATAAACCTTGTTTTCAAATACCATCTATCTCAACATTGAGGGTAGTTTCTGTATAGGAGTGTAAATTCTGTTGGTTTGAAATAATAAGGAGTATAAATGAAAATTCTCAAACTTGAAAATTTTATTGAAATAAAAATAAATTTCAGGAATGTAAATGAAGTTAATCCTTCCTTGTTTTGGTATTATGTTTATATATGTATTTACCAAACGTTCTGGCATATTCTTCAGGAAGACATATTATTGATGAAAAACATTGGATTGGACGCATTTAGATTCTCCATCTCATGGTCGAGAATATTACCTAGTAAGACTATCCCATTAATTTATATGATTCCGGCTATAAGTTAATTGATTTTCCCCATCCAATTATATCTATGATATTGAATTTTCTTTGGATATATAAATTTTGTTATTTTTTATTCAGAGGGCAAGATTAGTGGGGGTGTGAATTTGTTGGGTGTAGAATTCTACAACAATCTCATCGATGAACTCCTAGCACACGGTGACGGTCACATTTATTCCTAATTTTCGATACTCTTCTTCTTTTAAGTTCTTCTTATTATTATTATTATGAAGGGTTAACTTCATTTATATCCCATCAGATTTGTTTTTACTTCAATCACATTCGAATATGAGAATCTTCATTTACACCCCATCATGATATGAAATGTTTAAAACATCCTTAAACCAAACACCCCTTAAATTAATTTAATCCCTAAACCAAACATCCCTTAAATCAATTTAATCTTCAAACCAAACACCCCAACCACCATCAGCACCCGCCGCCACCACCAGTCGTACCCCAACTGTCGCCGCCTGTGTGTGTATATATATATATGTGTGTGTGTAAAAGGGGGGATGGGAGGGGTGATGATATATATATATCCGTGTGCGCGCACGCATGTGGGGGGTGGATGGTTTGGTGAGGTGATGGGGGTGGGGGTGGGGGTGGGGGATGGGAGGGGTGGAGCGGGGTCGGTGGCCGTATGGGGGTGACGGAGGCGGCCATGGGAGGGGGTGGGGGTGTTTGGGTTTAATTTTTATTCACAAATTAAAAAAATTAACTTCCAAAACAATTAAATATGTGTTTGTAAAAATTAAAAGAATAAATTAGTTTCCAAACACATGTTTAATTTTTTTTATATGAGATTCAAACTTTTCAAATATATATATATATGAGGTTCAATTATTTTTATTATGAATATGTGAAAATTGAATATGTCAGTTCTAATCCATTAATAAATTGAATATGTGAAGTAATTAATTGAATAATTTGTGTATATAAAAAATTTAATTGATTTAAACTATTAAAAAAGAGGAATAATTTTTTTCATAAATTTATGTTAAATTATTTAACAAATTGTAGAATTATGTTTAAATATCTTTTTATTTCATTTTTGTATTTTTAGAAATGGGAGGGGTCAAATTAATAAAATTTATATCCTTGTTTCCTAACACACTTAGTTAACATATTGATGGTAGTTTAGGTATTAAAAAAAATTTAGGATGATATCATGCCTGAGGGGGTGTTAATGATGTGAATTTTAAAAAATAAGGAATATAAATGAAATTTCTCAAATCTGGAGAATGTGATTGAAGTAAAAGCAAACATAAATGAAGTTATCCCTATTATCAAATATCAATATATAAATATAATTCTTATTCATTTGCTCTTGTATGACAATTACATGTGATATTCCAAAACTTGAGCATTGTCCACAGGTATACAACCTTTTGTGACCCTATTCCACTGGGATCTTCCACAAGCTCTTGAAGATGAGTATGGAGGATTCTTAAGTCCCAAGATTGTGTAAGTTATATATATATATTGCATGCACATGAGATTTGATCATATAAGGAATACCAAATATTCAAATAATGTAACCGTATTTAAATATGATAAACAGGAATGACTATCGCAATTACGTGAATTTCTGCTTTAAGACATTTGGGGATAGAGTTAAGCATTGGTTCACTATGACTGAGCCATATGTATATTGTCTCTCTGGATATACAAATGGTGGTTTTCCTCCCAATCGATGTTCTAATTACATTCGAAATTGCTCATTGGGAAACTCTGCGATCGAACCTTATATAGTCGCTCATCATTTGATCCTTTCCCATGCAGCTGGTGTCAAATTATACAGAGAAAAGTATAAGGTTTGTGCAAATTTCGTATGGCTGTTTCAATATAATTTACATATATTTTTTAACCGCTTCCTTGGTTCATTGTTTTTTCGATAACCGGGCTGTTGGGGGTTTTTGCCCCGACTAATTCACGGGACCCGTGTAAAGCGACCACTTCACACATATCGGGTATAGCTCGAACTATGTTCGCAGTTGTGATCATAACGAATTGTTTGCACCCGGTAGGAATCAAATATGGGACCAAGGGCAGAGTCATTCAATGGCTGGAGGGGGGCATGGCCCCTCCCCAAAATTTCAAAAAAAAAACAATTAGCCCAAAAATCTATATATATTATAGATAAGTTGATAAAAACTATATATGGCCCCTCCCAAATTCTTTTAAAAATTCATTTGATAGCCTAGAAATATAAATATATTTACCAATAAATTCATGAAAAACTGCATTAGTCCCAGGTCTATTTTTTTGTTTCGCCACTGCATGGGATCTAATGCTTCTTGAGGCACTCGAATAATACTTGCCTCCTTCTCATAGAGATTGAGGAAGAACATTTTTCTTCCATGTGTATGGTGCCATATTTTGAGCACTCAACAGTTTCTAATCCTAAAATGTGAATAACAAAGACAGTCAGAGGGAGGATGTGTTGCAATTCAGTTTTACTATTTGGTTCAAATTTTAAAAGAATAAAAATAAAGATTGGTATAAAAACCATAGAAAGAAGAATTGATTTTTAACCATGTCTAAATTATATTGGATCACATAAGGAATAGACCCAAGTTTGTTTTGAAAATTAAATTTATATTTTGTTTGCGTGATATTTATACCGAATTAAATGTGGTGATTACAAAATAAATTAATTATGACATCTCAATTTGTAAAGAGGAAGTTTGTTCCATAATATTATATATATATGGAAATTGATTTCTTAATTAATCATGAGTAATAAAACTCATACATACCAATCATAACGAGTACCGAAACTCAATCGGATGTCAAAGTTCCATCTTTTGAGTTTTTATCTATTTATCTTTTTCCCAATAATCAGGGTGTTCAGGGCTTTTGCCCCGACTAAATTCACGGAATTCATGCAAAGCGATACCTTCACACAAATCGGATAAAACTTGAACTATATCCGCATGCAGTCGTGACCTCAACAAATTATTCCACCCAATAAAAATCAAACATGACACCCAGCATCTTTAATTAACTGTTGGTTTCTTTGTCTTCACTTTTTCTAATGCCTTAATTTTTCTTCTTAATACAAAACTCATTTATGAAAAAGAAGTTATTTTATTCAAGCCAATCAGATCAAACTATCCATATGTTTTAATGTATAGAATCTCTCTCCGACTAACATATTTGATCCTCTCAAATTATTTCCTTCAAGAATATTTTTGTTAATGAATTTGTCTTCTGAAGATTTGTTTTTTTTTTTTTTTTATATGTGCAGCCCTCTCAAAAGGGTCAAATTGGGATTACACTAGTGACCAATTGGTTTGTGCCACTTTCGCAATCCTCTGAAAACCAGATGGCAGCTCAAAGGGCCACTGATTTCATGCTTGGATGGTTAGTAGTACTGTGATTTTATTTGAAAAAGACATGGATGGTCACACTGGTCTATGTCATTAACTATTCTCAAGTGCTTAATTACAAAGCTATATATCATTTGAAAAATTATCCATAATAAGTATCGAAAATTCAAATTATTTCATTCATCTGATCATGAACTAAGCTCTACATCGATCAGTTCAATAGTGGGCTCATTTTATGTGCGAACATTTTATTTTCATTTTTTTTTTACAGGTTTCTACATCCAATAACATATGGTGATTATCCTCAGATAATGAAGTCTTTGGTAAAAGAGAGATTACCCCAGTTCTCTGAGTCGCAATCTAAAACGTTGCAGAGATCTTATGACTTTCTGGGGATGAATTATTATACTGCATTCTACGCATCTGATGCTATGTTGATTAACAGGGTTAATCTTAGCATGTTAACAGATAACCAAGCTAATCTTACATGTATGATCAAATCCTTGTCCCTTGATGAGCTAAGTAGTAATGAATTTTATTTTTTTTCACTTTTTGTTTTACAAATAATTATTTTGGGCTTATTGCAGCGGTAAACAATGGTATACACATTGGTCAACCGGTAATCACTCATCTTTCTCTCTCTTTATATTCCTACAAAATAAGTTTGGAAGGTTACATTGTACACTACCTTTTTTTCAACTTGAAGTTGTTCACATATATAATGAGAAAAAAAAAGAAGAAGGTAATTTATATATTGAGAGTTTTTTTCCCGTAAATATATAATGAGAAAGTTGCTCCACAAAATTGAAATATGTTGGGGTTCTTTGATTAAAGTGATTTGGAAATAGTATCTACACATTCTAATACTTAACAAAAATAATATCTTTATTGAATGCGAAGTGATTTACAGAAATATAGAAAGAGAAGAGTTTGAGAAAAGCAATTACATAACAAAAATATCTTGGAATCGCTCTTTCTCTCTCTAGGAATTTCCCTCTCTAAGTCTCTCCAAAAAGTCCTTTCGATCGAGTCGCTGACCCCTTATTTATAGGCATTGGTGTAAGTATAGGTTATTGTCACGTCATCATGTTTATCCGCAATATAGATCCGCGGTTAACCTCTATAATTTACTTGGATTGCGGAATTCAATTCGCGATACTACCAATCCGTAATTTTATCATTCCGTGATATCATGATTTTATCAATCCGCGAATTTCTTTAATTGATGTCATAATTTCTTGGGTCATGTCCTTTATGCATATTTTTCATTTACATTACCCTGAACATTATTTGACGCATTCTAAGTACTTTATTTTGAATGATTTTGATGAATGAGGTCGCGACCAACCATTCACCATATCAAAATATTTCCTTAGGTCAGTCAAATAATACTCCTTACACAATAAGCTCATAGGGTCGCGAGGTTGACTTTTGACTATGACTCCATTTGTCAGCCCTCAACGATTACCTCTTTGTAGAGCTTTATCGCGTAACCAATCTTATTCAAAGATACTATGTCGGACTCCTGGATTCACGGATTATATCAACGCGAATCCCCATTTACAAAATATAAAAGGAGTTTAATAATGTTAATAATTGAGGAGATCGTATAAGACACTATTCGTTTTTCAATTACCCTTTACATGCATATTCAATGAATTTTGGGAGATCATATTACACATGCACTATTCTCACTTCAATTTTTAGACATATAATGACAAAGTTTATGGAGTATATAATTACTTAACTATTTTTTAAAAATATTAGTCAATTTGATATTCTGATTAATGGTGTTTGGTTTTGTAGAGTGACTTGAGCTGGCTTAACATATATCCCGAAGGAATTAGATCACTTGTGCTATACATAAAAGATAAATATGGCAATGCGCCAATTTATATCTGTGAGAATGGTAAATTAATATATCAGTTGGAACATATTTATATATATATATATATATATATGTCTAAATACGTATAGCTAACGTAGTCTATGTAATAAAATCGAATGGGCTATTTTGGCAGGGATTGGACAATCAGATAATGATACCTTACCCTTACCCATCAAAGAAGCGCTGAATGATACAAAAAGGATATTGTACCATCACGATCATTTATCCTATCTTTCAAAAGCTATCAAGTAAGTATGCTAATATTAAAACAATTTATGTAAATAGTTGTCTTTCAAGCATTCAAACTGAATTGAGGGTTGTGTAGCTAAATGTTAAAAAATTGTAAATTAAAAGAATGTAAAAAAAATTCCCACAAAATATTAGTCTTCCGAAAAATAACATTAAAAACATAAGAATATATAATACAGTCAAAATAAACAGAGTGAAAACATTGAGATGGGATTGGTAAACCACTTTCCAATGCTATATGTAATACAATCAAAATAAACGGAGTAATAATATAGAATACAATGTTATAGGTAAACCACTTTCCACAATAATTTCCCCTTTCTTAAGAATTCAGTTTTCGGGAAAACAAATATAAGTAGTTTGATTTCATCTCGAAAAAGATACATAATATTATTACCTTGAGTATTGAAGAATATTAAACAATATCAGTTCAATTAAAAAAAAAACACGGTTTATAAACATGATTATTGAACACAATATATAAAAGTATTTTAATAGTTTTATAATAATTTTTTTTTTGGGTAAGTGTTTTATAATAAGTTAAGGTAGTCGTTTTTCTCGCAATTGACTATTAGAAATATTAGCATATATGATTATATACTTTTGTCATTTTTGTATCACAAAACTTTAACTTTCCTCCTTTGTAACTCTTAAGGTACACGGAGGAAGATTAAGATATAATTTCAACTACTTCTTTCTATAAGCACTCACAACCACAACCACATAATGCATTAACAGTGATAAAATTTTTGTGAGAGGCTGTTTGCTTTATATTTTTTAGAATAATTTTTTAATTTTTGAAAATTGAAAATCAGAAAATTATAAAAGAATTTGTTTGGTTCAATTTTTTAAAAATAATTTTATAGAAATAAAGTTACAAAATTAACTGTTTTCAAAGAATTAATTTTTATCATTCTCATAAAACTTTTATATGTTATCAGAATTCTCGAAAAATAATTTTCACAAATATAAAACAAACATACCCTAAAACTCTCCACCAGTATTGCACAAAAGTCCTATCTATGGGACAAAAAAGGGCTTGAGCTTATTGGTGGGCCTATACCTAGGTCTAGGTCTAAGGCTATTGGATAGGGACCAGACCACAACTCGCAATGGTGCAAGTGGTCAACCCAAAGAGCTAGCCTAGAATTAAGATGGGTATTCGCCATTCGGTGGTAGCCCGTGACTCCGAGTGGTTTCACGTTTGGCATCACACTGTGGCTCTATTCCTGGAGTTATCGTCACTTTTATGCACAATATATGTGCAATGTGTGTACACAGTGCAAAGGTTATTGGGAGTGATTTGTAACAAAATAACTTGTTTACGGACTTTCTCTAGCCATGACGCATGTACAACGATATACGTCTTCATATATTGAAGGAAAACATGTGACATGAAATCTAAAAATGCATGTTCATTTTGATAGTAATAAAATATCAAAAATAATTTTTAAAAGGCAAATGTGGAGAAAAAATAATCCTACTTCATTAAACACCACGACCACTTAATACGAATTTTTTTCTTATTTCTTGTGACACGTGGAAGGCTCTAATACAATAAGCTTATTTTATCTTTAAAAACTTGTATGAGACTAAAATGATGAGCTAAACTTAAAAATCTGTTCGATATAATTATAGTTCTTCTTTTATTATACAATAAAAATTATTGCACGGTCCAGGATTTTGACACGTGTGTTGTTAAATTGTGATAGTATGTTATTCTCAACTGTGTAATATATTTTCATTTATCAATCATTTTAATCACATGACTCGTTTAGGGATGTGTGTATACACAGCTCACATGTTTCAAATAACATATATTATAACTAATATATAAAATATGTTTTGGCAGGGAGGGCGCAAACGTAAAGGGGTACTTTCTATGGTCATTCCTTGATGACTTTGAATGGCTTAATGGTTACACAGTTAGATTTGGCATCAACTATGTTGATTTTAAGGATGGACTGAAAAGATACCCCAAACGCTCAGCGTTTTGGCTCCAGAACTTTCTTAGAAAAAATTAATTTACATATTGATACTTGAAGTGGATGAGTCAAAGGCATAATTTTTATATAATTTTTTTAAAATAGTATTTTTCTCTTGTAATGCTTTGGTTTTTAAAGATTTGTTATTTAATTGTGACTATTTTTTCTCACTATAAAATGAACTAAATAACATTAAAGAAACATCATGATGATTGTAAATGCCAAAATTCCTGGATCAAGGAGAATGCTCAAAAACACTTGTCCAAGATATGAGAGAATCAGGGCTTATTAAATGAGGTGTAAGAGTCAATTGAATAAGGCCTATAAACCGGTCGTAGTATGAGCCCATTGGTTTAGGCCCAAAAGTCAGTCTGACTTAGAGCCAAAGCCAAAGATTTCATTAGATAAGAAATTGAATTTATTAAAGGAAATCAAATCCCTATAATGAAGGGATTTGATCCTAATCATGATGGGCCGAGACCCATTAATCTTTGTATAAATATGACTTTAGAGCCTCAATAAGATTCATTCGAGTGTTTGAGCAAAAAATAACACTTACAATGGTAGAAGATGAAATGGTATGCAACAATAACCCAAAGCTGGTACAAAACGGTAACTTTATTTGTTATTTGTGGAACAATATTAAAAGAACAAATCTACCGCTAGAATGGTTGCAAATTAGCATGAGTCAGAAGATCACTACATTGCAGACACTCACACCAAAATGTTTTCCTCAAAAGCTTGACCATTCTGTGAACCTTACTAGAGGATGACCCTTTACTACTAACGTCAAAAGACTCATAAATATATTCAGCCCTATGGAGATCGCAATCACAACAAAAGCATGAAATTGAGTGGCCATAAAGGATCTTGTAAGGATTGAATTTTCCAGGACCAAAAGTGTTGGGGATGAGGAAGGAAGTAGAATGATGAGAAAACTAGGGGCGTTTGATCAAGACCATCCTTTCTTTCCACTCCTTCTCATAATCATTAGTACCCCCACATATATTTCTACCTTTGAAGGGGTACAACATAAACCTGCCCATAGTATGTGAGATCTCCAGGATTTTGATAGCACATAAGGAGGTCATCAAAACCCAGGTGCAGACCTTGGTCACGGTTTGCCAGGATAAGCATAAAAACTATACGGAATAAATTGGGGTTGACTTGGAGTGGGGCTAACCCCAGAATGTAGAAGATAAAGTGGAAGAGAGAGTGAAGGGGGGATCTAACCAGTTTAACCTGGTTATAGGATAACAGAAGCTCATGAGGGACAACACCCTCCCTCTGGGTAAAATCTAACTCAGGATTGTAAGCCTCAAACTTTACCCCTTCAGGAGGCTTCACCAATTTCCTAAGGGAATTGACATTAGGGCTCCTACGTTGCCCATATGGGATTCTATCAGGATTATATGGGGGGAGCACCTCAATATCACCAGCAGGTTCACACTCTTGGGGAAGAACATGAGCTTCCTCAGTATGGCTTTCAACAGACTTACCACAGAAAAGTGGGGCTAGTTCCTCATTGGCAAAAATGGCATGAGACTCATACATGGTGTGGAAAGAGACAGAGTTTTTGAAACACTTACTGAGATAAAACAAGGTCGCCGGAGATGATCACTAGAAAAGAAAGCGAAAGCAAGGAGAACAATAAGGACACAGTTGATAGAAATAAATGTAAAAGAAGTTTGATAGCAGAGAATTCAGGAAAGCAATAGTTGTAAGGTTTGGAGGAGATTCCAAGTGTTAGGTAAGACTGAGTATATATAGGAGTTGAGAGGGTGCATCCAAAGGATGCATTAAATGGGGCTGAGGCGTTGCGATTTTTCGAGGCGGACCAATGCACCATTTAAGGGAATCAAGCCGTTAAATTTAATTCAAAGCCCACACGTAATCCAAGGTCATGATTATGGTGATGTCAGCAAATAACTCTTGGCTGTATACATACAGAAGTGAAAAGTATTTTCCAAATTCAAAACCATCATTTGGGTCAGACCCATGAAACATTAGGTCAAATCCAAAGGGGCCAGTGTAAAGGAAGAAATTCCTGGCCCATCAAGGAGAAGGCTCAAAGGCACTTGTCCAAGAAATGAGCGAATCATGGCTTATTAAATGAGGAGCAAGAGCCCATTGAATAAGGCCTATAAACCGATCATAGTATGAGCCCACCTGGTTTAGGCCCAAAAGTCATTCTGACTTAGAGCCAAAGCCAAAGATTTCATTAGATAAGGAGTTGAATTTATTAAAGGAAATCAAATCCCTATAATGAAGGGATTGGATCCTAATCATGATGGATCGAGACCCATCAATCTTTGTATAAATATGACTTTAGAGCCTCAATAAGATTCATTCGAGTGTTTTAGCAAAAAATAGCACTTACAATGGTAGAAGATCAAATGGTATGCAACAATAACCCAAAGCTGCTACAAAACGGTAACTTTATTTGTTTTTTGTGGAACAATATTAAAAGAACAAATCTACCGTTAGAATGGTTGCAAACTTTCACAGTGTGACCTAAACCTGTCAGTGTCACTATTTAGGGATGAAAAAAAAATGGTCCGTTTTTGGAAGGTTATTGAGGGTTTTTTTTTGAAAGGTAATTATGAAGGAGGGTTATCCCGCTCCATACTCGATTATTTATTTATTCTTATAACTTTCATATTTATTACCGGTCAGAATTAAACCATAACGAAATTTCAGCCTTGATTAATTTGTATGACCATCCAGGAATTATTTTACTTATTACATATTATTAATATATCAAATAAAATTTTCACCATTTCACATCTCACATTTCACCTAATACCAAAGGCTAATCTCCATACATCTTCACTCTTCTTACCATAATCTCATTTCAACTACGTAAAATACTGCATGAATTACTTTGATACTCGTACAACAATAATAAATTAAAAGTTTTAATTAAAAATTAATCATTATTTTTAGTTTTATTGTGAAAACCTTAAGGAAATGATTCCGAGTCCGAAAATAGGACAAATTATTATTTTTATTTTTATTTTTGGCAAAATATGACAAATTATTGAATTATGTGAATGAAATGTGTCATCGACTCACCGTTATGATTACATCAACTTTTCATTCTAGAAGTAGTGAAATTTGTCCAATGTTAGTTTTTTATTCTCTATTCATTTTAATTGTAACAACAATCAGCTACAACTTTTCAATTTCTTTTTCCTCAATAAAATATTTTTGGATATTTTAATTTGTATATTCAATATAATTTAATACAATTAAATTTTAGTGATAAAATTTAAATTCATAATTCATATACAAATAATGATTAGTTCTTTCAAATAGGATTCTACACTTGAATTGGAGACTTGGAGTTATAAAAGTTGTAGATGCAGAAAAATATACAATAATAATTGGGTTTAAAAATTGGATCCTTTATTCAATCTTTGACCATGTATTTATACACAATTTTGGTAAATGGGTCAAGCCCATTTACCTAAGTTTATCAATCCCTTAAATCATGGGATTTGATAAACTCAATTATTTTGTGGACTCTCATTTCCATAAGTAGGACATCTCCTTGACTTATGGATCACTCATCTTCTAGAGAATTCTGTGGGCCTATTTATTTCTTCGGCCCATCTGTCTTCAGCCCATCAGTCATTGACCCATCCTAGTTGGTCCATGTATTATTTTGACTATTACATAGGCCCCTGAGGTTATGGGCTCATGGGCTAATTGCCCATGACCGAATTTGAATACATTTACATTTACATATACATATACATTTTATGGGAAATAATGGAGATGAGTTGTCATGTCATTATTGGGAATTTAATGGAATTTCAAAATACAAGGCCATTTCTCCCTCAATCTTCGCACCATGACGGCTCCTCGTGGGTTGTGTGACCTTCGGGTTTTGTGCAGTCTTTTGGCATGTTTCTTCTATAAAATCCATCCCAAGTCATTTCATTTCTTCATTCTTTTTATTCACAACTTTTTCCTTATTGCTCTCCTCTCTCAGTTTTCGTCTCTGGAACTTATCTCTTCCTTATTCCTGCACTTTTTTTCGTCGGTCAGTTCAGATCTCCCAGCAGAACAGAAGTCTGCTTCTACCCGAAGCTTTCCCTGACACTTCACTATCAGCTGAGTAAGTCAAACAGTCTCTTCCTTTTTCTTTAATTCTCACCTCTGCCCCCCTTCTGTCTCTTCTACCTTTTATGGCATTATGTTTGACAGCAATGACACCCGGTCAGTAGAGGAGGTCGTTCTGTCCTCTACTACTGGCATTGATCCTACCAGTAGTGACAACCCTCCGTCTACCCGTCAAGGGGCCCCACAGCCAGTTCCCCAAAACATCGATCTTCCGGGTTCGTCAACGAATCCGGGAACAACCATTTAAAGGGGTCCCGATGAATCTGTGGACCCCAAGTCTTCTGAACCATTCGTAGTGGTCCCATTTAAGAATCTCTGTCCTGAAGTAGACGTCAAACATCTTCGGGCTGAGACCCATGTACCTGGGGATGTCGATGTGGACCCTTACCCAGGTTACTTAGATTTCACCAAGAGTCAAGAACTCCAACCTGGTAGCATTCTGCTATCGGTAGTTTACCTTAAAGTTTTAAGGTTTTCCCTTCACCCTTTTTTCCACTATGTGTTTTTCATGTTAGGCTTATACCCCCTTCAACTCAACCCCAACAGCTTTAGGATTCTGTCTATGCTCCTATTATACAATAGGGATCTGGACCTTAACTTAGGTTTAGCTGACTTACTTCTCTGTTATTTTTTTCAAAATGCCAGAGAAACTAAGGGTAGATACAACCTCTTTCCCTTCCATGGTCGGAGTATATGCTCTAGTAGCGAAAAGTCTGATAAGGGGTGGAAAGAGAGAATGGTAGTTGCAAGCGGTAATTGGTCTTACCCTTTTCTCGTACATTCCCGATCCCCCATACGTTCAGTGCCATTCGTTTACCTGTCTATCGTCCCTCCTTAAGGCCTCTTGTCTTTGTGGGTTCTGTGATCTACATCGGGGGGAGTATGCATATAGGTTTTTAGGCTATGAGGATAGAGAAATCTCCCTATCCCTCATAAAAGGACGTGTAGGCCTCCTGAAAACCAAGATCTGGAGCAATGTCCGATCTGCTACAGACCTTCTGACTTCGGCAAACATGGAGTCAATTTCTAACTTGGGCGTTACTGTTGACAGGATGAACTTTCCCGACAAACCTCTTTCTTCCAGATGCCTTCAAGTTCCTGAAGGGGTCAACCTGGTTGATGTTCTTCCACTTTCAACAGCACCCCTAGCGCCTCTGGTACCTCCGCCAACACAGAGTCCGGTAGCTCCACCTCAGCCTCCTCTTGTAAATCCTCCAATCACAAGGACCCGATCCGGTATAGGCGATGGAACGGCCAATAAGAGGCCCAGGACTCAGGCTACTGATGCCTCTACGAGCAAAACCCCCCAGGCTTAGGAGGCCCCCCGTACTTCTATTCCCTGGGAGCCAAAGTTCCTTCTACCTGATGGGACTCCGGTTTGCGTTGATCAGCTCACCATCACCCAGCCAGAAGCTCTTCGGGTTATGGCAAAAGGGATTTGGACTCCAGCCGATAGGGCTGCTCAGTCAAAACTCTCCAGGACTGACCTTCTGAAGAAGACTTCCACAATGGTCATGGAGGTATATAACTTGTCCTTCCTTTTGTGACTTGGTTTATTATTACTACCACTTTATGTACTAACATGTCTTTTCTGTGCAGCTTCTTTATGGGGTTCAGGCCTACAACAATGTTGTGGAGTCTGATGTCAGGGAAATGGAAAATATGCAGGCCCAACTTAAGCAGAATAACGAGCATCGGGTCGCTTTGATCAAAGAGGCATATGGCCTTTTCTAGAGCATCATTGAACATAAGAACCTTGTGGAGACCGGTGAGGCGAAGAAGAGAGCCTTAGCTGCCGAAAAGGGGGCTTTAGCTGCTGAGCTTGAAGAAGTGAAGGCAACCTACTAGAAGATTGCTGCCGAAATGGTGGAGTCAGGTAATCTTCTGGCTCTTGAGCGGTCCAAGGTTGAGGTGTGCCGCTTGGGGGGTCTGGACATGCACAGCCGGTACACCACCATCTGTGACATCCGAACGATTAAAGCGTGGCGGGAAATGCACGAAATGGAGCATATTCCTTTGGCAACTCGGGAGTTTAAGACTGCTGAGGAATTCGATACCTTCATGGGAGTGTCCCTTACTTACTCCTGCTTTTGAAAATGAGAAACGATTCGCTACTATTCTGAAGGGAGAAGACTATCATCCTCCTGAGTAGAATAGGTTTTTTAACCTCTTTGTACTTACCCCTCTTAGAAGGGTGTTTCTGTAGTTTCTCCTTTTATTTAATGAAAAAGAATTTTTTCTATCTCCGTGTTTATTTTATTCTTCCTTTCCTGCAATATCTAGTCTTCGGGAATATGGCCCCTGATACTTGTTTCTTGTCTTCTGGCCAGTTCATATTATGTTTGAACTTTAGAACTTATGAAAATTTTAATTTTTAATCCTTCGGGCATATGGCCCTTGAGGCTTGATTTTGCCCTTTGTTAGTTCAAATCAGGTTTGAACTCAACACATAGGAAAATTTTAAATTTTAAAACTGGAGCCTTCGGGCATATGGTCCCTGAGGCTTAATTTTGTCATCTGGTTAGTTCAAATCAGGTTTGAACTTAACACTTAGGAAAATTTTAAATTTTAAAAATGGAGCATTCGGGTATATGGCCCTTGAGGCTTAATTTTGTTCTCTGGTTAGTTCAAATCAGCTTTGAACTCAACACTTAGGAAAATTTTAACTTGAAAATGTAGCCTTCGGGCATATGGCCCCTGAGGCTTATTTTTGTCCTCTGGTTAGTTCAAGTCAGGTTTGAGCTCAGTACTTAGGAAAATTTTGATTCAAACATGGCACACTCGCTAAAAATATAATGTATCTTTATTGAAATGAACTTGAGAATTATGAAGCAGAGGTGCCGAACATCGGGCATAGAGTAGAAGGTGTCATAAGTGAGACATAACTTTATTGCTTTAACAAGGAAAAGAAACTACTTAAGGATAATACCTCTTCAGCCGATAAACGTTCTGAGAGTTGGGCTCGATGTGGCATGTCTCATTCTTCCGTACCTGATAAGCTCCACGTCCGATGACCTCAATTATTGTGTAAGGTCCTTTCCATATCTCTCATAGTTTGCCTACAATCCCAATCTTCCTTTTGAGTACCATATCGCCTACATGGAATTCTCTTCTCTTGACTTTCTGATTGAACTGTGCCCTGACTTATTGCTGATAGGCAGCCAGCCTTATCCCGGCAACGTCCCTTATTTCTTCCAGTAGGTCTAAATTATGGGCCAGGTGTTGATTGTTTGGACCTTCCTCCCAGGCTTGACTTCTTAAAGTAGGGACTCTCAACTCGGTCGGGATAACGGCTTCGGCCCCATAAGCCATGACGAAAGGGGTCTCTCCCATCGGTTGCCTTGGAGTAGTCCGATAGGACCATAACACCTCGGGCAATTTATCCAACTAGGCTCATTTTGCCTCTTCAAGCTTTTTCCTGAGTGTATCAAAACTAGTTCTATTTGTCCTTTGAGCCTGCCCATTCCCTGTGGATAGCCAACAGAAGAAGTGTTCTAATTGATCCCATGCTTTACCAGGAATGCTTGAACTTTCTTGTTATCCAAATTGGTGCCATTATCCATTATTATTGTTCGGGGTAGACCGAATCTACAAATGATGTGGCTCCAGATGAACTTTATAACATGGCTACCTTTGATGGTGAAGTATGCCTCGACTTCCACCCATTTGGTAAAGTAGTCTATAGCCAAAAGAACATGAGTAGTGGATTATACAACTTGCGGTAAAGAACCCACAATATCCATACCCCATCGGGCAAAGGGGTGAGGGATAATTGTTGGGTTCAGTAACTCCGGAGGTGGATGAATGACATCTCTATGAAATTGACACTTTTTACAGTGTTGGGTGTAGACCTCAGCATCCCTTGACAGATAGGGCCAGAAGTATCCCTGGGTGAGAACTTTATGGGATAAGGACCTCCCTCCGGAATGATTGCCACATGATCCTGCATGAATTTCTTCCATGACCGCAGAGGCTTCGGAGGGCGTGAGACATCTCAAGTATGGCCCGGAGAAAGACTTGCGGTATAGTTGGCCGTTATACAGAGCATATCTGGCTTCCTTCATTCTTATCTTCCGGGCCTCAGGCTTCGACTCAGGTAATGCATTAGTCCTCAAATAATTTGCTCAAGGGTCCATCCAGCTTGGCTCCCATGGGATGATCATCACGTCTTCAGGGGGCTCCAAGCTTGATCGGACGATGAAGTCTATTTGTACAATGTGAGTCATACTTTCCCTTGCTGTAGAGCCCTGGTTTGCCAGATGATCTGCTATGAAATTATCCCCTCTGGGGATCTGTTCAAAGGTTAACTACTTGAACCCTTCGGCCTCTTTTAGCACCAGATTCCTGTACGCTTTCATTTTTGGCTCTCGAGTTTCGTACTCCCCATTTAACTGTCGTACGACCAACTGTGAATCACTTCATATCTCTGCTTTCTGTACTTGAAGGCTTCGGGCCAACCGAATACCTGCAAGAAGGGCCTCATACTCGGCTTCGTTTTTGGAGGTAGGAAACTCCAATCGAACGGACTGCTGAGTTTTAGTGCCATCTGGTGTCACGAGCTCTACATCAATCCCTGCTCTGTTGACATTTGACGATCCATCCACGAACACGACCCATAAGCCAGGCTCTTTTTCTTCCAAGGAATCTGTAGTTTCTGTTTCCAACAGAAAGTCAACTACTGCTTGGCCTTTGATGGTATTTCAGGAGACATAGGTTATGTCAAAAATCCTGAGTTCAATTTCCAATTTGGATACTCTCCCCGATAACTCAGGTTTTGCCATTATAGATCTGATCGGGGTTACAGTTGGTACTATGATGGGATGCGCCTCAAAATAATACCGAAGACGTTGTTTCGCATTGATCAGTGATAGTATCAGCTTTTCCTGCTTCGAATAACGGGTTTCTGCATCTGCAAGGGCTTTGCTGGTGTAGAAGACCGGTACCTAGTATCCCTTGCCCTCCTTAACCAGAGCAGCGCTGGTAGATATCACGGATATGGCTAGATACAAGTGCAACGGATCATCGGCTTTTGGGGTTGCCAGTATTGGAGGCTTTACCATGTAGCTTTTGAGTTTTTTCAGGGCTTCAGATTGCTCCGCCCCCCAAACCTCTCCTTTTGCCGCCTTTATAGCTTGAAAGGACGGCCTGCACCGATCGGTTAAACGAGAGATGAAACGGCTAAGGGCTGCCACTTTTCCGGTTAGCACCTGGATCTCCTTCCGGGACCTTGGCTCTATTAACTCCATGAGACCTTTGACTTGTGCTGGGCTAGCTTGTATTCTTGTCCGATCAACTATGTGTCCCAAGAACTGGCCCGAAGACACTCCGAAGGAACATTTGGATGGGTTGAGCTTCATCTTGTACTTTCTGAGGGTGTCGAACACCTGCTGCAGGTCAGCCAGGTGGTCACTTTTTGCCTTGCTTTTGACCACCGTGTTATCAATGTAGGCTTCTTTGGTATATCCCATCATGCCCTGGAAAACTTTATTTACCAACCTCTGAAAGGTTGCACCTGCATTTTTTAGTCCGAAAGGCATAATTGTGTAACGATATGTACCTGATTCAGTGATGAATGTAGTCTTTTTCTCATCATCTGGATTCATTTGTATTTTGTTGTATCCAGAGTATGCATCCAGAAAGCTTAAGTGCTCGAATCCTGCGGTGACATCTACCATCTGATTGATCTTAGGTAAGGGGAAACAGTTCTTCAGGCATGCTCTGTTCAGGTCGGTGAAGTCTACGCACATCCTCCATTTCCCGTTCTTCTTCTGAACCACAACAACATTTGCCAACCAGGAAGGATATTGTACCTCCTTAATGAATCCTGTTTGGAAAAGTCGATCGACCTCCTCAGCTATGATCTGGTTTCGGTGAACCCCCATCTGCCTTTGCTTCTGACTGACTGGCTTTGCACTGGGATCCATGTTGAGAGAGTGTTGGGCTATTGACGGATCGATGCCTGTCATATCCATATGGCCCTAGGCAAATACGCCATCATTTGAGCGTAGGAGGGCTTCCATATCCTCTTTTTCTTGTTCATTGAGGCCAGAACCAATATAAGTCAACTTTTCAAGGTGATCGGGCTAGATCTGAACTTCAAGCAAAGGTTCAGCTGCTATTGATGACCCCACACCCTCCTCCTATAATTGCTATTGATCATCGGGTACTGCTTCGGATCGTGATTCTCGTTCCGGTTCAGCCCTTTTTTTAGACCTTTGATGGTGACAACGTAACATTCCTTGGCTGCTACCTGATCTCCCCTGATGTCAATCACATCAATTTTGTTTGGATCGATGCATCGCATGACCTGATGTATGGTTGATGAAACGTCGTGCATCCGATGGATCCAACCCCTTCCCATAAGGATATTATAGGAGGGTTTGACATCGACTACCATAAAAGTTTCTCTGAGTGTGCGTGTTGCTGCTGTCACTAGCAGTTGGATCTCTCCCACTGGTTCCACTCTTCTGCCGTCAAATCCGGCTATCGGGCTTCTGGAAGGTACTATCTCCTGAGGGTTGATCTCTAACTTCTCAAAGGCCCACTTGGTGATAATGTTGGCATTGCTCCCTGGGTCAACCATCACCCTTTTGATTAAGTAGTTCGAGACCATGAGGGAGATAACCAAGGGGTCGTTACGTGGTGTTTGAATGATCCGCATATCCGCAGAAGAGAAACGTATCCGGGCATCCTCCTTCGGGCTTCGAAACTCGTTTACTTCCCTAACCCTTCACAGTTTCTGGGCTTAACGCATCTGATATCTACGGGCTTCTTCTACTTCTGATCAGCTTGGTCCTCCATGAACAATGTGAATGACTCTTACGGGTTGTCCCATTGCCTCCTTGCGAGTGCATGTGACGTTTGGTCTGATCGGGTGCCTTCCTTGGCAACGTACTCGGTCAGTTCTCCTTTCACTATCATGGCTTCCACCTGTCTCCTAAGGCTTCTGCACTCATTGGCGTGATGCCCGTACTTTGGTCCATTGGCTGTCTAATGGGTGGTGGTGATCGGAAGATCCCTTTACCCTTGGTCTCTTGATACAGCTTGGCGAAGGTAACCTTCAACGGGGTGACTTTGTCTTCAAACCTCTGGCGTTTCTTTGGGACTGGGGAGGGTGCAGGAGGAGCGCTCGGTCGTTTCCTTTCTGGTGCCCGATCCTTTACCCTGGAAGGTTCGGTTGTCCTTGCCTCTACACTTGCAAAGGTTGTCCTTCTTTGGCGTATGGCTAACTCCTCTTCTATTCGGAGATGCCCTTGTGCTCTGGAATTGAGTTCTCTGATGTCTGTTGGTGGCATCTTGACCAAGGACTGATGGAACTTGGTCCCCGGGATCAGGGCCATTTTGAAGGCCTCGACAACTGAATGTTGGTCACAATTATCAATCGAGGACATCTCGACATTGAATCGCGAGACAAAACTTTTCAGGGATTCGCCTTTTTCTTGGATCATGGTGAATAGACTAGAGATGGTCTTCTTTTTTCATTTATTACCGAAGTATTGGGCAATGAATAATTCACAGAGTCTGAGCCAGCTTCCAATGGATCGGGGTGGTTGCTTTCTGAACCAGAGCAGGGCTGCTTCGGTTGGGCTGGTGGGGAAGACTTTGCAGAGTAAGGCTTCATTTTTGTTGTAGACATTCATCTTGGTGTGAACATGGTAGATGTGTTCTGTTGGATCTTTTGTGCCGTCGAACAGGGTGAACTTCGGTAGTTTGAACCTCTCCGGATAGGGCACATTGGTGATCATCACGGTGAATGGAGTCTGTACGGCGTCGATGGATGCCTCGGAGGCCAGATCAATAGGGGTCTGCATCTTCAGATCCTTAAGCACTTCCCTCTGGAATCTGGTCATAATTTCCTCCAATTTCTTCATGGTCAAAATCTCCTTTGGATTGCATCCCCCGAGCACTTGTAGGGACGACTCTGTGTGCTTTTCCCAATTGTTGTTGGATTTTACTTGGTGGTTGTCCCTTTCTGACCGGTGGCCTATAGACCGCTCCTGCTGGCTGGACTGTTCATCATTTTGGATCTCTTGAGGGTTCTGAAGTAGGGCCAGTTTTACAACTAGTTTAGCGTTCTGCCACTCCAATTCGGCGGTCCTCTCCTCTAGGGCTCGCCTAATCGGATCTTCAGCTTGCTGGCCTCCATTCGGAGGTAAGTCAGTTTGTTGTGAACCGGTGATCACCGCCATTGATGGTATGAATCTCAGTTTTTTTCGTAGAGAATGGGAAGCTTCTTGAAAAAGATTTCAATAATGGTGTTTCCCACAGACGGTGCCAATTGTGTAGATGCAGAAAAATACACAATAATAATTGGGTTTAAAAATTGGATCCTTTATTCAATCTTTGGCCATGTATTTATACACAATTTTGGTAAAACCCATTTACCCAACTTTATCAATCCCTTAAATCATGGGATTTGATAAACTCAATTCCTTTTTGGACTCTCTTTTCCATAAGTAGGACATCTCCCTGACATATGGATCACTCATGTTTTAGAGAATTCTGTGGGCCCATTTATTTCTTCGGCCCATCAGTCTTTAACCCATCAGTCATTGGCCCATCAGTCTTGTGGCCCATCCTAGTTGGTCCATGTATTATTTTGACTATTACAAAGATCAATTAAATTTTGTGATTATAATTCATGTAGAAATTGGATTGGAGTTAGAGAATTCGATTTAATTTTGTAGTTATAATTCAATTAGAAATTAGATCGAAAAATTAAATATAAAATTTTGACTAAAACTACTAAATGCAGGCATATGTATTATTTTAGGGTGCACTTGACTCGTAGAGGGGTCTCATTTAGGGTACTGGGCTACTGGGTAGAGCCTCGAACCCGCCCCACTGAAGTTGGTATACGGGTTGACCCAATGTGTCCGACTTCGAGGTGGATTACTCGTGGTAACTCAAAAGCCTTCTAAAGGTGGTCCTATTGTGGCAGCGCACCTGTGGAGCTGAAGAGCGTACACGGGAGTAGTACCTTTATGGCCTACGGGTCCTGATGATGTAGTAGTCTCTCAAGGGCGTTTACCACCATTTCTGCATAGCTCTAACGGTATATGCATGTATTGCGAAGGCTATTGGGGAGTGATCCGTTGCACGACTGATCCGGCTGTGGCCACAGATGCTGCGTAGCCATGACACATGGACAACGCGACACCATCCTCATATTTTGAAGGGATTGGAAAGAGCATGTGGCATGGAGGCTTGGAGTGTAGTATAGTCATAATAAAGGCTCATAATGTGAATTTTACCCATTATTCATAATGTGGAAAGAATTCTCCTTATAGGCCCACATTATGGCCATTATCACTTATTAGAGAAATGTGGATTATTGGTAGGATTTGGGGACCACTACAATTAGGGCAACATTTGAAGCCAAGTCACCTATAAATAGAGGACAATAGTGCATTGTCTAGGGATCCTTTCCTCTTTTTCGGCTGACTCATTCTTTTCACCACATTCCCTTTCCTTTTCCTCTCTCTTTGCTTGGAGACTACTCCTTCAAGGACAACTACCATTTTCTCTCTGTTTTTGTTTCCTCTGTGTTTCGGCCATGGAGAGCTGATTTTGCCTTCTTCACGTCTGACCCTTCTTCTCTACTGGTTCTTCCTTTCTCCATTTCTTAGTCTTTAGCTATTTTTGGGGTATTTCACTTCTTAGGGCTTTTGTGGTTTAGATCTATCAATGCTCATTACCCATTCTCTAGCTGTGATGAGGCTACACTCTTTGCTCTTCTCCACCATCTATTTTCTCTCATTTCCTTCTCTTTTCTTGAGATTTTTTACCATGGATTGTGACCTCTTTGTTCTGACTTGCTAGTGGAGCCTTCTCTCCAAATTTTCTCTTGTTTATTAACCTTTTTCACCCACAATTTTTAACGACCACAGTGGGAGAGAAAGGCGGGCAATATAGCATGACCAGAAGGTCATCTCGTATAGCCATGACGTCTCAAACACCTTCTTCTTCTACACTTCCTCCACCCCATCCTCTTCCATTCAGGCCAAAGTCAGCCGGGCCTATTGGAGTTGAGAACCATACTCCTGAAGAGGCAATCCAGCCTCCACGAGGGCTCCTTCGGATCAATCGACCCCCACCAGGTCCGACGGCGACCCAGCCACAGCCCCAGGGCATCACCGCAGCGAAGCCACCGTTCGACCATCCCCCGGTCGCTCGTGATAAGAAGGCGACCAATGCTCGTTCCTCCAGTCGCATTATCACCAGGACGCAGCACCACAAGACGGCTCAGAGCAGGTCTCATAGCGCTGCCACCTCGAGGTCAGCCGGGAGGCGCGACCGCGACGCACTTCTCATGGAAATGTTTCTCGCTATGCAGGCCACCCAACAACAAATGTGGTAGGAGCAGAAGACAATGTTTGCCTCTGCCAGGCCTAACGTAGCCAATGGTTCAGCTCTCACGCCAGCACAGACACCAGTATTTATCCTTCATCGTGACGTTATGGTGACGCCCCCACGTGAAACTTCATATTGCCCCAAGGCCACACCACAGCGGCGTCATTAACCCCTTTTGGCTCGGCTCAATAAAGCGCTTCCCCCTATGTCACGTTCGATCAGTTGCGTGCCATGATAGGGTCGGGACGTGTCTCGACCAGGGCGGACCTTATTGGCGACCCGTTGCCTCCATTTTCTATTTCTGTCCTTCAGAAACCGTACCCATCTGAGTACATTACGCCTAAGTTCCGACAGTTCGATGGAAGGAAGGGCAACGCCAAGGAGCATGTTGGGAATTTCATTAGCCATTTAGGGGACCATGCCTCCAACGAGGCGTTGAAGTTGAGGGAGTTCCCCAAGTCATTGACTGACCGCGCGTACACTTGATACCACAACCTCGAGCCTGGGTCGGTGACCAGTTGGGAGAAGATGACGCAACGTTTTTATAGCAAGTACTACCAGGTTGACGAGAATGTTACTCTACTATCCCTCACTAAGCTCACTCAGAAGAGTAACAAGGATGTGATGGCTTATGTAAGGCGATTCCGGGAGCGCACAATGGAATGTTATGAGGTTACAAATGAGGAGGACTTGGTCCGGATTTGCATCGATGGGATGGATAGAGAGTACTGCCTCTATCTAGTCACACTCGATATCCGCACATTTTCTGATCTTATGGTCAAAACAAGATGTTTGGCTGACCGGGTGGCCAGTCCCCAAGGAGGTCGTGTTTGGCGGGCACCACACCCCATTTCCATTATGGCGGCTATTGTCGAGGATGATGAGCAATTTTATGAGGAGACCGTCGAGGACGAGGAGGCCTTCATGACATCGGCTGATCAGCAAAGGAAGAGATTTCGAACGACTCCACCACATTTCCCTTGTAGTCGTAGGATGGTCCTTACTGTACTGAGCTAGTGGATCCGCGACAAGGTCATTAGCCTTCCACCTGCTTTAGAGGAGAATCATAAGGATCTGGTGAATGATCCACTCTTCTGTCATTTCCACCGTGGTACTAGGCATTCGTTGATGGAGTGTTGAAGTCTGTGCGACCTTTTCCAAAAGAAGATGAAGTGAGGGGAGCTGGAGCTTTTAAGGAGGCAAGATGTACATGATAATCCCTTCCCATGCCACGACGCGGGGGTTCATGTCATCTCATGTGAGGATCGTGGCACATTGGAGGAGCTTCAGGGCGAGGAGTTAGCCTGGTTGGGCGAGCAAGCTTAAAAGGGCACCCTGGACCGCATGACCCAAATGACTGGCCTTATGAGGGATTTTTTTGACAAGCTCAAGCTTGACTCGGATTCCAGAGCCGAGGTAGCTAAGGTGTTGTTTAAAGTCGTTTGCAAAGCAGGAACGGAGGCTAGGAAGGATGATCCCACCATCTCGGCGAGGCCTCACCATGACAGGGAGGTCACCTTTTCCGAGGCGGACAAGCTCATTAAGGGCCCTCACAACCGCCCATTGTACGTCCCTGCTACCATTAACGAGATCGATTTCAAGAGAGCGTTCCTAGACAACGACGCTTCTATCAACGTCATGCCAGTCACCATCATGAGGAAGGCTGGGATTAAGGACAAGGCCGTGACCGGGAGGCCAATCGACATTTCAGGTTTCAATGGGATAAGGCAGAGGACCTTGGGTTATATCACTACCGACCTGCAAGTTGGGTTATGTCACTGCCAACCTGCAAGTGGGGGACATCCGAGGGCCTGTCAGATTCCATATCATTGAAGGGGAGACATCCTACCATGTTCTGCTGGGGAGGTCTTGGATGCACCTCCATGGTATAGTCCCTTCCTCATACCATCAAGTCATGAAGGCCAATTGGGGCGTTGGGACTACTACTGTTAAGGCCACAAGGAACCCCTTCTCTCTCAGCGAGGTTCATTTATCGGATGCGATTTACTTCACCAACTTTTCGGCTACGGATGAGGGTCTTGAGGAAGGCAAGGCTTATGCTACCTCATTGCCCGATTGGGAGGATATTTCCCAGTCCGATAACGATGATGTTATGATGGTCATATCCCAGAAGGGAAAACGGAAGGTCGAGAATGGCGAGGATCTTTGTAGGAGAGTGCGCAAGGCTGATGGAAGCTATGTTTACCAGTTGTGACAGCGCGAGGGGCCGGACGCCCCAGTGCAGGCGCACGACCCCTGCGATGACCATTTTCTGGCGGAGGCATCCGTTGCTATCGAGGATTCAGTGAGGCAGGATGATCAACAACCAGGTCTAGCTGCAGACTAGAAAAAGGGTGTTGAGGAGGTCGATCTGGCTAAGGTAGGGGAGTAGCCCCGTATGGTTTCTATCAATCGCGATCCATCTGTCAAGTTCAAGGAGCGAATGGTGGGCCTACTCAAAGAGTATTAGGATGTATTCGCTTGGAGTTACAACCAGATGCCTAGACTTAACCCCGACCTGGTCGTTCACCGTCTAAATATTGAACCAGGAGTTATACCAAGGAAATAGGCTTCCCGAGTATTTGCGCTGAAGATTAAAAGTCTGATTAAGGAAGAGGTCCAGCGTTTATTGCAGGCCGGTTTTATCAAGCCCATTCAGAACCCGACATGGTTGGCCAACGTGGTCCCTGTACGAAAGAAGAATGGAAAGGTTCGGGTCTGTATCAATTTCAGGGAAATCAACAAGGCGTGCCCAAAGGATGAGTTTCTGTTACCAAACATCAACACCATCGTGGATGTCACTGACGGGCACGGGATGTTCTCTTTTATGGATGGTTTCAGTGGCTAATATCAAATCAGAGTGTCTGAGGAGGACGCACCCAAAACCGTTTTTCGCACTCCAATGGGGAACTTTCATTTCACTGTAATGCTGTTTGGACTGAAGAACGCTGGAGCGACCTACCAAAGGGCCATGACTGCTATCTTCCACGACATGATCCATGATTCTGTTGAGTGTTATTTTGACGATCTAGTGGTCAAGTGGAAACAACCAATGGACCACATCGATGATTTAAGGAAGGTCTTCGATAGGTGCAGGCGTTACTAGCTGAAGATGAACCCGGCGAAGTGCTTTTTTAGCATGACAATAGGGAACTTCTTGGGATTTGTCGTGCATCAATGGGGTATTGAGGTCGATGGTGACAAGACGACGGCTATCATCACTCTGGATCCATCGCGCTCATTGAAGTAGCTTAAAGGATTTATTGGCAAGATTTCCTACCCGCGGCGCTTCATTCCTGATCTTGCCGAGCTCATGCAGCCGTTTCTACCTCTTCTTAAGAAGAACGTTGTTTATGTTTGGACCCCTGAGTGTCAGCAGAGCTTTGAGGCCATCAAGAGGATCTTGGCTGCACCGGAAACCATAATTGCACCCAGGCGGGGAGTGCCCCTCCGACTTTATGTTTCAGCGACCGACCATTCACTGGGGGAAATCCTCTCCCAGGAGGATGATGGGCATGAACGACCTATCTATTATGCTAGTAGGGTCATCCGTGGCGCTGAACTTCGGTACACTACAGCTGAGAAGCAGTGTCTTGCGTTGGTTTTCGCTGCAAAGAAGTTCTAGCATTACTTGTCTACGCATACTGTGGAGTTGATGACCAAAAGTGAACCAATGCGCTACATGGTGACCCAGCCTCCTTCTGGTGGATGTCTAACCAAGTGGTTGATGGGTTTGTTAGGGATCAACATTCAGTGTGTGCGACCCAAGACCATCAAAGGGCAGGCTCTGGCGGATCTTCTATCTCACTCTTCTTGTAGCCGGGGCTTGACCGAACTGATGATGGCTGAGGCCGAGGAATTGTAGCTGTCATTCGATGGAGCGTCCACTGCCCATAATGGTGGAGCCGGTATTGTCCTCACACCAAGCGGTGGTGGGCCCTAGGCCCATCTTTCTTATCAGTTGGATTTTTCGTGTTCCAACAACGAGGCTGAGTATGAAGTATTGCTTTTGGGATTGAGATAAGTACATAGACGGGGTGTCCGGTGCTTAAAGGTCAATGGCGACTCTCAGCTCATCATTAGGTAGGTCACAAGCGAGTTCGCTGTGAAGGAGGCCAACCTTTCTCCATATCGTACCCAGGCGAGTTCGCTTTGAAGTATTTTGACGTCGTGAAGTTCACCCATGTTTCTAGATGTAGGAACCGCTTCCCCAACGCTTTGGAAACTATGGCATAAAAGATTAGACTTGAGCAGGACGACTTATCACTTGAGGTGCGGAAGTGGTCTGCCCCCGCGACGACGAAAGGTTCCGACTCGATAAGGGTCGATGATTGGCGTGTCTCTATCATGGAAGGCTTATTAAAGGAGGGTTTCGACATGCCAACAACTAAGGGGTTTGTACTTATCAAAGGGGAACTTTACTTCAAGGGGCCTGAAGGCGTACTGGCTCAATATGTCTCTGAGGAGAAAGGTGCCACCATTCTTGAGGAGACTCACCAGATTGTATGCGGCATGGAGGACGTTAGTCTTTACCGAAGGATTAAGCGCAAAGGTTTCTATTGGCCTGGAATGACGACAATTGCTAAGGACGTTCAAAGGAGATGTGTTCTCTGTGCTCGCATCCCTCAAGGTGGTGAAAGTGTTTTTCAGGCTGAGTTGGCTGATTGGCGAAGGCCGTACATCGACTTCCTCTAGGAGGGAAAGCTACCCAACCACCGAATGGTTGCGGCACTTGTTAGGAAGAAGCCGCTTCTTCCTCCTTGAAGGCGCCCTTTATCGTAAACGATTCTGTGGGAAGCTGTTGAAATGCATCAACCATGAAGAGGCCACCATTGTCATGACTGAGGTGCACTAGCGTGACCATCAGGGTGGCGCAAAGCTGTATCATCACTTGGTTACCTGTGGTTATTATTGGCCCACGATGGAGAATGACACTACCACTCACGTACTATGGTGTGAGGCTTGTCAGAAGCATGGTAACCTTATCCACGCACCTGTTGTTAGCCTTCGTTCTTTATCCACGCCTTGGTCGTTCCACACTTAGGTATTGGACATCATTGGACCTATCACACCCCAAGTCCGGAGGGCACGCCTGGATCTTGGCTACTACCGAGCTCTTCACCAAGTGGGTCGAGGTTGTTCCATTAAGGTGGATCGTGTTAGCTGCTGTCGTCAGGTTTATAAAGGAGCAAATCATTTATCGGTTCGAGGTGCCACACACCATTCTGTCTGAGAATGGGACGCCCTTTGTGAACAAGGACGTAGGGGAAATTTTGGAACAATATCAGGTGCTGCATCATACTTCTATGCCTTACTACCCCAAAGGCAATGGCCAGGATGAAGCCACCAACAAAACACTGATTCAGATCCTGAGCAAGATGTTGCATGATCATGGCAAGGGTTGGGCTAATCAGTTACCAATGGCTTCATGGGCTTATCGTACTTCCAAGCGACGGGCAACCTAGGAGACTCCGTTCGCTTTGGTGTATGGAATCGATGCCGTATTACCTGAGGAGTTGGCGGTGCTGTCTGCGCGTTTCGTGGCCTCATGTGGGCTGATGACGGTCAGTAAAGGTGATGTATTAGAAGTCTTGGATGAGAGGAGGGTTGCTGCATCAGCAGCGTCACAGAAGTATAGGGCCAAGATTGCAAGGGCCTATAATACTTCTCCTAGATAAAGGGTTTTCGCTAAGGGATACTTAGTCCTGAAGACGGTTAGCGCTGTGATGAGGGGCCAAAACCCAGGGAAATTCGCACCCAAGTGGGAAGGACCTTACACCGTAGCCAAAGCCTCACCCAACAGTTACTATGAGTTGACCGAGGTTGGAACCAGATTCAGGACTAGCCCCCTTAACGCCAAGTGGATCAAAAGATTTTATCCTTAAGGAAATCTCATCTGACCACCTCTGACTTCGTCGCGCCTCATCCAAGACATTCTATTTCTTTTCTTCATTTCTTTATTCCCTTATTTTTCTTGCTTAAGTTAGTTAGGTTGTCAGAAGAGTTGGATCTTTTCCTCTCAACCTTCTGTCCCTTTATTAGAGTTATTTCTTTTAGTTAAGTTCTCTGCACAAAGGAGTTACAACATATATGTAGGCATACATGTAAAAAAAAAAAAATAGAGACATATCTTTACTTAATGAAAGATATTTTATTCACAAAAGGCACGTGTTACATTTTTCTGTTTGCAAGTGCTATTTTAAAGTAAATATTACATAAGATTAGGCTCAAGCCTCTATTAGGGCAAAAACTTCAATACAGGAGAGTAGCCTTGAACGTGTGCTTTAGTCTTCTCCTCCGTGCAAGGTTCGCAAGAAGGCGCATGTGCCATGGTGGCGTCTCCCCTTTTTATCTACTTGCATGAGTGGCTGCCAAGCCAGCGCCTTCCATGTTACAACCTGCACATTTAAAAAAAAACAAAACAGAACAAGGTATATGCAAAACCAAAATAACATTCATAAATAGGCATTAATATAAATAAACTGTTAGATAGCAAAAAATGTGTCACTCAAATAGAGTGCAAAGTTGAGCATGCCAAGGCACGCTTCCCAAAAGAATAGTCAGGCCTGCCTTCAGGCAGGCGTATTACCGTACCTGTGTTAAAGTTTACATTTTCCAAAATATATCATCAAAATTATCAGACTGTGTGAAACTATTTCTAATAGCAAAAAAAGAGAGATTGTTTTTGAGAATTTGCAGGATTCAGATAACACAATGGATCGTCAGGGCAAGAGGAAAGGATCGGTATCCCTCACACTGTCCACCACCCGTTTCTCATCAGCGGCCTCCAGCAGCCGGACAGCCTCCGCCTACTTGTGCGCCGCCTCAACGTCATTCTTTGCAACATTCTCCAACATCACTTCGGTGTCCCTCCTCATATGGGTTACCTCTTCCCTGAGTTTCACAGATTCGGCGTGGGCGTTCTCACCGGCAAGGCCCAGGACATCACCATCGTCCCTCGCCTCAATCTTTTCCAGCCTCTCGGTGAACCAATCCATATTAATCCCAAATTGCACGGCCTAGGAAGCAAACCTCCTGGCACCTTCCAGGGCTTGTAGAGTTATGTCCCCTACAGTGGCCCTGACCACTTATTGGAAATACCGAGCGAATCCATCAAGCATGGACGCCTGGGCTTATTCAAAGGCTATGTTGAAGCCGTCAAACATCCCAGGATAGGCGATAGCAAGGCGATTCAGGGTCGGAATAGAGTTCCCGCTGCAGTAAAAGCCCCTCCATTTGGGCAGTTCCGGTGGACCAAGGTCAGGCATAGGATTCCCCGCCTGAGGAACTGAGCCTCCTGGAGCAGTGGTGGGCCTAGGACCTATAGCGGCAGTTTGGCATGGAGTATTTTCGGGAGTCTGACCGGGAGAACTCTCAAGGACACGAGGGGAAGCAGAGCGGTCACCCTTGGGAGGATAAACCACTTCCCCATCAGAGGACACATCAACGGGGGATGAGTTTGCAGGGGCTGAGGAAGGAGACTTGAATGCACTGGATTTACGGGTAGAACGATGTGGCTTTTTCACTGCCGGATCGGGAGCATTTGGGGACACCTGTCTCTTGGGACGTCGGTGGTCTAAAGGAACCTCATCCTAACTGTCCCCCTCCTCTAGAATAGGAGTCTTCCTGGCAAGGACACTCCTCTTAAAGCGATCTGTAAGAGGAACGCCATCATCATTGTCGGATGAAGAGGAAGTATAAAGAGGGAGATTGGTCTTACCCATGGACACCATTTCTCTTTCTCTTTCTCTCTCTCCTAACTTATACTTTTCTCTATGATTTTCTCTTTCTAAAAAGTTTCTAAGACTTGTGTTTGAAATGTGAATGAAAACCAGGTAAGGGAGAGGGGTATTTATACCTGAGTGAATGGACTCTTGAGTTCCTGAAGAATGCGAGGTGCCGGATCCTGCATTTAAGGAGGAACCGGTTAGAGCATTTAAATCTTCAGAAGTGGGGATCCTCTGCACTGCGCCCCATAGAGTCTCAGTGCGAAGCAAATCCGCGTCCTTGAAGATGTTAGCAATGTTGTCACGAGGAACCGCCAGGCCGGGGGCATCAGTCCTCCTCCTCGACGATCTTGTCCTACTCGCAACAGATGGAGGCTGCGACTCAGTGGAGGCACTTGGCTAAAAAAAAAAGAGAGGAAGGTTTATTTAAAAAATTTACAAATTTATATTTCTTTCCATCTTTATATAATATATATGTGTATGTAAAAGAAAGAAAACCTCACTCAAGAGGGGGCAATAAATGTACTAATAAATTTGATTTAAGTACATGATTAGATTACTTACATTGATAGATGCACTGGAACGCCTATGGGAAGGAACTGAGGGACCTGCTTCATCCTGAGCAGGTCTTCGCCTTGACGAAGTCGGACGATTTTATGTTGAAAGAGCTTAAGGGATTGGCTCTTCAGGGGCTACAGGGGCTTGACCTTGTGGAGGTGGTACATCAAAAGATTCCAGCGGGATGGTGCGCACTACCCTTTTGGACCTTGATCTTCGCCTTGGCGGGAACATATTGCGGGAAAACGCCGGGACGTTAGCAATAGCATGTCCCACCACATAGCTGGGACTTCCTCTAGAAAATGAGGCAAAAGAGTAGTGCACCACCATGTCGTCCTTGTCAATAACCCGGGGCTCACTTCGGCGATCCGATGACTGGACGAAAGCCTGCAGGGTGTCAAGGTTTGACCTCCAAAAAACACCGAATGACGGTGTGATGTCACCACGACGGAGGCGTGATGGTATAACAAATGGACGAGGAGGATTGTTTAGGGACGGCAGACCCCCCGCAAGGAATCTTTCTGAACTGAGGGCGAAGCTTAGAGCAGTGGCTGGAGCAGTAGGGACGCCCTGGTCAAAGCCAAACTGGCGAGCGACCCTATGAGGGTTGTAACTGGAAAGAGGCACGCTGTCCTCAAACCAGGTAGGCAATGAGCATTTTCTCAGGACCAAAAGGAGTTCGAAATCTGAATGGGGCAAGTTATGGGCAGGATTGAGCGTGCGTGGTTCTTCGCCAAACAGGGATTGGGCAGGAAAGCCAGGTAGAATTATAGGGTAGGGCCTGAATTCGAATTCGTCTTCCAGGTCCAGCACCAGGCTGAGATCGTCACGAAGGACAATGTCAGACCATTTAGGGGCACGGCAGAAGACCCAAAGGTCTTCAAACGGTCTGGCAGCCTCTAGAGTATGTGGTGTGGGGAAGAACTCAGGAAAGCGCTCCACTATGAACAGAGATAGGAAAAGGCTAGACACAGGCGATTTTACCTCACATCGAACTATCGAGCGGCGCATCCCGGCCACTACCGAGTCAAGTCTTTTGTACAGCGTCCCCAGGAAAAGTGGCCCCAGTGCGATGGTCCTACCAAAAGCCATCTGGGCCACTAAATTGAAGACCCTCTTACTCATACAATCGATGGGGCGCCCTTCGAACACATGGCGTGCAAGCTAAAGTGCCAGAAAGGCGGCCAGATGATGGGGACTATCCAGAGGCACGCCTTGGGTATTGTTGGGGCAAAGAGGTCGGCCTGATGCAGGGTAGGTGAAAAAGTAACTGGCCCAGTTTGCAAATTTACACTTGCCTTTCTTTTTCATGGTGGTATTAAGGTAGGCGATATGAGTAAAAGAGGCCTCTAAGAAGTCTACTGTGGCTTGGCACTCCGGAGGAATGATATGGGGTTTGAAACTGTGTTCCCCAATCAAAGGAAGGTGCATTAGGGATTTCACATCTTCTTGTGTTGGGGTAAAATCTCCCTAGAAGGTAACAAAAGTATGGGTATCTGTGTTCCAACACAAAATTAGGGCTTGCAAAGAGGGGTTTGAGCGTCGTATGTTGACACGATGGCTTGAATTAATGGCCGTCAAGACCGAGGCATGGCTAAGGGTTTCCACATAGTCTGGCCTTGAAAGAATGTGCTCGCACCTGTAATCCCATTCGGAGATTGGTGTTGTATGGCTTTCGAATTGGAGGTGCGAGAAAGGGAAGTCACCCCTCTCAATGGGAAACCGCATACTCTTCCCCGGCTTCCATTGGGTACCCGATGTGGAGGGGGCATCGCCCTCTAGTAGTACAAGCTCGCCCAAAATTGCAGGGTTTGGTTGATAATGCCTGGCCTGATGCCAGAAGAAGTTGACTTCCTTACCGAAGAAAGGGGCATGCCGCCATTCATCGTCGCTAGGAACCCTGTCGTCGTGCGCCTTCGAAGGAAACATGGATCCTACAGAAAGGGGGTTTCTTTTTCTCTCTCCTTTTCGCTTTCTCTCTCTCTGGTTTTTCCTTCCTTCCTCTTTCTCTTTCTTCTTTCTTTCTTGATTTCCCTCTTTCTCTCTCTAGTTCACTATTTCTTCAAGCTTTTGCTTTCTCTCACAGTGAAATCAATAGTTGCAGAGTTGTACACTTGATAGTTTTTGTCCCATTTCCCTAACCTGAAGAGGTATTTGTAAGCCGCCTCTCTGCGCTCTCCCCAACCGTGACTGCACCAATTCCGGGGAGTAGCGTCTAGCGAAGCGTCGCCATAATGGGGGCAGCGAAAAGGCACCTTTTTGCAGGGGGCTGGCATTATTGATTTGTCTTACTGCCCTTTTCCTCTTCTGTATTTTGGCACCAGTTCGTCTTTGAGAAGGAAACTGTTGGTTCAAATTTCTAAACTTACCCCTTTTATACATCCATATATCTATATACACACGTGGGTATATGTACACGTGTACAGTTTTAAAAGAAAACCTACTTATTTCAAAAGAATATATATATGTATACAAATATATATATATATATATATATATATATGTATATGTACTATTGCAATTTAGTTATTTCCTTATTTTTACCATGATACTTTTGCTGATTACTAATCAAATTTAAAACCCCTTTTGGAAAATTACTATCATACCCTTCCATGTGGTTTGTAAAACATACGTGCTTATAAAAAAAATGGTTGTTTGCCTTTCCTTCATTTTGTTTTGTTTTATTTACTTCTTTCTTTCTCATTAACATATTTTATTCCTCATTTCCACGTTTTTACATTACATGTTTGCACCATTTATTTTCTTTTAAATTTCATTTCATTTTTTTATTTCTTTTACCTTGTTCTTGCTTATTTTCATTCCTTGCTGCCGTCTTCACCGTTCATTTGATCACCTCTACTTTTCTATTGTGTTTATTACTTTTCGTGACATATTTTTAATATACATATGTACGCTATAACTATGTATGCATATATGTAAATAAGGATAATGGGAATATAAATATTGTATATATGGGCCCTGCTGTGTGCATGCAAGCCCAACTTTGAGGTGGTGCCTCGCATGCATAGGGGGCAAATTGTAGGCATAGGTATTATTTTAGGGTGCACTTGACTCGTAGAGGGGTCTCATTTAGGGTACTGGGCTACTGGGTAGAGCTTCGGACCTGCCCCACCGAAGTTGGTATACGGGTTGACCCAATGTGTCCGAATTCGAGGCGAATTACTCGTGGCAACTCAAAAGCCTTCTAAAGGTGGTCCTATTGTGGCAGCGCACCTGTGGAGCTGAAGAGCATACACGGGAGTAGTACCTCTATGGCCTACGGGTCCTAATGACGTAGCAGTCTCTCAAGGGCGTTTACCACTGTCTCTCAAGGTCCTGATCCGTTGCATGACTGATCCGGTTGTGGCCACAGATGCTGCGTAGCCGTGACACATGGACAGCGCCACACCATCCTCACATTTTGAAGGTATTGGAAAGAGCACGTGACATGGAGGCTTGGAGGCTTGGAGTGTAGTATAGTCATAATAAAGGCTCATAATGTGAATTTTACCCATTATTCATAATGTGGAAAAAATTCTCCTTATAGGCCCACATTATGGCCCTCATCACTTATTAGAGAAATGTGGAGCATTGGTAGGATTTGGGGACCACTACAATTAGGGCAACATTTGAAATCAAGTCACCTATAAATAGAGGGCAATAATGCATTGCCTTGGGATCCTCTCCTCTCTTTCGGCTGACTCATTCTTTTTACCACATTCCCTTTCCTTTTCCTCTCTCTTTGCTTGGAGACTACTCCATCAAGGACAACTACCATTTTCTCTCTGTTTTTGCTTCCTCTGTGTTTCAGCCATGGAGAGCTAATTTCACCTTCTTCACGTCTGACCCTTCTTCTCTACTGGTTCTTCCTTTCTCCATTTCTTAGTCTTTAGCTATTTTGGAGGTATTTCACTTCTTGGGGCTTTTGTGGTTTAGATCTATTAATGTTCACTACCCATTCTCTAGCTGTAATGAGGCTATACTCTTTGTTCTTCTCCACCATCTCTTTTCTCATTTCCTTCTCTTTGCTTGAGATTTTCGACCATAGATAGTGATATCTTTGTTCTGACTTGCTAGTGAAGTTTTCTCTTGTTTATTAATCTTTTTCACCCACACTAAAATATTGAAACTTCTTCCCAATTTTAATATATGTATATATATATATATATACATATAACCATTACTAAATCCCGCTAACTATACTATTTATAAAAGTCAAGTAAGTTTTAATTTTTTATACATTTTTAATATAATAATTAGGTAGAAAGCTCCCAGTTGTGCTTGTGAAAGGGCTAGTAAGAATGACTCGTGGGCCTTTTATTTATGTGTATCTACTTATTAGTGCAGCAGCGGGACCATTTTTAATTGGCTTTTCTTATAAACGTCCAAACCACCATATTTGGGGGCTGATCGGTTTCAGCTTTATTTCTTTAAAAATCGCATAGTTTCGACTTTTGTAGCATATACAATTCATACTTTCTACAATTAAATAACCGAATATGTTACCTAACTTTAATATTCTTGTAATAACTCCCTTTTTAGAAGAATACCGAATCCCACGTAACTAGTGACAGATCTAGGATGAAAGGTGGGTGAGGGTTAATGTTAAATATTTCAAATTTAAGGGTAAAAAATGAAAAAAAAAAATTACAATAGCGGTCATCAACTATGAGGAAACGAAGGAATGTCAATGGTCCCATTATTTTCCCAACCACTTACTGTAATTTCCATCTAATCCTGGAAATACTAGACAAAGACCATCATGTGAATATTAAGAAAGACTTGCGAAAAAAAGCAAAATACAAAATCAATATCCAATTGGTGTAGTGCCCAGAAATGGTAGAGCTTGATTGTTTGGTGAGATTGGTAGTTGATCGAAATACTTCAGTAGAAGCCTTCCCAATTATGATAATCGAAGGTTTATAACTCTGACACTACTTGAGCATTTGAACCAGCACCTTCTTGTTGTACTTGAGTTTTTTTCGAGTTAAAAATGACTGTTATATATCTACACTATTATTAAAAGTACAATCCCCCTTTATTATTTCCAAGCATTTTTTATATATATTTTTAAATAAAAAATAAAATAAAAACTAAATACGTGTGTCTCTTAAAATTTAATAGGTGTATGTTGGTGGTTATATTCTATACGACACTTCTTCAACATGTTGTTCAGTCCCAACATTCGTGTTGTTTCATTCCAAACGGTCACCTCTCAAAACCCTCCAAATCACACTACTTAATCACTATATATATTCCACATCATTTTTCATACAAAAATCCACCCAACAATGTACATAACCACACTTTCATTCTTTCATTCCTTCTTATTCCACTTTCCATTCAACGTAAGTTCTATTTTTATTGTTATGATTAATTTTAATTTTTTCAATTATAATTATATATTATTGTTGTTTGTTATTATTGCATTTCTATTGATGTGATTATTTTTAATTTTTCATATATAGTTATATATGCTTGTCGTTTGTTATATATCGTATTTGTGTATTTTTATTTATTGTAGGGGAGTGAGTGAAAGGAACTGAGGATATTAGGTATATTGTTAGTGAGACATTAATTTTAGTTCTTAATAAATTAATTATTGTTTAGCACTTAGCTTTAAATGTATCTATTTATTATAAAAAAAAATTGTTTTCTTTTAGTATCCTTTTAAGTTTTACCTTTTATGAATTTCTCATTTTATTTTGGTATTATGCTTTTTATTTATTTATTTTTTTCAATGTAAATTGATAAATATTAAGTTTGATCAAGTTTAATTTAATTATTTTATACCTCTGCATCTATATGCATCTTTTAGACAAACTTTATAAGATAACTTATAGATTAGATTTTACGCCATGAGCATTCGCACATGCTCTTTCCTAGTAACATTGAAATGTTGGGACTCTTTGTCCAATCTCTTACTCCGTACGGATCAACCAAAATAGTAGTAATAATCTGCACATAGTCTATTTACTCACCATTTTGACCAAAACAAATAACTAGTAAGTTTTTCTCTCAATAATATACATACATATCTATATATATTTCACAATATTTTTTATATTAACTCTAACTATACAATTAATCTATTTATTATGTTTATCTTTTAATAAATAAAAACCTATCTTATAGTTCCATTACTCTGAAAATTGTTTGGAAGTTACAACTACAATACCTATACTATAATCGTGTTCTATTTAAAATTCTTTTTATCTTACATACGATTCTAACATGTATGCATGAAGCTACAGTAGCCAGAATCAAGAAAGATTTAATTATGTGAGTACTTATCCATGATGTTAACGTTGCAGTTGCAATATTATATTTTTTCCCGAATTATTCTACATTATGTTTTCCTCTCTAGGTCATACTATATTGTTTTATTTATTTGTTCTTTGTCTTTGTTTTAAATATATAATTTTTTATATTTTATCTTTCTTCCATTATTTCTTTAGATTCATTTTCTAGATGTGTTATACCCCTTTTTCCGTTTAAACTTTTATTTTATGTTGTATTATTTTCTTTTTTATTTAATTTTTTTAAATGAATTAGTTTGAATTTGAAGATTTATTTTAATTTTTGATATATTAAATTAAATTTTATTTACTTATTTAATTGCTTATAACTACATGTGCATCGCAATAAGGAAGAACTCAGGCTTTTAAGTTAATAGATGATCTCAATAAGGAAGTGGTTGAGAAATCTACTAAGATTGACAGTTTGGAAAAAGAGTTGAAAGATGCAAACTTGACTATTCAGAAGTTAATAGATGATCTTAATCATATGTTGAGTGTTGGAAAATCTGCAGGAAATACAAAGGGTTTGGGTTTTGTTGGAGTAACGCCAAATTCAAATGTTGTTGCAAAAACCACTTGTAAGAACATTTATAGTATTATTTGTGTTTGACATGTTCTAAATAATAACCATGTTGAGTTAATTGTCATGTTGATAGTTTTGTGTTTTTGCAATTGAGTTGTTAGTAGGATCGTTTCTATCTCGAGAGAGGAGTCAAGGAGTGTGTGAAAGCAAAAATTAGCTACCGAAGGGCAAAATCGTCATTTCCAGATACCATCACTTCATCAGAGGGCAAAAATGTAATTTCCATACATTATTACTTCAACCAAAAGCATCAGGACTTCGAGATGACCAGTTTATTTCAAATATGAAAAAATGGCAAAAGATGCATCATACCTACGTTGATAGAGGCTGAAACGGTGTAGAATGTGTTTGCTTTGAAATTCCATTTCAAGCAATAAATCTTATTTTGATATTAACAAAACATTCAAAACTGTGTTTGGTATTAATATGGACTTGAGCTAAGTGTTTCAGCAAGTACAGGTAAATGTTTCGGGAAGATCGCTAAAGCAACAAGCGATAAGGAAACTCAAGCGCAAACTCGAAGAAGGACAAAAAGATCAAAGAAAGAACAAAAGCTGGACTCAAGACCTGGGGTAGATAGGTCGGGGTGAGAATATTGTAACAAGGTATCTTATGCGTTGATTGATCTTATAAGCTCAAGTAATTAATCAAACGAACTCAAACGGATCAAAAACGGACCTTGAAAACAATTTTTGGAGTCACCCAGTCGACTGGCCTGTCCAAGGCAGTCGACTGACTGTGACCCAGTCAACTGGCCCTTAAGGACCCAGCCGACTGGATGAACCAGTGAGTTATAAAACATTCTAACTGCATGAGGCAGTCGACTGGCCTGTCCAAGGCAGTCGACTGACTGTGACCAGTCGACTGGCAGTTAAAGACCCAGCCGACTGACTGGACCAGAGAGTTTCAAACATTTTTGATTGCCTGAGGCAGTCGACTGGCCTTCTTGAGGCAGTCGACTGACCCTAGCCGTTGGGAAAAATATTTTAAATCTAAGCATGGAGGCAGTCGACTGGGTGCCGGTAGGAAGTCGACTGGGTGCTTCAGGATTTTAAGGAAAAGTATTTCTAAATAATATTTTTGCCCAAAAAGAAATGCTTTTGCTTGCAGATTTTCAAGTCCTACTCTCCATATTGTCTAGGGTGAGACACACTCTCCAAACCCTAGTGTTCACTATATAAAGAAAGAGATATGGATTAACAATGTCAAGGTTCTTGTGTGAGAAATTTTCCAAATATTGTTCATCTCTAATTTTCTCTCAAGCATCTTCTGAAAAATCTTTTGATAGCAAAATCTCGCTTTTCACTCTTATCATTTTGAAGATTTAAACTCAAGCCTTGAGCCTATTCTCTTATTGAAAATATATTGTGAGAATATATATATATCTTGAGTTCTTGAAATATCACCTAAAAACACTTGAGCTTATCTTGATCTATCATCCATAAAAACCTTAGGGTTTTGAGTGTTTTTGTTTCTTGAGTGATATATTTATTACATACACAAATTTGTGATCTTGGGTGAGTGAAGCCCATTGTATCAAGGGAGGATTGTTCTCTTGATTGTGTGAAGAGCTAGTTAGCTCTTTTGTAAAGGTTTTGCTATTCCACCTATTGAAGGAAGAGCCATAGTGTGAGGATTGGGAAAGTCTCAAGGAAGGGGATTCTTTGAGCCGAGGAGTAGGAGTTACCGAACCTCGTAAAAATCACGGTGTCAATATCTCTATCTCTATCTCTTTACTTTATGTTCATGCATGCTTAATTTATATTGTGGTAAATAGCTTGTTGAATTTAAGTGAAATCATTCATTGCATATTTTACCTTGTAAATTAATATTGAACCTTGTTGCATGTTTTAGTAAGAATAAAAAGGAGTTAGAAATTATTTTTAAAACCCTATTCACCCCCCCCCCCCTCTAGGGTATTTTAGTGACTAACAATTGGTATCAGAGCCTAATCTCTACTTGTTTTTGACTTAACCGTCTTAGAGAACGATCATGGCCTCAAACATAGTCACTCATGTAGAAGGACAATCAAACAATAGGCCCCCATGGTTTGATGGTTCAAACTATAGTTATTGGAAGACTAGAATGATAGATTTTCTTCAAGCTATTGATTATCAAATTTGGCTAGTTATTGTTGATGGACCTTTTACTATTACCAAAATAGTTGATGGAAAAACCATTCCCAAATTGCCCAACGAATGGGATAATGATGAGCGTAGACTTATTTCATTTAATGCCAAAGCTAATGTTAATCTAAATTGTGCCTTAAGTCCAAATGAATTTAATCGAGTCTCTACTTTCTCCACGGCCAAAGAAATGTGGGATAAACTTGAAGTTACTTATGAAGGAACTACTCAAGTTAGAGAATCTAAAATTGATATACTTATGCATGAATATGAATTATTTGCCATGAAGGAAGATGAAAATATCAATTCTATGATGTCTCGTTTTACTAACATTTTGAATGGACTAAAGCATCTTGGTAGAATTGTTCCTAGATCCGATGCGGCACGCAAAGTCCTTAGAAGCCTTCCGGTCAAATGGGATGCGAAGGTGACGGCTATTAAAGAAGCACATGATCTTAGCACTATGAGTCTTGATGAGATTTTCGGGTCACTCCTTACATGGGAAATTACCTTGAAATCTCGTGAAGAAGACGCCAAGCCAAGAAAAGGTATAGCCTTGCAAGCTTCAACCAAAAGTGAAGCAAATGAGAGAATCGAAGAAGAGGTTGATGAAGACATTGCCTTGATCACTCAACAATTCAAGAGATTTCTTCAACGAAAGAAGGCTAAAGGTCGGAGGTTCTTAAAGAGCAATGAACCAAGAGGAGAGACAAGCAAGAAGGAGTCTATTACTTGTTTCAATTGTGGTAAACTGGGGCACTATAGAAATGAGTGTTTCAAGCCCAAAAAGGAGAACGATAAAAGGCCAAACAAAATGGCCATGAATGCAACATGGGATGATTATGACTCTTGTGATTCGGATGAGGAAGAGAATGGTGAGGAAAGTGCAAATTTTTTCCTCATGGCAAATGAAGATGAGGTACATTTAAATTTACATGCATTAGATAATTCCATTTTATCATATGATGAGCTATTATTTTCTCATAATGAATTACAAGATGCATTTGAAAATTTGTATGGTGAGTTTGAAAAACTAGCAAAAAAACATAGTTTGCTCAAGAAATCTAAATCTTCATGTAATTCCACTTGCCACACCATAGTTGATATAAATACAACTAATGACAAAAGTATAAAGATAGAAGAGGAAAATATTTTGTTGAAGAAGACCATTGATGATCAAATAAACATCTTAGCTAAATTCACAAAAGGAAAAGAAAACTTGAGCATCATGCTAGGAAGACAAAGAAACTCTTTTGACAAATGCGGCTTAGGATATGATGCATTCAACAAAGATGCACTTTTATTGAAGAAAAGAAAATCATTAAAGCATACGTTTTCAAAACAATCTTCATGCTCAACTTCTATTGATCACAATCATGTTTCATGCTACTATTGGAAGAAAAGAGGTCACAAAGCAAATGCATGTTTTCTAAGAAAGAAGAAGAAAATTGTTTCAAAAATGTTTTGGGTTCCAAAAGGAACTATTGCATCTCTACGTGCTAAAGAAAACTTGGTAACTAAATCAATTTGGGTTCCGAAAGGAACTATTGCATCTCTTTCTAACCAAAATGGACCCAAAATAGATTGGGTACCAATAAAAGTCACGTAACGTTGTTTTGTAGGTGTGCTTGAAGACCGCCTCAAAAGAAAGATGGTTTCTTGATAGCGGATGTTCAAGGCACATGACGGGGGACAAATCGAAATTCATGTCCTTAAAATCTTATGAAGGAGGAAACGTTACTTTTGGAGATAACTCACAAGGCAAAATTGTTGGAATCGGATCTATTGGTATATCTTCCTCTCTAGCTATAGATAACGTACTTTTAGTTGATGGTTTGAAGCATAACTTGTTTAGCATTAGCCAACTTTGTGACAAAGGTTATGATGTTATCTTTAGGTCAAATGCATGCATAGTTGAGAAAGACGGAAATCAATTGTTCAATGCAAAGAGAAATGGAAATTTATATACTATGTTGCTATGTGAATTAAATGAACAAGATGTTAAGTGCTTTGTCACATCGAGTGAAAATAGTTGGTTATGGCATAGACGCTTAGGACATGCTAGTATGGACCTCATCCAACGTTTGTCTAAAAATGAATTAGTCAAAGGCCTCCCGAAGACTAATTTTTCAAAAGATAAAATATGTAGTGCATGTCAAATAGGCAAGCAAGTGAAAACTTCTTTTAAGAGAAAGAAAGATATCACCACTTCTCGACCCTTAGAGTTACTTCATATGGATCTCTTTGGTCCGGAAAGAACGGCTAGCTTGGCCGAGAAACTCTATGTACTTGTTATAGTAGATGATTACTCTAGATTTACTTGGGTTTACTTTCTTGCTCATAAAAATGAAACTCACTCCATTCTCGATAAATTTTATAGAGTCATTCAAAATGAAAAAGATTTGAAAATCAAGAAAATTAGAAGTGATAGGGGTAGAGACTTTGACAATCAAGATCTAGAGAAATTATGTGATGAATTTGGTGTATCTCATGATCTCTCGGCTCCAAGATCTCCTCAACAAAATGGGGTAGTTGAAAATAAAAATAGATCTTTACAAGAAATGGCTAGAACTATGTTAAATGAACACAACCTTCCCCGAAGTCTTTGGGCGGAAGCGGTAAATACCGCTTGTCATGTCATAAATAGAGTTATAATTCGTATGAAATTGGGTAAAACTCCGTATGAGTTGTGGAATGGTCGGAAACCCAATATTGGTTATTTCAAGGTATTTGGTTGTAAATGTTTTGTTTTAAATGATAAAGATAACTTGGGAAAATTTGACTCCAAATCGGATGAAGCAATTTTCTTAGGCTATTCCTCAACAAGTAGGGCCTTTAAAGTCTTTAACAAAAGGACTTTAACCATGGTAGAGTCTATCCATGTTGTTTTTGATGAATCACCACCTCTACCCTCACCTAGAGTTGACCTAGATGATGATGAAGTTGTAGGAATTGAGGATAATTTCAATAATCTCAATATCTCCAACTCGTCAAGTAGGCAAATGGATAAGAGTAAAGTTGGAGATCAATCAAATGATGACTTGACTTGCTCCATTCCTAAATCTTGGAGGATTGTACACAACCATCCTCTTGACCAAGTCATAGGAAACCCTTCACAAGGTGTTAGCACAAGATCTCAACTTAGAGACTTATACAATCACATGGCTTTTGTGTCCAATATTGAGCCCAAGAACTTCCACGAAGCTCAATGTGATGATTCTTGGATCATGGCTATGCAAGAGGAACTAAACCAATTTGAACGCAATCAAGTTTGGCATTTAGTCCCTCAACCCACACATCAAACTATAATAGGCACTAAATGGGTTTTTCGAAATAAGAAGGATGAAAATGGAGTGATTATTCGAAATAAAGCAAGATTGGTAGCTCAAGGTTACAATCAAGAGGAAGGCATTGACTATGATGAAACCTTTGCACCCGTAGCTAGATTAGAAGCAATTAGAATGCTTCTTGCATTTGCATCATCTAGAAATTTTATTCTCTATCAAATGGATGTCAAAAGTGCTTTTCTAAATGGAACTATAGATGAAGAAGTGTATGTGAAACAACCACCCGGCTTTGAAAATGAACGTTTTCCAAATCATGTTTACAAATTATCTAAAGCTTTGTACGGGTTAAAGAAAGCTCCTAGAGCTTGGTATGAACGGCTTAGTGACTTTCTACTTCAAAAAGGTTTTTCTAAAGGCAAAGTTGACACCACTCTATTTACAAAAACTGTCAAGAATGATTTGTTGATTATCCAAATATATGTTGACGACATTATATTCGGATCAACAAACACTTCCCTTTGCAAGGATTTCACATCTAACATGCAAAACGAATTTGAAATGAGTATGATGGGTGAGTTGAACTTCTTCTTAGGGTTGCAAATCAAGCAAAGCTTGGATGGCTTATTTGTTAGCCAATCTAAGTATACTAAAGATTTGCTAAAGCGATTTGGTATGGAGGAAGCCAAACATGCCATTACTCCCATGAGTACCTCTATTAAACTCGATAAAGATGAAAATGGGAAATGTGTTGATATTACTAAATATAGAGGCATGATAGGAAGCTTACTTTATTTAACTGCTAGTAGACCAGATATCATGTTTAGTGTATGCTTATGTGCTCGCTTTCAATCTTGTCCCAAAGAATCTCACTTGCTAGCCGTAAAACGTATTTTTCGCTATCTTAACGGGACGATTAACTTAGGACTTTGGTATCCAAGTGGTACTACACTTGATCTCACAAGTTATTCGGATGCCGATTTTGCGGGTTGTAAAGTTGATCAAAAAAGCACAAGTACATATCATTTTCTAGGTCACTCGTTAGTTTCATGGTCAAGTAAAAAGCAAAATTCGGTTGCCTTATCTACGGCTGAAGCCGAATATGTTGCGGCCGGTAGTAGTTGTGCTCAAACTCTTTACATTAAGCAACAATTACTTGATTTTGGGCTTATTTTCAATCGCGTACCTATTAAATGTGATAACACTAGTGCTATTTGTATCTCAAAGAATCCTATTCAACACTCTCGCACAAAGCACATAGAGATTATGCATCATTTTTTACGGGATCACGTAGCTAAAGGCGACGTTGAATTGGTTTTTATTGACACTAAGAATCAATTGGCGGATATTTTTACTAAACCCCTCTCGGATGAACCATTTTCAAAAATTCGTAGGGACTTAGGAATGGCCATGGATTTTGAAGTCATTAGTTAATTTTCACAAATTCTCGTCCACGTTCTCGGCTTTCAAAATTTAAAATTTTTTTTTTTTTTTTTTGAGGGCCAGTCGACTGCCTCATATACGGCCAGTCGACTGGATCAACCAGTGAGTTTTTGTGTTTTTAACTATCTTCAGCCAGTCGACTGCCTACATTGGCCAGTCGACTGGGTCATGAGCCAGTCGACTGTCTCCATATGGCCAGTCGACTGCCTCTGCGCGAACATTGTTTTTATTTCTTCTTTCTCTTCGTCTTCTCTCCACTCTCTCCACGATCTCTCCAATTTCTTCTCTTCTTCACGCCATTTACTCATCTTTAAACCACTTTCCCACTACACCACGATCCTCTCCTCCATCATCACCACTTCCCTCTTTATTTTCAGTTATATATCTCCATATATATATATCCATATATTTTTTTTTTACAATTTCACTTCTCCCTCTCTGTTTTCACCCTTTCTTTTCATTTTTCTTCTCAAAATGCTTCCCATCTTCTTGATTCTCCTCTCTCTCATGGCTCCTAATGTCGTGCGCCTCAAGAAACGCGCCCGTAGGGGTTGAAGCTCTTCGGCTGCCTCGCCTCCACCTCCGTCTCCTGTTCATGAGGACACTAATTCCGAATCGGAATCTGGTCCGATGTCTCTGACTGCTCTTCTCGGTGATGAAGACAGTGTTCGTCTTTTCGAAACTCAGTTCCTTCATCGAAAATTTGTTCGGAGTCGCATTGTGACTCAACCCTTGTGCGAAGAGATTGGCGCTAATACGTTCAATCTTTTTCAAAATATGGGTTGGGGTTTCTTTCTCTCGCTCGATGTTCCGCTCTATCCGAGGGCTGTCAAAGCATTCTACACCAATCTGGTGAATCCTTCTCAACCACGTCTTATCTCCACCCTGCTTAGCTCCAATGTTGGAGGCGTCTCTGTTAAGATCACCGAAGCAGTACTCAATACTGTTTTTCGGCTACCTCCTGGCGGTATCTCCTATTACTGCCCATCTATTTGGTACTCTTCGAGTGATTTCGATCCTCTCGAAGCAGTTCGGGCTATTTCTGTGAATAAATCAACCACCGCCATTGCTGAGTTTCCTTCTTCCTCGCTTACTCCTGAGGCTAGACTTGTCCACAACATTATCACATATTCCATTTTGCCCAAGTCCGGAAGCCGGAGTCTTGTGTCGATTATGGAAGCTTTCCTTGTCTACTGTGTCATGACCGGTCGGAAGGTCAATCTTGTCTTCCTCTTCATATCGGCAATCCTCGAGTGTCACAAGAAGAAAGGCGCACTTATTTTTCCTATCCATTTATCCTATCTTCTCAGTCGGAACGGTGTGCCACTCGCTGACGAGCCTACGGAGCACAATCCAATCTTTCTGGACCGCACTCATCTCAAGCAAATGCACATTGGCAAAAATGCTGATGGAGTGTTGGTCTCTCTTAGGGCTGCCCCTCCTGCGGACCAAGCCGGTCCTTCTGTTCTTCGTCCCGACGCTCCTCATCCCGAGGCACCTCGTCCAGATGCTCCGACTTCCTCATTTCCGTCTCTTGGTAGCGATTTCGATATTCCGGATTTTGGGTTCGGCGGTAATCCCGAAACTCTTACCCAAATCTTGGAAATCGTGAAGCGCAATGAGGAGGCCCAAAAGCAGACGGCCGCGGACATAAAGCGCCTTGAGGACAAGATCGACCGTATCACCACCGCCATGGATGCACTTCGCCGTGACCCTTCGCCTTTTTGATGTCGTCAAAGGGGGATAATGTTTAGGTTGTTTGTGTTGGCCATAGGTCCATTTTGCGTAGCATAGGAAGTTACCATGTGTGTTGTTTATGTTATCTTTAGTTTTATTTCTATGCTTTATTATTTTGTAATGAGTAGCAGTAAAACAACATGTACCGATCTTACAATTATTAATTGAAAAATGTTGTTTATATTTTTATTCAATGCATTACGTAAATGAATATCAAATTGCAAAATTTATTTCCTAAGGGGGAGCATGAAAATAAAAATGAAAGATGCACACATTGAGGGGGGGTATCACTTGATACTTTACCAATTATGAGCAAACACGAAATGTTTTGTCAACATAAAAAATGGGGAGATTGTTGGCTTTGAAATTCCATTTCAAGCAATAAATCTTATTTTGATATTAACAAAACATTCAAAACCGTGTTTGGTACTAATATGGACTTGAGCTAAGTGTTTCAGCAAGTATAGGTAAATGTTTCGGGAAGATCGCTAAAGCAACAAGCGATAAGGAAACTCAAGCGCAAACTCGAAGAAGGACAAAAAGATCAAAGAAAGAACAAAAGCTGGACTCAAGACCTGGGGTAGATAGGTCGGGGTGAGAATATTGTAACAAGGTATCTTATGCGTTGATTGATCTTATAAGCTCAAGTAATTAATCAAACGAACTCAAACGGATCAAAAACGGACCTTGAAAACAATTTTTGGAGTCACCCAGTCGACTGGCCTGTCCAAGGCAGTCGACTGACTGTGACCCAGTCGACTGGCCCTTAAGGACCCAGCCGACTGGATGAACCAGTGAGTTATAAAACATTTTAACTGCATGAGGCAGTCGACTGGCCTATCCAAGGCAGTCGACTGACTGTGACCAGTCGACTGGCAGTTAAAGACCCAGCCGACTGACTGGACCAGAGAGTTTCAAACATTTTTGATTGCCTGAGGCAGTCGACTGGCCTGTCCAAGGCAGTCGACTGACTCATGAGGCAGTCGACTGGCCTTCTTGAGGCAGTCGACTGACCCTAGCCGTTGGGAAAAATATTTTAAATCTAAGCATGGAGGTAGTCGACTGGGTGCCGGTAGGCAGTCGACTGGGTGCTTCAGGATTTTATGGAAAAGTATTTCTAAACAATATTTTTGCCCAAAAAGAAATGCTTTTGCTTGCAGATTTTCAGGTCCTACTCTCCATATTGTCTAGGGTGAGACACATTCTCTAAACCCTAGTGTTCACTATATAAAGAAAGAGATATGGATTAACAATGTCAAGGTTCTTGTGTGAGAAATTTTCCAAATATTGTTCATCTCTAATTTTCTCTCAAGCATCTTCTGAAAAATCTTTTGATAGCAAAATCTCGCTTTTCACTCTTATCATTTTGAAGATTTAAACTCAAGCCTTGAGCCTATTCTCTTATTGAAAATATATTGTGAGAATATATATATATCTTGAGTTCTTGAAATATCACCTAAAAACACTTGAGCTTATCTTGATCTATCATCCATAAAAACCTTAGGGTTTTGAGTGTTTTTGTTTCTTGAGTGATATATTGATTACATACACAAATTTGTGATCTTGGGTGAGTGAAGCCCATTGTATCAAGGGAGGATTGTTCTCTTGATTGTGTGAAGAGCTAGTTAGCTCTTTTGTAAAGGTTTTGCTATTCCACCTATTGAAGGAAGAGCCATAGTGTGAGGATTGGGAAAGTCTCAAGGAAGGGGATTCTTTGAGCCGAGGAGTAGGAGTTACCGAACCTCCTAAAAATCACGGTGTCAATATCTCTATCTCTATCTCTTTACTTTATGTTCATGCATGCTTAATTTATATTGTGGTAAATAGCTTGTTGAATTTAAGTGAAATCATTCATTGCATATTTTACCTTGTAAATTAATATTGAACCTTGTTGCATGTTTTAGTAAGAATAAAAAGGAGTTAGAAATTATTTTTAAAACCCTATTCATCCCCCCTCTAGGGTATTTTAGTGACTAACAGAATGGATCTGACCTACGCTGTGGATTTTGGAGCTGGAAAGGGACCCTACGCCCTAGACCTATGCCGGAGCGTAGGTCCCAAGCTTCGGTCCTTAATTTTTTTCATGTGATCGATTTTCATGTAGGATTTGTTTCGAAGTGTTTCGGATTTTTCCAGTTTTGTCCTTACTTCGAGATTTTAAGTGATCGACAACTTCAGACCTCTACGTATTGGAGTATACACATAAAAGCCTATTCACCCCCCCCCCCCCCCCTTTAGGCTATTTTCACAATCATCTAGGTAATTTCAATTGGTATCAGAGTGTGGTTGCCCCGATTTAGGTTAACTACCTAGGGTTAGATCTTGAACTTAGACGATGGACGTACCTCATGAAGGAGGTTCCATATCTAGGTCCCCTTGATTTGATGACTCAAATTACACATATTGGAAAGCGATAAAAGCCTATTCACCCCACTCTAGGCTATTTTCACCATCGTCTAGGTAATTTCAATTGGTATCAGAGAGTAGTTGTCCCAATTTAGGTTAACTACCTAGGGTTAGATCTTGAACTTAGACGATGGATATATCTCGTGAAGGAGGTTCCATATCTAGGTCCCCTTGGTTTGATGGCTCAAATTACACATATTGGAAAGCGAGGATGAGAGCGTTTTTGAAGTCTTTAGATGAGAGAGCGTGGTTGGTCGTAGAGGTAGGATATTCATCTCCCAGTGTGAAAGATGTTGTTACTAATGAATCTAGGGTAAAACCTTTGACTGAGTGGACTACTGCTGAAATAAATAGTGCTAGTTGGAATTCAAAAGCTTTGAATGCGTCGTATAATGCGGTAACTGCGAATGAGTTTAAGAGAATATCCACATGTGAGATTGCTAAAGAAGCTTGGGACATACTTCAAGTAACCCATAAGGGAACTTCAAAACTTAAACAGTCAAAACTCCAAATTCTAAATTCAAAATTTGAACAACTTAGGATGGAAGATGATGAAGTTTTTGGTGATTTTGAGTCTAGGTTAACTAACATAGTAATTAGTTGTCACAATCTAGGAGAACCTATTTCCGAGATGACCATTGTGAAGAAAATCCTTAGATCTTTGCCTGAACATTTTTGGTCTAAAGTTACCGTTATATCTAAATTAATGAGTTTCAAGGAATTTAAACTTGAAAAGTTGGCTGGTAATTTGAAATTGTATGAGATGGAGATGTGTGGTCAATCCTCTAAAAAGTCAAGCAGCACAAAAGCGAATGACATAGCTTTGAAAATCTCTAAAGAGGGTCCTAGTGAGTCGGATGAAGAGGGTAAGAGTAAACCAAGTCAGTTTGACATGATCATGAAACAGTTTCATAAGTTTTTAAAGTCTTCTTGTGGTCAATAATTGATTAAATAACAAAATTTTGGAGATAAATCGCATGATTCTAAAAATAGAAAATTCAAAAATAGGAATGATAAGTTTGTTCATAAAAAGAAGAAACCTCAATGTTTTAAGTGTTAAGGGTTCGGTCACATAGTTGCTAAGTGTGTAAATAAGTCAAAAAAGGAAAAAGGTTTGGCTGTTACTTGGAGTGATGGATCAAATAGTGATTCAACATATTCAAAGGTAGGAGATGAGATTGAGAATTTCACCGTGTTTGCTGCACAGAGTAAGGAGGTAGGTGAAGTTGCTGGAAGTTAGGAAATGTCTGAGGATGATGATTTTGAGGATAACGAAGATCGTGGGGATTCATATGAAGATGTATACAATAAATTATATGAAAAGTCCGTGCAGGTTAGCAAAGTGTAATCAAAATTTTTAGTTCAATTCAACAATGTTGATAAGGAGATATAGTACTGAAGAGAAGAATTGACCAGGTCTGAACAAGAAATGACTCAGGCTTTGAAGAGGGTAGATGGTCTCAATGAGGAATTAGAAACTCTAAGATTAAAATTAAGTGAGAAATCTATAAGGATTGAGAGTTTGGAAAAGGAATTGAAGGATGCTAACTCAACTATTCATAGATGGTCTAGTGGAACTAATAAGCTTGATTACATGTTGAGTGTAGGAAAGTCAGCAGGAAATACTAAGGGATTAGGGTTCAAAGGAATGAGTGATCCTAACATTGTTTCCAAAACAACCTTTGTTAAGGCTTCCCAAGTAACATCTAGTTCTTCTTAAGGTACGTCTGATAAAAATCTTAATGCTTGATCTTATGTCAGAAAACCTGTTGAGAGTAAGCCTCCCTTTACCTCTAGAGTCAATAAGGGTTCAAATAATGTTTTTCAAAGGTTTATTCCAGTCTGTCATCACTGTGGAGTGAAAGGTCACATTCGACCCGTATGTTCAAAGTTAGGAGAAACATTGAAATATGAGCAGAAGCATAAAATTTAGGTGTTGAGTGAAGAGGTGAAGAGGTTGACTAGGCTAGCAAATAAAGCACCGAAAATCAAACAAATGTGGGTTAGAAAAGATGAATTGCATTTTTTGGTTACTCATACTGCATGTCTAGCACATGACTCTTTTTCTGAGAAAGGTCTTAAGTATATATCCACATATTCTCAGTCAACAGACATCTCTATTATACCATTATATTTGCAAAAGCATATGCATTTTATAAAATCTAGTGGCATATAGATGTCTTCATATGTACCATTCTAGGAATATCTTGTATTATATTTTTATCCTAGAATTGATACATTATCATGCTTTTTGTTTTATTTGCATGTTTATTTTTTTGTTTTGTTATTTTATTATTATGCATGCATCATGTTTTGCTACTATTAGGATTATTCATGCATGCATCCTTATGGAAACATTCTATAAAAATTATAAAAAACAATCTTAGCAAGTTGAGTTTGGCTAAGGGTACAAATGATTGTCATATTTCATTCTATTCTTATATTTACTTTTCTTATTATGCTTTTGAGAATTGGAGTTGTTAGTTTGACCTGAGGTTATGAGTTATTCACTTGACCTGTTTAAGTATTATTGGAACTCATCTATTTTGGGTGCTTGTTTTACTTCAGAGATGACTGTAATACTTGTTGAAACTTTTAGTCTTTTTCATCTAATCCGAAGTGATATGTAGGTTCATAAGTTATGCTAGATTGATCTATGCTTTTAAAAAAAATTGCATGCTTATAAATATTGTGGTGAAGTTGAAAAGAGGAAAGAATGAGATATTTAAAATATAGAAATGCAAAAAGTAGTTCTTCGATCTGAGTAACCGGGCCTCTTGCCTCAATAAGCATTGAGTGTTCGCGTAAAAAGGGGAGAAGACTAATGAGCCTAAATCCCATGGAAGAAGCTCGGGTCCAGTTGGTTAGGACTAAAAATTCTCACTGGAAAGTCCGGAGGTTAGAAAGACAAAAAGAGATTTGGTGAAAAAGTTGAAAAGGTGCAAAGAATAAATTGTGTGACAATAGGATATTATTTTTTAAAAAAATAAGCAATAAGGTCCAAGTGAATGATTTGATTTCTAGCTTAGGTTTTGGACTGAAGTATCATCACGATTAGTGAAGAAGATTATCATAATTAGTACGTATTGCTTTCATCTTAGGTGTTTACTTGCACCTGAATATTTTTCATATATGCAAATGCTATGTAAAGCTTGTCTTGTGACTGCTTATATCTACAAGGTATGTGTGCTGATTTTCTTCACTATCATGTGTATAATAGCTAAGTCAAATATGCGTATAACTAACTCATTGTCTCTATTGCCCTGCTCACATGGTTCTAAGAACAAAAAGATTTTTAGTTGTTTTATATTTTACATTCATGCATTAGTCTTAAGTTCATGAATTGCAGAGATTTATGTTACTTGAGAATCTGGATATATTCTAATAGAGTACTTTATCTTAGTATTTAGTGCTTGACTTAGATTCTCTTGAGTATCCTCTGTGATCCTTTCCCTATGTTTTCTTCTGGAGGTTTTCCCTTATTTCTCTCATGTGCTTTGATTATTTGTATTATTCCTTGTCATTTCAGTGACAAAAAGGGGGAGAAATATTGAGTAAGGGGGAGTAATGGTTTTAGGGGGAGAAATATTAAGTAAGGGGGAGAGATTATTAAGAGGGATAAATATTTTGTTTGAGGGGGAGTATAGTCTTAGGGGGAGAAGGAGTATGATGATCATTATGATTGCATTGGTGTTGATTTTCTTATGATCATTATATTGGGTTGTATCTGTTTTTCATACTTGCGTTTAATGGTTTGTTCAGTGTTGTGGTTATAGGATTGTTAGACCGTCATGAAAGCAAGGTGACAGTTTGTATCTATGTTTGTCGGTGTGTGTTCATAGGTATAGATGTTATGTTGTTATTTGTGAGGCTATATTGTAAAACATGGTTTTGTCTCAGAAATGCCAAGGGGGAGATTGTAAGAACATTTATAGTATTATTTGTGTTTGACATGTTCTAGACAATAGCGATGTTGAGTGAAATGTCATGATGATAATTTTGTGTTTTTGCAATTGAGTTGTTAGTAGGATCGTTTCTATCTCAAGAGAGGCGTCAATGAGTGTGTGAAAGCAAAAATTAGCTACCAAAGGTCAAAATCGTAATTTCCAGATACCATCACTTCACCGGAGGGCAAAAATATTATTTCCAGACATTATTACTTCAACCAAAAACATCAGGAGTGCAAGATGACCAGTTTAGCTAAAATATGAAAAAATGGCAAAAGATGCATCGTACCTACGTTAGCAAAGGCTGAAAGAGTGCATAATGGCTTTGACCTATGCCATGGATTTTAGAGCTGGAAGGGGACCCTACACCAGAGTGTAGGTCCCAAAGTTTTGTCACGTGATCGATTTTCATGCAGGATTTGTTTCGGAGTGTTTTCGGATTTTTCCAATTTTGTCCTTACTTCGAGATTTTATGTGATCGACAACTTCAGACTTCTACGTATTGGCGTATACACATATTTACATCATATTTTAAAGGATTTATCAAGGTATTGTGAAATTACGTAAGAGGGCAAGGTTAAGGTTTTCTTTGACTTGGTTTATAAGTACCAAGGTTCTACAAGAGAAGTGGCTACGGTTTTTAAGAGATCTCTTCATGTTTCTACAAATTCATATTCTTCTACATAGATACATGGTGAGAGAATATTATTGAGTGATCATATATATTCGAGTTCTCTCTTGATTTTGGGTTTATCCAATTGTGCTTCTACATTGAAGATCTTTATGCATAATTGGTTGATTCATTGATGAAAAATAAATACACCGTCCATTGCAACGAGGTTTCTTTGATCCATCCGAGTGAAGAGGTGGAGCCATCCGAGTACGGAGCGATTCGAGGATTTTAGACCGTGAGTAGAGAAAGGTAAATCAGGCGTGATTTATGAGTCTCTTATAGTGTCTGACGGAGTAACCATGCTTTATGAAGTACGAGTGATTCAAGGGTTTCAGACTGCGAGTAGAGGAAGACATATTAGGTGTGATTGTAATTCAAAAACTCTCGTAGAGTCTGTACTTGTTGATTCATAGTACATCGGTACCCGAGTGTGCCTGTGATTTTTACTTAGAGGTTTTTCCAAGGTTTTTCACGTAAAAATATTGGTGTCATCTCTTACTTTATTTTCTGCACCTTTATTTATTATTGTGTGGATTGCTTGCTAAAACAAATTGGATTAAAATTGACTTTTCCGCAATTAAAATTTAATTTATCAATAAATCCATAAAAGTCTATTCCTCTAGGCTATTTTCACCATCGTCTAGGTAGTTTCACCACTTTTGTAAACGCCTCCCATGTAGCATTTAGTTCTTCACAAAGAAATTCATATTGGAATCCTGGTTGTCAAGCCTATGTCAAAAGACCTATTGAAAGCAAGCAATTCCTTACTGCTAGATATCATAGGAGGTTGACTGATAGAGTTCATATGTTCGTTCCTGTATGTCGCCATTGTGGTGTTAGAGGTCACATTCAACCTAGGTGTTCTAAGCTGCGAGGGAAGCTGTTGAAGTTAGTAAAGGAACAAAGAGTTCAACATGGAGATCATGTTCAAGATCAAATTCAAATGCTGAATGAAGAAATGAAGAATTTGTCAAGATTGGCGAATGAAGCTCCGAATATGAAGAAGGCATGGATTCGCAAAGGTGAGCTACACTGTCTTGTAGTTCATACTGCTCTTAGAGTATGCAAATCTACTTCTTGGTATTTGGATAGTGGATGTTCGAGGCATATGACTAGAGATAAGTCAGTTTTTGGATTTCTCGAGAAGTGTCATGGTGGGATAGTAACGTTTGGTGATGGAAAGAAGTCAAATGTTAAAGGAAAATGTACGGTTGTGATTCCTGGTCTACCTAAACTAGAAGATGTGCTTTATGTAGAGGGTCTTAAAGCAAATTTGTTGAGCATAAGTCAGATATGTGATAACAATCATAAGGTCACTTTTTCTCCTGATAAGTGTTCAATCATTGACTCTTCCTAGTTCTGAATTGTTATGCAATAGAGTTAAACTTGATGAAGTTGAAATCTGGCATCAGTAGATGGGACATGTTAATTTTCGAGAATTAACAAAAATTACTAAGAGTGAAATTATTAAGGGAGTCCCTAAGCTTGGTTATGTAAAAGGAGTTTTGTGTGGATCATGTTAGAAGGGTAAACATATTAGATGTCAGCACAAAAAGATAAATGTGATTGGTACTTCTAGACATTTAGAGTTGTTGCATATTGATTTAATGGGTCCCACTAGGACCATGAGCAAAGGAGGAAATAAGTATATTTTTGTCATGATGGATTATTACTCAAGGATTGCATGGGTTGGATTTCTAAGTGAAAAGTCTAAAGCTTTTAAACGTTTTAAGAGGATTTGTTTAAGAATTCAGACTGAGAAGAATTGTTCCATTTCTAAAGTGAGGAGTGATCATGGAAGGGAGTTTGAAAATTCAAAAATTGAAGTGTTTTGTGATGAGAGAGGAATAAAACATGAATTTTCAGCATCTAAAACTCCTCAACAAAATGGAATAGTTGAGAGGAAGAATATGGTTATTCAGGAAATGGCCAATGTTATGCTACATGGTAGGAATGTTCTAGGTATTTTTGGGCTGAGGCGGTGAACACAACGTGTTACACCTCAAACAGAGTTTATCTTAGGCCTGTCACCGTAAAATCTCCTTGTGAAATGTGAAATAACAAGAAACCCAATGTGAAATATTTCAAGATTTTTGGTGCAAAATGTTATATTTTTAAAGATCGTGAATCTATTGGAAAGTTCAAGTCTAAGAATGATGAAGGAATATTTTTGAGTTATTCATTGACTAGTCGAGCATAAAGGGTGTTTAACCTTAGAACTCAAACTATGCTGGAATCTGCGAATGTAGTGATTGATGACTCATGTGTTGATGAGTCTCCGATGTCTACTGCGGAGGAATATGGTGAGCCATTCTTTATATTGGATAATGATTATTCTGAGGTTGGAAAAGAGGATAATGTGGTTAATGATGATACTTCAAGTCCTGCAGAATCACATGATCAAATTGGTGATGTTTAGCCTACAGCTTCTAAGGAACCATCTGCAAGGGTAAAGTTGTACCATCCTTTGGATAATGTTATAGTATTTGTTGATCAGATGATGGTGACACGAAGAAAGGCTAGGAATGAGGTTTCGTATGCATGTTATACATCTTTCTTGGAACCTAAAAATATCAAAGAAGTTCTTCAACATTGTGAGTGGATAAATGTTATGCAAGAAGAACTTTAGCAGTTTATTAAGAATGATGTGTGGTATCTTGTGCCTAGACCGAAAGAGATAAACGTGATTGGTACCAAGTGGATTTTCAAAAATAAAAAGGATGAAAATGGTACAGTTGTTAGGAATAAGGCTAGGCTTGTTGCTTAAGGATATACTCAGATGGAGGGTATTGATTTTGATGAGACTTTCGCTCCAGTTGCTAGGCTTGAATCTATTCGGATTTTGTTTGCTATCGCTTGTCATCTTGGATTTAAGTTGTACCAGATGAATGTAAATAGTGCATTCTTGAATGGCATTCTACATGAGGAAGTATATGTGGAGCAACCTAATGGGTTTGAAGATCCTCATTGTTCGGGTCATGTTTATAGGCTAAAAAAGGCGTTGTATGGGCTAAAGCAAGCTCCTAGAGCTTGGAATGAAAGGTTGGTTGATTACCTGTTGGGAACAGGTTTTGCTCGAGAGGTAATGGACAAAACACTGTTTATTCTGAAAATTGAGAGTGATACAGTTGTTGCTCAAATCTATGTTGATGATATTGTGTTTGGTTTCACTTCTGATTAGCTTGCTCATTTTTTTGGAGATCAAATGAAACATGAATTTGAGATGAGCATGATTGGTGAATTGAACTTCTTTTTAGGGCTTTAGGTTAGATAATTGAGTGATGGGATTTTTGTTTCCCAAACTCGTTATGCATTAGAATTGGTAAAAAAGTTTGGTTTGGAAAAGGTGAAGGATGCTCGCACTCCTATGAGTACAAGGGTCAAGCTTAGCTTGGATACTAAAGGCAAATATGTCGATCCTACACTTTATAAGAGTATAATTGGGAGTTTGTTGTATTTGACTGCCAGTCGACTTGACATAGCTTTTAGTGTTGGTTTGTGTGGACGTTACCAGGCAACTCCTAAGGAATCTTATATTACTGTTGTGAAAAGGATAATCAAGTATGTTAAAGGTACAGTAAATTATGGACTATGGAATCCATCAGGTACTAATATTGATATCGCATCTTTTTTTTTTATGTTGATTGAGCCGGTAATGTTGATGATAGAAAAAGTACCTGTGGATGGTATTTTTATGTTGGAAATTGCTTAATTGCTTGGCATAACAAGAAGCAAAATTGTGTTTCTCTTTCCACTGCTGAGGCTGAGTATATAGCAGTTTGTAGTTATTGTACTCAGGTTTTGTGGATGCGTCAGATTTTGCAGGATTATGGTTTTTCTCAAGGTATAATGATTGTGTTATGTGATAACACAAGTGCTATAAATATTTCTAAAAATCTTGTTCAACATTATAGGACAAAACATATAGATATTCAACATCATTTCATTCGTGATATTGTTGAAGATGGTATAGTGTCTCTAGAATTCATATCCACAGATTCTCAGTTGGCAAATATCTTTACAAAACCATTAGATTTTCAAAAGCATATTTTTGATATCTTCTTATCTATCATTCTAGGAACACATTGCATTATTTTCCTAGAATTGATAGGTAATCATGCATTGGTATTATTTTTATTCATGATGCATTTTATTTTGAAATAAATGATAATAAAATTTTTGAGACTGTTGAGCTTGGCTAGAGTACAAAAGTTGTCATATTTTACTCTATTTTCACATTTACTTGTCTCATTATGCATATGTGAAGTAAAGGTATCAGTCTGACCTGAGCTTTTTGGATGATCACTTGGCATGATTATTTTATGTTACAAAAATTTAATCTTAGGTGTTAGTTTCTTCGGTGATGATTATAATGTCTGCTGAATTTGTTAATTTGTTTTTAACCTGAAATGGTATGATGGTTCATGAGCTATGTTCGATTGGTCTATGCATGAAATATTATTTGCATGTGTATGAATGTTGTGGTGATGTTAAAAAAAAATGTGATGTTTAAAATATAAAAATGCAAAAAGTAGTTCGTCAATCTAAGTAACCGGGCCTCTTGCCTCATTAAGCATTAAGTGTTCGCGTAGAAAGGAAAGAAGACTAATGAGAATAAATCCCATAGAAGAAGCTCGGGCCCAGTTGGTCGGGACTAAAAATCCTCACTGGAAAGTCCGGAGCTTAGAAAGACAAAAGGGATATGGTGAAAAAGTTGAAAAGATGAAAAGGAGAAAATTGTGTGACAAAAAGAAAGTATCTTTTATTTTTTGCCTTCTAGTTTGGATCTTGGATTGAATTATTATCACGGTTGGTGGGGATATTATCAGCTTTAGTATGTATTATTTTCATTTTGCCTTATTGCTTGCACATGAGAATTTTCATACATATATTTATTTGCAAAACTTGACTTGTGCATTCTTAAGTTTACAAGGTATGTGTGCAGATTTTCTTCTATACCATGTGTATAATGGTCGAGTTAAATATGATGTGTTAATGTGTGTTAATGATAGACTTTGTATCTCTACTGCCTTGCTCACAGATTTCTAAAAACAAAAAATATTTTATTTTATTTTATTTTCTTTTTCATGATATTTTGCATTCATGCATTAGTAGTAGGGTCATGCATAGTAGAGATTTATGATACTCTGAGAATTTGGATATGATCTATTAAGAGTTCTGTATCTTGGTGTTTTTCCTTGAGTACTTCATTGCATCTCTCTACATTGTTGCTATGGTATATACTCTCTTTGCTTGACATTACAGTTACAAAAAGCGGGAGAAGTATTAATGACATCGATAAGCTTCATCAAAGGCAGAATCAAGCATAGAAGTAATGAATAATACAAGTGAAGCACGAAAGTGAGCATATTGAGGTAAAATGTCTCATGGAGGGCGAAAACGATAATTTCCGAAGCCGTCACTTCAAGCAAAAAGTATCGTGGGTTCAATAGGGTCATTTTGGCGCAGTTATGAAGAAAAGTGGTTTTGACAAAAATACCTACGCTTTCAGTTTCAAAAAGTGGCTGGAAAACACTTTTTTACGCTTGGACATACGCTTGGACCAACGCTTGAAGCGTAGCTGCGGTAAGTTTTTGCCTATTTTAGCCTACGATGTCAAAATTGTTCAGGGGTTGGTTTTATGATATGACCACGACTTATATACATCAAAGTACGTTCTATATATATTATATTTACCTGAATATAGGGTTTGGATGTGAAATTACGAGAAAGGGCAAACTTAGGGTTTGGATTATCTTTGTCTATAAATACCCAAATCTACAATAAGAGGAGGTAAGTCTTGAAGAATTATCTGCATGTTTTTTATAGCTTCATCTTCTTCTAATGAGATATACATATGGTGAGAGAATATTATAGAGTGATTAGAAATACACAAATTCTCTCTTGTTATTGGATGTCTTCAATCGTGCTTTTACATCGACAATTTTTATGCACGATTGAATGGTATAATTGATGAAAAATTCACATGCCATCTATTACAAAATTGGTTGTTTTGATCCGTTGAAAAACGGAGTCGTCTATGTGCGGAGATCAAAGCAAAGGCTTCGTGGTGATTTTGATCCATTGAAAAACGAAGCCATATGTGTGCGGAGATCAAAGCAGAGGCTTCGTGGTGATTTTGATCTATTGAGAAGTTGAGCCGTCAGAGTACGTAGATCGGAGAAAAATTTTCATGGAGCGGGAGTGAATCCAGACTTTCAGACATTGAGTGAAGAACAACAAATTACAACGGTTGTAAGTTCTGTTTTCATAGAGTCTGTACAAATTCTCTTATTCATAGTGCATCGATACCTGACGTATCCATGGTTTTTACTTGGAGCATTTTCAAGGTTTTCCATGTAAACAATCTCTGTGTCTTCACATTTTTTATTTTCTGCACTTATATTCATATTTGCTTAATTTATCTGTTTTGAGAATTGATTTGAGAATTAGGGTTTGTGACTAATTAAAATTGAATTTCCGCTATATAATTTTAATTGATCATAAAATCGATAAAAAACCTATCCACCCCCCTCTAGGTTGTTTTCACTATCGTCTAGGTAATTTCAATTGACAATGGACCAAAACAAAAGCTACATTTTTTTTTTAGTGAGAAAAAGTGGGTGGATTTGGGGGATGATCGGTTTTAGTCGTATGTAAATAAAAGTGTTTAAAATGAAGAATTAGCATGATCTAGTTTTACCTTTCAGTCGCAAGTACGCGAGTAGTATATAGTATAGTTGGGTAGAAAGGGTATCGAACCAGAGAGACCAAAGTCTTATTTCAAACAATTGTAAAAGAGAAAATGGAATTATAACACAAACGTTGTTTTGATTGGTTTGTTTTATAAACTAATAAACATAAAATAAAAATATAGTTTTTATGTTTGTGAATCAAGATAAACAAGTTTTGGGTTTTGCTCCAACTATACCACTAGTCTCATAATATAGTCATTTAATCTTATTATTGCAAGAGGGCGATACAGCTTATACGAATCAGATTATTAACGCTACAAGCAGTTGTCTAATCCCAAAAGAGATATAATCAAAGGTTAGTTTACTACAGTTTCATTTTTTTCGGTATAACCATTCTATGCATCTATACTAGAACTACTCTTAAAACATGAAATTAAAAATACACTAATGATTATCCCCTCTTAGTATAAACCATATGCACCTAAAACCTTTTCATACCGTTAAGTACCATTATGTAGAAACTATTATTTAAACCTTGGATTTCTTGCCCTTAGTAAAAAACATGGTTGTTCAAGAAAAATCATTAATTCAATCTCATTTTAAGAAGAGAATTAATGAATAAATCTTATTTAGGTAATTTGTTCGGTCTCTCACTACATAATCATCATATAAATGACCTTCATCTTCCCCTCTTTACAATAAAATCAATTAAAGTTCTACATTACTTGACTAAGGTTTCATTGGAAACCTTACATACTAACTTGCCACTCATGGAAGGAGAAGACTGCATCATTGATGTAGCCACCATCTTCATGGTTGGGTAGTAGTTCTTGAGGAGAGCCTCTCTCTTCAGAGAGACTTTTTGTATGAACGATGATATATGATCCAAGCATCCAGGATATCTTTTGTTCATGAATTCTTTATATATTTATAGACAAAAGTTGGTGTAAATACGACATCTATTTTCCTGCACTCTAAGAAGATTTGGTGTGAGGACCAAGTAACAACAGTGAATGGACTAATCTACCCTCTAATATGCTTGCACACAAAGTTAAAATTATGTAGTATCTTCGTGCACATTTCCCAATGTCGGCGTTGGCCGATCGATCGGGAGTGTCCACCGATCCATATATATATTGTAGACCAGAATATATATATTTTAGAAATAATACCTTATATGATCATAAATGAAACTATAGAGATCATGTGCATGTGCTTATAGGTCAAGATTGTCTTTTCTATTTTCAATTTCACCAGTTTACTCACGTATGGAGAACCACATCTTTTCACCTTTCTAATTTAATCATTATTCAGATAAGCAGAAAATATTACGTACATCTATTCTCCAGACAAGTCTCATATTCCTAATTACTTCACAAGTTTAATCACGAATATATTTAAGTAAAGATAAAATAATAATAATATTTTACTTAGAATAATATATTTTATATTTATTATCCATACACTTATATATATATTAGAAGTTAGTTATAAAAAATATATTAATATTTTATGTGGCCGATCGATCGAGCTATCGCTGGATACTCTGCACGAATTCCAATAACCAACAGTAGTTAAAACTGTCATTAAAAAAAAAATAGTAGCTAAAACTGCAGTTTTTAATTTTCTATTCTATCAAAAAGTTTTAACTTCCCTCATATTTTATATCTACTATTACTCCATTCCCCCAAACTTAAATCAAACCATGTCCTCATGATTCTTAAGAATATTAAAACATGGGAATAGAACAATATTACCACTTTATGGAGCCAGATTTCATAATGTTGCAGAAACCTCTCCCAAACTTGATGTGTGCCATAATCTACAGTCTAAGTCAAGACTAAAACCAAGATTATAGGAGAATAATCAACATAGACAATGAATAAGAGGGAATGGACTTTTACTAGCTAACATAAATTTAAAAATAGTGTGGCTAAAGGCCTACAAGGAATTGAAATTGCAGAAAAGAAAAACAACATAATTCTAGAACTTGAAAAATTGCAAAAATAAAAATCAACACACATCTATTCCATCCCTTTGGAAATTCTATGTTTCTCTAGTCCGCCTTAGCCACTTTTGGTTCCATGAAATATAGAAATATAGTTACCCCATCGATTCGTATCCTTGCGTTTGATTTTATCAAGAAATTTTGATGAATCATATTCTTTTAGGTACCACGTAACAGGTGACAGATTCATAGTACTAGTCCAACCAAGTTGATTACGAATTACCGCACTAATAAGACAAGGGTAGGGCAATTTTAGATACCCAACTACTGGTCCTTTAACAATAGCACGCCAATGTGTCACAATAGTATCAAAGATAATATTAGGGATAGAGATCCAATAATTATTCTTGAGGCAATAAATTACTTTCACCAGTGTATAATCACATTCATCTTTAGGACGTTCTGGGCAAAGTTGATGACCTAACATAACCACAACCATCTAATAGCATGGAACAACTTTCACTCGTAGAATAACAAGAGCATTAGGCTTAACCTTAAACCCCTCACATATGTATTCAACCATAGTAACAAATGAAGTGGAAGGTGATGGAAAAGGCTTCTCATTACCTGCTTGGATAATTGGCAACTTCCAAGCTCTAGCAATCAAGGAAGGTGATAGTCGGATACTATGAGTCTAGTTGACCTTGGTGATCATTACCCTATTACTAATACTTCCCTCAAACTCCAAATTTTCATAAGAATCATATACAAGAGGAGGTAAAGTAAGTTGTTTAGCAGGAGCAAAAATTGTATCTATCTTTTGTTGCCGTAACATCTACGCACAACGCTCAATAGCAGGTTCCACCTCCGCTTCGTGAAAGAAGATACACTCATGCTTGAGCTTTATGGAATGAAAAGTTGGACGGTGCCCAGCAAAGTAGGAAGAATAGAGGAATCCTATGGCTGAAAGTATACTAGGATGTTTGAAAAGATAAAGAATAACTAAGCTATAACAGTGTATTTATAAGAAAATTTTAAACTAGTCAGATAGGAAAGTTTATAACTTAAGCATAAAGAAAATATATAATATAGAATAATATTATAATCATATAAAAGTGTAGATTAGAAGAATATCAATCCTTTCCAGACCTGTTAAATGGCAAATTTTCGCAAATTAGACCAAAAATTTGACCATACGAGTCTGAAAAGGCAAAAATTAACTTATTCCCGAAAATAATAAACATAATTAAAATACTATCTTACTAATCGATCTAAGTTCCCACTGTTCGATCGGTGGTAAATGTTTTTATTTTTATTTTTATAAATTTTATTATATAAATATGAATATTATATTTTTATAATTATAACTATTACAAAAGAAAACTAACATAGTAATAAAAGAAAATAAAGTAAAACTACACTCAGCTAATAATATTAGGTGCTTCCAAACCGGTACCATTATTTAATGTCGATGGTACGACATGTCACGCCCATAAATCCCTAGGACTTCCAAAATTGAATCCCATGAACCTCCGGGTGCGACTTCCCGGAAAAATTAGAAATTTCGACAGAGTCCCGTTTGTACGGGGATAAATTTAGTGGAAAATAACTAGATAAAACAGTTGAATAATCCAAAAGAGAAGTAGAAAAGCCACCTAGGAAATCTAACAAAAATCCGGCAAAGTTCCGTTTGTAAATGGAACCCCCGCTAGATAAGATCCACTCCCAAACCACCTGATAAGCATACACAATAACAATACACTACCTAAGCAACTCAAAATAAGTAACTAGGGAACGGGGTTGACTATTATACCCCTTCAAGCACCATAATATAACTACAGTCCCAAGATAATAATACAATGTCAACCCGGCAATAGATACATGACATGCACGCTAAGTGCCAAAAGAATAATACAGTACTCCCAGAATAATACAAGAATGAAGCATACTAAACCAAAATACTGAAAAAAAAATGCTACAAACAACTGAATGGAGGAACATGTCGATGAGCAACCACCGCTCGTAAGCGAAGCTCAATCCTAATCCAACGCCAGTGTTTTTCCTAAAAATGTTTATAAATAATGGGGTGAGCAACCACCGCTCAGTTGGGAAGTGCTATCAACCTCAACCCCCGACCGTACAAGACATGCAAACCCATCCCATGGTGCATGCTTGTATCTTAGGTCAAATCAATTGTCCCACATGGCACTAGCGCCGATCCTGGATCCCAAGACTACCCACAAACAACCCTGCAAAAAGAACAACAAATATATCATGTCCATATGACATGAGATATCATAAATAGGGGGTAAGGCAACAAATGATAAGGCCAAAGTTAACTAGGACATGCAAGCTCAAGGGCAACACCAATTTCTAAAGCAATGTCACGCAATTGCATAAATACGTGAGATAAACCAAGTCTAGCAACTAACATAATCAAAATTTAAAAGTGCACAAAAATAACATCTACAAATGCAACTCTGGAATGCCATGAATGAGTAAATGCCTCTCAACTAGACAAGACCTGGCTAGACCATCCATGAACGAATCACAAAGAAGTCCCAACCTCACATATACATGCCAAGCGAATCACAGATAGGCTAAACCCCACAAGGGAAAAACTGAAATAGTGCAAAGAAGTCAATGGAGGACCGCTCCCCATGTACACACCACAAAGTCAAATAACACGAGTCCCTACTCCAACCATATGACCAAATACATGACCATTACCTCATGAACACGCCACAAAGGCAAATCACATGAGTGCCTTCTCTACTTGACACAAAAATATCACAAGAATAACACAACCACGTGCCAAGTGGAGGACCGCTCCCTTATGCACATGCCATAAGGTGATTCCCATGAGTGTCTACACCACTTGACACGGAAAGATAACAATAAGAATAACGTATCACAAGAGTACTCAAGAAGGAAAGAGAAACCCAAATTGCCAACAGCCGTCAATACACTCCATGCCTAGGACTGACACCATGCCTAGCATGAAATGCATTCTAATGTCTATATTCCTCAAACTAAACATAATACCACATAACTAATATCAATGGTATCTCAACAATAGCAAGAAAATACGAAAGGTAGACACAATTTCTCAATGATAATACACGATATCAAAACTCATTTAGGCCGTCTTTTATTCAAGTTTAAGTTCATTTCCATGTCCACCAATCGTATTTAACTAAATTACATTATTCCATTACTCAAGTTTAATTTCATTCTCTTTCATCAATATCACGTTTTCCACATTAACAATAGTTTTCATTTCACATGGAGGCATATATATACACACATATACAAAGCATGGTTACAATTAACTAGCAAGCTTCTAGGAACATCCCAAACACCATCAACTCATGCCTTTCAACGTCAACTATAGCATTTCTTCATTTAAGTTGGAAGTATACAACCATAAATATTATCATGCTTTCAATACCAAGCAAAACACATCCTATCCACGGGATCATATATTCATAGATTCTAGCATGCTTTTAATACCATTTAAACACCTTTAATTCATGTTTCACATAAACAGACTTACTATCATGCTTCAAATCTCAAGCAAATATACAGTTAAATTGTGGAATCATTCGATATCATACAATGTTAATTTTCTAGAGCATTCCAACACAATTGCCACTTAGACAACTTATTAAACAGTTTCAAGGCATATTTTTCACATTTTCCAAAAATACTAATTCTACTACTTTACGATTTCAAGCATGAATCCCATATATATATATATATATAAATATATATTACAAAATTCTAATCTCGTCATTTAGTCATATAAAACATGTTTAACAATTTAATAATTATCCTTTCAATTTAATAAGTCTCCTATGATGCAATTCTAAATATCTGAATATCTACAATTCTAACTAAGGATTGGAATTACTAGTGTCGCATGCTCACGAAATCGAAAAGTAAAAGGGACCGCAGACCCATACCTCTTGAAGCATACCACAAGCTATCTCGCTACACCCACAACCATACCGAACACATCGACATGATGTCCGATACGCCCGCTCAATTCTTTCCCGAAATGCGTCTATAGCCGAAAGTGGGGCTCGCCGACAAAATTATTTGAATCAAACCCCTATCGTACCGAAACGACCTATTTAATATAGTTTAACCCCGTTAGCAACTGATTATCGAAATGCAACAAATCTATAAAAAAAACAATAAAAATTCCTTACTGAAAAACTGAAATTCCCGACAAACAACTCAATGGAAATGCGTCAAATTTTAGTATGACATCATACACGGCGAGAGGATCGAATCCCCAAAATTTCAGATCAAACTGACAACCCGGAGACTATTGAACCGAGGCCAAAACATCATGCCGAACTCGAACTTGGCCGACCACCACGCACGACTGCAGCCGTCGTACCACCTAGGCCACCACTTGCTTGCAGTGCCATCCCCTTTGCGAGCCATCTCCGCCACCGCATACCGGCGACCACCAGCTCCTTCCTTCAGTCGCGAACTTCTCTCGTGCGACCCATTTCTCTCGCTGCAGGTCGCGATGAAGAATATATGGATAAGAAGTTGGTCGGTGATGATAAGATGAAGGAAAAGATGGCACAGGGGTGGTAGTACTGATGCGTGATGAAGAAAAGGGAATAAGGAGATGATGCCCGATCATCCTTCTATCTTTCTCTTTATTGCTCACCGGCGGCAACACCTATACGCCTCTTTCGCCAGACCAAATCGATTCAACCATGATGGGGAATGAGGAAGAACAAAGCCGCAGTTAGATAAGAAGAATGAGAGGAGCAGATCGGCCGGTTGTTCGCGTCAAACACCACACAAACATTATCCCTTTTTTAATTATATATATAAATATATATAATTACACATAAATACATTAATATATTTATTAAATACCCATATATATTACAAATAATATATATATATATATGTGCATAAATAATCCCCAAAATAAACCGGATCAGATCCTCAGAAATAAACAACCCAGAAAATCCTCTGAGTCAAATGCGAAACAAAAAGATAAACATTTAATCTTACTTTAAGAATAAATAATAAAAATGAGAGAATCACCAGAATATCCCTAAATGGAATCATGCGAGCCCGAAAAATAAATGAAATGCCAGATAGTTAGAATAAACTTAAACAAATAGTTTTGGGTATAAAACCCAACCATCAGACCCACCGGGTATGTCCCGGGTCCACGGAATAACCAAAATGGAAAAACATCGAACACGGGAACTAATCGCAAGACATCAACTCCAACACGAACCTCAATATAATAACGTACTCAAAACCACCTGAGGAAAACTAGAAGGACAAAGCTCACATAGAATCCTCATAAGAAAACTCAGAAGTGACAAATCACTTGATGTCATAAACTGAAACAAAATAAAAACAAATCACTCGTAAAAATGAGAAAAATAATGGGTCATTACAATCTCCCCACCTTAGGAGATTTCGTCCTCAAAATCACGACGTACCTCAGTTTGCAAACAACATTCGGTTGATCAGGCCGAACTACATGTCCATTTTTCTCAGTAACCAACACCGTGTAACAATTACCACAGAACTCTAGCTAAACTCTAGCTAGTGTAACATAATTAATCAAGAAAACTCAATACCACAATCCTAACCAAAGAATAGCCTCACACCATGACATTTGGCCTCAGCCAAAGCCTCCACGGGCGCACATTGCGAGACATATCCTCAGCGAAACAAAGGCTGAGTAGGCCAAAACCTAAACACAATTACAATAAAAAAATGCCATGCCGTAATGGCTCTAAAGAAAATATCTAACCCACACTCGTGGAAAACAGACCTAGGAGATCCCAAGGACACCTACAAGTTAAAGCTACCAATAGGAAAAGACCACGGAAAACAACAATGTCCTGATAGAAAACCAACTAAGAGTCAAACTTCCCAAAAGAACTAACCAATACACTAGCTAACAGACAAAAAAAAAGGGAAGACGTCATCCTACCTACCAATCATAAGACAACAGAAGTGATAAGAACGTCACTTTAGGAGATCCATAAGACCTCATAAGCGAAAACCACTATCATTACCCGTGACCTAAAACCGTCGCCAAAATACTCAATGAGAGAGGGATACAAGAATCGTAAGCGCATAACAATCAAACGAGTTAAGCACCCCATGATTTAACTAAAGCTAACCACCCTTACTCGTAAGAAAAGATCCCTCGGACGAAGACAGATCCGAAGTCACAACCTCTACCATAACAGAAACATCGTAGCCTTGCTGTTTATGTTAATAAAGAGGGCATAACGTAGGCCTCTACAACTGGCCTAAGCCAAACAAGGAAAGCAAGTACTTATGTAATGGATCCTATAAGAAAGGTGTACACATGACCACAATGATTGGCATAAGTCAAGCCAAAACCATTATAATCAGCCGCGTCACCAAAGGACCACATCCTACAGAGAAGGGAAAGAAAATAAATCCTAACAACCGATAACATCACCCCGACAACATGCAATTCTAAGCACATAATAGCGCATAAGTGAGAACACGTACACAAGAAAAAGGTACGCTAAAGAAGCAATCAAAGCCCAAAACCAGCGACTACAAAATAGGAAAAGATACCTCATGAAGAAGAACCTGCTGACCCCGTAACTGGTACAGTTGAATGAACTCTACCTCGCACAGAACGTGCTGATCGAGAAGGCTGAGGAATCCGAAAACTAAACTGAACTGCAAGAAACTGAACAGTCAGCTGCTGAGAACTCTCCTCACCAGACATACCGCTCGCCAAGGGACAATCCCTCCGAAGATGCCCTAACTAACCACACTGAAAGCAAACTCTCGGTCCACCACTAACATCTAACAAAAAATGTGGACACCTAGGTCTGGTGTGTCCTAGCTGTCGACACAACATCACACAACCTCCCTACGGTTATAACCAAAAGACATGTCAGAAGAAAGTACAGAACCAATCTAACGCTGAACCATAAAACCTGAAGTTCCATCTCTCTGGTGCTTCAGATCACTGCTACCTGAGGAAGGCCTAGATAAATCAATGTCTAAAGGAGCAACATCAAACTCGTAATCCCTAGCCTCCACCTCGGCCAATTGAGCTTTAGTAACCGCGTGTCAGTACATCTACATATCAAAAAGTGCCACCTGTGACCTAAGATCCGCTCTCAAACCATGCACAAACTTTCTGGCATTTAGATACTCATCAGCCATAAGCTCAGGTGCAAACCGAGAAAGCATCGTAAATTGATTCTCGTACTCGATACACTCAAATTGCTTTGTTGAAAGTGTGAGAAACGATCCCGCATTCCCATTCGTGCGGTAAAAGGAAAGAACTACTCCATGAAGAGTTTCTCAAACGTCGCCCAATACATCTCATCCACATTATGAGTGTTCGAGATAGACTTCCAAGAACCCTCAACGTGCTTAAGAAAATGATATGACACAATGAAAACTTGCAAGTCATCATCCACGATGCGAAGCACTTTGAAACCCTTAACAACCCTTTCAACCCAACCATTCGCTACCAAAGGATCTGGTCCATCGGAGAACATTGGAATACTAAGTTTCAAGAAGCCAAGGAGAGATCACTCAGCTCTAGTCCCTACATCCTCAACCTGTGCTCCTTATGCAGCTTGAGCCAAAGTGGGTTGCCAAATCACGAGCCAACTGAGCACTAACAACGACCGAAACTGCCACTGCACTTTCCCTATCACCTGAGGTACAGAAAATCGCTCACCATCCCTCAGATGCTCATGTCGTGGTGACATGGTCTTGAAAGTGACAATAGAAACAGTTAAGAAACAGAGATTTCAAAACTCAACTTCATGTCATTTAGGGACTCAATGCCAACCCAAACAAACACTTAATATGTAAGGAATACCTATAACACGATAAATCACACTCAAACAAGCAAGGTACAACATTCAAGGCCAATAAGATGATAAATGCCACATCCTAAGGAGGGCAAAAGGGTAATAACGCGATGACATAAGGAACACGTCACAAAAAGGGACATAGAAAGAATGAGGCCATCATCACACTCGAGGACATGACTCTACAAAACACGGGCTCAAAACAAATCAACATCGAGGGAAAAACACTCGCCCTAAGTGAACAACCAAAAAGCTCAACATAGTCAAGTAGAGAACTAGTCGCACAAAAATGACACAAGGAAAAACTAATCGTAAAATATCTCATACGAGTACACGGAAACCACAAGATTAACCCACTAACTCTAGTCGTCCCTAAGACAAGGAAACCTAGAGCTCTAATACCAAGTTGTCACCCCCATAAATCCCTAGGACTTCCAAAACCGAATCTTAGGAACCTCCAGGTGCAACATCGCGAAAAAACGAGAAATTTCTACAGAGTCCCATTTGTACGAGGATCAATTTGGTGGAAATTAACCAGATAAAATAGTTGAATAATCCCAAATACAAGTAGTAAAGCCACCTGACAAATCTAACGAAAATTTGGCATAGTTCCGTTTGTAAATGGAACCCCCGGTGGATAAGGTCCACTCCCAAACTACCTGATAAGCATACACAATAACAATACACTACCTAAGCAACTCAAAATAAGTAACTAGGGACCGGGGTCGACTGCTATACCCCTCCAAGCCCCATAATATAACTACAGTCCCAAGATAATAATACAGTGTCAACCCGGTAATAGATACATGACATGCACGCTAAGTGCCAAAACAACATTATAGTACTCCCAGAATCATACAAGAACGAAGCATATTAAACAAAAATACTAAAAGAAACTACTACAAACGACTGAAAGGAGAAACATGTGGAATTCATAAATGAAGCTCAATCCTCATCCATCGCCAGTGTTTTTCCTGAAAATGTTTATAAATAATGGGGTGAGCAACCACCGCTCAATAGGGAAGCGTTATCAACCTTAATCCCCGACCGTACAATACATGTAAACCCATCCCAAGGTGCATGCTACTATCCTAGGTCAAATCAATTGTCCCACACGACACTAGCGCTGATCCTGGACCCAAAGACTACCCACAAGCAACCCCGTAATAAGAACAACATATATATCATGTCCATATGACATGAGATATCATAAATAGGGGGCAAGGCAACAAATCATAAGGCCAAAGATAACTAGGACATACAAGTTCAAGGGTAACACAAATTTCTAAAGCAACGTCACGCAACTACATAAATAAGTGAGGTATACCAAGTCTAGCAACTAACATAATCAAAATATAAAAGTGCACCAAAATAACATCTACAAATGCAACTCTGCAATGTCATGAATGAGTAAATGCCTCTCAATTAAACAAGACCTAGCTAGACCATCCATGAACGAATCACAAAGAAGTCCCAACCTGACATATACATGCCTAGCGAATCACAGATAGGCTAAACCCCACAAGGGAAAAACCAAAACACGCAAAGAAGTCAATGGAGGACCGTTCCATCATGCACACACCACTAAGGGCAATCACATTAGTGCCTATTCCAAACATATGACCAAGTGGAGGACCGCTCCCTCATGCACACACCACAACGGCAAATCACATGAGTGCCTACACCACTTGACACAGAAATGTCACAGGAATAACATAACCACGTGACCAAATGGAGGACCACTCCCTCATACACACGCCACATGGTAATTCCCATGAGTGCCTACACCACTTGACACGAAAAGATAACCACAAGAATAACGTATCACAAGAGTACTCAAGAAGGAGATAAAAACCAAACTTGACAACAGGCGTCAATACACTCCATGCCTATGACCGACACCATGCCTAGCATGAAATGTATTCTAATGTCTATATGCCTCAAACTAAACATAATACCGCATAACTAACTTCAATGGTATCTCAACAATAGTAAGAAAATACGAAAGCTAGACATAATTTCTCAATCATAATACACGATATCAAAACTCATTTAGGCCATCTTTTATTCAAGTTTAAGTTCATTTCCAAGTCCACCAATCGTATTTAACTAAATTTCATTATTCGTTTACTTCAGTTTAATTTCATTCTCTTTCATCAATATCACGTTTTCCACATTAACAATAGTTTTCATTTCACATGGAGGCATATATATACACACATATACAAAACACGGCTACAATTAACTAACAAGCTTCTAGGAACATCCCAAACACCATCAACTCATGCCTTTCAAAGTCAACTATAACATTTCTTCATTTAAGTTGGAAGTATACAACCATAAATATTATCACACTTTAAATACCAAGCAAAACACATCTTATCCATGGGATCATATAATCATAGTTTCTAACATGCTTTTAATACCATTTAAGCACATTTAATTCATGTTTTACATAAACAGACTTACTAGCATACTTCAAATCTCAAGCAAATATACATTTAAATTGTTGAATCATGCGATATCATACAATGTTAATTTTCTAGATCGTTCCAACACAATTGCCACTTAGACAACTTATTAATCAATTTTAAGGCATATTTTTCTCATTTTCCAAAAATATTAATTCTATTACTTTACCATTTGAAGCATGAATCTCATATATATATATATATATATATATATATATATATATATATATCACAAAATTCTAACCTCGTCATTTAGTCAAATAAAGCATGTTTCCCAATTTAATAATTATCCTTTCAATTTAATAAGTCTCCTATAAAGAAATTCTAAATATCTGAATATCTACAATTCCAAATAAGGATTGGAATTAATAGTGTCGCATGCTCACGAAACCGGAAAGTAAAAGAGACCGCACACCCCTTGAAGCGTGCCACAAACAATCTTGCTACACCCACTGCTGCACCGAACACACTGACAGGACATCCGATATGCCCACTCAATTCTGTCCCAAAATACGTCTATGCCCGAAAGTGGGGCTCGCTGACAAAATTATTCGAATTAAACTTCGGTCGTACCGAAACGACATCCTTAATGACCTATTTAATATAGTTGAAACCTGTTAGCAACCGATTATCGAAATGGAACAAATCTAAATAAAAATCCTTCGATTCAAGTACGGAACAAAAAGATAAACATTTAACCTCACTTTAAGAATAAATAATGAAAACGAGATAATCACCGGAATATCCCTAAATGGAATCATGCGAGCCTAAAAAATAAACAGAATGCAAGATAGTTAGAATAAACTTAAACAAATAGTCCTGGGTATAAAACCCAACCATCGGATCCACCGGGTATGTCCTAGGTCCACCGAAGAACAAAAATGAAAAAACATCGAACACGGGAACTAATCCCAAGACATTAAATCCAACACTAACCTCAGTACAATAACATACTCAAAACCACCTGGGGAAAACTAGAAGGACAAAGCTCACATAGAATCCTCACAAGAAAACTCGGACGTGACAAATCATTTGACATCACAAACCGAAATAAAACGAAAAAAGATCACTCGTAAAAATGAGAAAAATAACGGGACGTCACATGACAGCTCTATCGTTCTCAACCGGATTTATCTACGAAGTCTATCAAATTGATAGATTCAATGATATCTTTAGCATTTGCTTTATTTTCTTTAAGACAATTTTTGTTTTGTCTAATTAATCGTAGCTGAAACTCCCACCATCTTCCTATTACATTGTAGCTCAAGGTATCAAATAATTTCAAATGATCATAGTCTTTAATAACAAATGTTCCTGTCTCGAATGGAATTTCAAACTTCAAGCTTATCTTATCTTTTATCAAAGCTTGTACTAAGAAGAGGAATGGATTTTTCCATTTCCAGTCGAAGGAAAGCTTACAAGCAATCACGGCTTCCCAAAATGTCTATATATGATCGTAAACAATATCTGGTATAGACATCCAATATCATTGATCGAAATAATAGAGCATTTTTATCAGTGATGGCCCTCGGTCATTACCAAACTTAAGACCTACTTGTGTAGTGATAATGCTATCTATTAACCATAGTTCAGGTCGAATTTATGCTTTTGTAGTCCCTCCCATTATGAGTTTTGTGTCGTTATTTCCATAAATACTCTACGAGTTGTAAGATCATAGGGTGGGGTTTTCGAACAATTTTCCACTAATTCCGAGGGTGTTTCGTGAGGGATATGCCATGCTTTAGTGATGGTCTCAGGGGAAATTTCTATTCCGTGCCCCTATACTTTTGTATGTAAAACCTTGCTTACTTCAGTGTCTCTTAAATATATATTCTAGTAAAATTCTCAAACTGCATCAGGGTATGTGAACGTTGAAGCAGGTTGCAATAAGTTTTCTAATCTTCATCTTTTAAGTTCCTCCATGGCTTTTTTTATTGCCAACTCTGGATATTCATCTCTAAAGAAGATACATTCGTACTTTAATTTATGATCAGCAAGAAGGTACTTTGCTATCTTTGGTGGGGATATACTTGGTATGGTTAGTTCAGGCGTAAATACTGTCTTTTTATATTTTTCTTTTTTAGCTTCAGCTGAACGTTGTTTTCTTACCTCTTCCTCATAATATTCCGACAACATTTCTAAAATAACATCATGTATAGGTTTAGCTGTTAATGTGTCTAGATGACAAACTATGAAGTCATCAGGTGGTTTATCCACTGGTTGAGGTACTATTTTTGGTGATGGTTTGTCAAAAGCTTATATTATAAAGCATTCCTTACTACTTTCTAATGCATAACTTGATTCAAAGATATTTTTCCGAATCTTCATATTTCCGAATGATAAATCCATAGCCCCAGTTCTATAGTTTATACATACATTTGCAGTTACTAAAAATGGTCAGCCTAGGATTACCGGTATTTTTCTAGTGGGGTCATAAACAGGTTCCATATCCAAAATAACAAAGTCAACAGGGAAATAGAACTTTACAATTTGAACAATAACATCCTATATTATCCCTCGTGGGTGTTTAGTGGATCTATCAGCAAGTTGTAAAAGAACAGATGTTGGAGATAATTCTCCTAACCCTAGTTGTTTGTATACCGAATATGGTAGTAAGTTTACTCTAGCCCCTAGATGAAGAAGCATTTTTTAAATTTCTTGATCTCCTATTGTATAGTAGATAGTTGGTGCTCTTAGATATTTATATTTTAGAGGTGTATTGTTGGATATTATAGAAATCATGTGATTGGTTAACACTATTTTATTAGTGTTATGAGCTTTGTTCCTCATTTTATGTGTACATAAATCTTTTAAGAATTTAGCATAAGGAGGAATTTGTTTGATTGTTGTCAAGAGAGGAAGATTAATCTTTACTTGTTGGAATGTCTCAAACATCTCTTAAATATTTTCTCATTTTCTGTAAGGAACGAGCTCTTGTAAATGCTGTGGAAATGGAGTTTTAGGTTCGTAGTTCATTTTTCCTATTTCCTTTGTTGGTGTTGAGTTTTCCATAACTAGTTCTTGTTTCTTTTTAGAAACTAATTCTTCCTCTATTTCGAGATTTCTTTCTTTCTTGTTATAAGCTAATTCGTTTTCCTCTTCAGGATTGGTTTCTTTATTATTCTGTTTATTCGTCATTTCCTCGAATTGTTCCTCAGCCTTGTTGTCTACGACTTTACCACTTCGAAGTGTAGTCATGACTTGAACGGTTTCTATTACCGGTTCTCCTACTTGTGTTAGATGTTAAATCATATGTTGCCCTTTTGGGTTTATGAGTGGTTGACTCGATAGTTTCCCTTCTCCTGTTCTATTCATAGAAATAGCTATCTGTCCAATTTAGGTCTCAAGTTTAGAGATAGATTGAGAATGGGAATGTATGAGTTGCGTGGCATTTTTGAATTCATATAGCACACTCCTGAGTTCTTGTTCAATACCAGTTGTTCTCATAGGTTGTGTATTGTTTGAGTTTCTAGAAGGTGGCTCATTAGGGTTTTGATTGAATAAATGAAATTGATTTGGTTGTTAATTAGGATTTTGGTTAAATGATCGAAATTGGTTGGTTGGTTGGTTAGGGCTTTGATTAAAGGTGTTATTCTGAGTTTTATATGAGAAATTATGATGATTTCGCCAGCCGGGGTTGTAGCTATTTAAAAATGGGTCATTATTCGGATTGGTAAAGGTGACATTAACATCCTCGGTGATATACTCAGATTCTAGTTGTGTATAAGGACAGTTGTTGGCATAGTGGTAAGGATTAGCACATATTGAACAGACTTCTTGGGGTGTGGGGTTTATAAGACTGATTCTCATTAGTTGATCAAACTTTTTATTAACCATATGCACCTAAAACCTTTTCATACCGTTAAGTACCATTATATATAAACCATTATTTAAACCTTGGATTTCTGGCCCTTGGTAAAAACATGGTTGTTTAAGAAAAATCATTAATTCAATCTCAGCTTAAGAAGAAAATTAATAAATAAATCTTATTTAGGTAATTTGTTCGGTCTCTCACTACATAATCATCATATAAGTGACCTTCAGCTTCCTCTCTTTGCAATAAAATCAATTAAAGTTCTACATTACTGGATTATAGTTTAGTTGGAAACCCTAGATACCGACTAGCCGCTCATGGAGGGAGAAAACTGCATCATTGATGTAACCACCATCTTCATGGTTGGGTATCGATTCTTGAGTTCTTGAGGAGAGCCTCTCTCTTGAGAAATACTTTTTTTATGAACGATGATATATGATCCAAGGATCCGAGATATCTTCTCTTCATGAATTCTTCATATATTTATAGAAAAAAGTTTGTGTAAATACGGCATGTATTTTCTTGTACTCCAAGAAGAATTGGTGCGAGGACAAAGTAACAACAGTGAATGGACTAATCTGCTCTATGATATTCTTGCACACAAAGTCAGAATTCTGCAATTTCTTCACATACATTTCCCAATGTCGGCATTGGTCGATCGATCGAGAGTGTCCACCGATTGATTGGTGGCTCCCGAATTTTAATATTTCTCTATTCTGCGATTTTGTGCTTCAGCCACTTGTACTCTGATTTGCTGAATTGTACCTTGCTCTGAATTGAATGCATTTATCCTCCAAGTATTATTCCAGATCAGGCACATTTGCTAAAAATCTGAAATTAATTCAGATTTGCGTTAAGACCCCTGAAACATGCTTAAACACTCAACTCAAATAAGAATATCTTATTAATAAAATAAAGAGAGTAGCTAAGGGTTTATTAACGCCCAGAATACTAAATATTCTTATATGATCAGGGGATTTTACTAAGAGAGAAATAAGTGCTGGTTTACAGGGAGAAAAAAAGTAAGGTTTAAAGCTTGAGAGAGAGGGGGTTTAAGAGAGAAAGGTATTTTCATCACACGAAAAGGTTACAATTGATAGTTCATATTTTATAAATGTCATGTGACTTGCACATGCGATTTTATGGCCAAAGATGGCAGGCCAATGACGGGCAAGGGGCAAAGTGCAACATTTTTAAATTCTTATGGGTTCATATACACAAAATTAAACTAATGGGTTTTTATCTCACTCCATAACAAAGTACAATGAGCTTTTCATAAATATCCCATATATATATATATATACTTGAAAAACACGCACACACACACACACACACACACACACACACACATATATATATATTTATATGTATTGTATGAAGAAAATGAAAATGAAATTGAAACTTGAAACACACATACACACACACACACACACACACATATATATATATATATATATATATATATATATGTATATGTATTGATGATGAAGAAAAAAAATTGGAGCTTGAAACATACACACACACACACACACACACATCCATCCATTTATCTATCTATATAGAATATATTGATGATGATGAAAAAGAAATCTCAGAACTTGAAACACACACATATATATATGTACTGATGAAAAGTATTAGGGTTAGTGTAACACCCTGCTCTAACACTTGATACGATATTGTCCGCTTTTGGCCCAACCTGCACGATTTTGCTTTTGGGCTCCTCCCAAAAAGGTCTCATACCAATTAGAAACACACATGCACATATAAGAACATCATTAGGTCTATACCCAGGCGATGTGGGACGTCACAATAGTGCATGTGTGTCTCCAATTGGCATGAGACCTTTTTGGGAGGAGCCTAAGAGCAAAATTGTGCAGGTTGGGCCCAAAATGGACAATATCGTACCAAGAGTGTTTGAGTGGAGTGTTACAGGTATGGTTTTGGGAAGGAGATAAAGAGGAAGGAGGGCCTTTATCGTCATTTTACAATTATATATATATATATATATATATTTTTAGAAAAAACAAAATTATACAAAAGGTATTATGGATACTTTACTCCTCTGGTGCCCGTTAAATAGAAAATAGGTGAAATACACTTATATTATATAAATACTAGGGTCCTAGAAAATTACGAGGGTTTATAATCACTATATCGATACTAATGGGGGTTAATCGCTCACGACCCTTACAATAAATTAATATTACATCAAAAAAATGTTACTAGTTAGGCCACATGTATCGATCTTTAAATCATGGTTCAGCCTTTGGACATTATTATATTACGGTTTTGACTGTCTTTGAAGTTAATGAGTTTTGTATTAGGGGATGTTAGTGCATTTTCTAAAAATTGAAGAGAGCTTAATGAAATTATATCTAATCAGAGAGGAGGCCTAGGTGAGTGTAATTTATGTTGGTCCTTATCATTATAGAGTTGATTAGGGGTGAAAAAAAAATCATGGAATCGCAGAATTTGTCCAAACCGAACCGAACCGAGCTTTGGTTCCGGTTTTGAATTGGTTTGGATTGGTTCCGATTCTCAAAAATCAGAACCGTTCTAATTTGATTTGATTCTGATTTTAAACTATCTGGAACCAAACAGAACCGATATGAATTAGATATACATATATATGTATAACTCACTTATACAATTACATTATATTTAACAAAATTATAAATTCATATATATAATACCAAATAAATACAAATTAGTGTATTGAATAAAATTTTAAGTTTCCCCTAATAGGTTTTTACCATCCAAACAAATATTACACGCATATACATAAACATTTATAGTTTATAGCCCATTTCATGTCTCACATACATTCTCACCGTCGACCACCATAACTCATCTCTTCATTACCACCGCTTTTAAGTTTTATACAAAAGGTTAATTTCTCTCTCCCCCTCTTTAGATCTGTAAATATGTGTTGGTTCACACACAAACACGGACTCATAACTTTTATGTTTTAACTCGTGGACATTCAACAATTTTATTGACTGAAGCCATGTTTGAAATTCAAAAAAAAATCAATAAAAAAAATCATGAAAACTCCATAAACAATCTCTCTAAAACTCTCTCTCTCTTATCCTATTAGTGTGTATGTGTGTGAGTTTTTGGAGGTGCAGGTGGAGGTGGAGGTGGAGGTATGTGTGTGTGTGTAATTTTTTATTTAAGAGTCTTGTTTTTAGTTTTGAAATTGGAAAAATTGTTTTTCATAATTTATGTTAATGTATGTTATGTATAATTTGAAAGAACATATGCTTACGGAATCGTGGTTCGGAACCAAACCGAACCGTTATTTTATGGTTTTGTTTGGTTCCATAACTAATGGTTCTGGTTATTGTTTTTAAGGAACCGTTGATAATAGTTTGGTTCAAAATTTTTCAACAACCGTACCAAACCGAACCGTGTACAACCCTAGAACTGATTGTAGAACTTTCAACCTTTAGCAATGAAAAAAGAAAGAAAAAAAAGAAAAGAATTGAAAAATTAAAAAAACACGAAGAAAAGGGAAAAAAACGTTTAATGATAAGAAGTTTAAAGGACTGATGTCGTTGTCAGTAATGTATTATATTTAAGAGTGTAAACTAAACAATTCTAAATCCAGATTTGTCAATATTGTCAATCAATATTTTTTGATACGCAACAGTGTAGGTTGTCTGGAGCCTTTGAATGACAGTTAAGGAAATGGAGTTCATGGGAAGAACTTTAGCTATTCTAGAATTACGTAGTCCATCATCATTTAAATACCTTCTGTGATTCTTTAAAAATAAGTGTGTGTATATATATATGTATGTATATATATGTGTGTATTATTTGTATCTGCTTGTAAAGATGCCTAAGGAAATTAGAAGTTCCCTGCTCTTCTTCTGCTTGCTGGCCCTCGTGACAAACTTTCTGGGTGGTGCTAGAGGTGTAAAATGCAGTCCTCATCACTCAGATCACCTCAGTCGGAGAAGTTTTCCAGATGGATTTGTTTTCGGTACATCATCGTCGGCTTATCAGGTATGTTTCAAGCAAATTGCATTGACTTGAATGTCTTATGTGCATGTGTGTATATGTATTTAGTCACGCGGTGCAACGGAATATTGACATTACATAAAGGAATGGATTACAATAGCTGTAGCTTTTTTTAAATCTCGCACATAATGCATAAAATATACCGTTTAATACGCAAAGTTTTATACCACAATGCCATAATTAAACATAATTTAGTCAATTTAAGTAATTTTATAGAAACTTTAAGACAATGTAACAAAACTTGTGACTTATATATTATTTTTTTAAGAAGTTGTTTTTACTAGATTTGCAAGATTTTTTATTGAATACATATAAAAAATATATAGAATAGTATAGAATAGATGATTAGTGGATGTCGATTTTTATTTTTGTTTTCCGATTCTCGAAGTTTTTGCTATGTCAAATCTTAGTTTTATTTAAATTAGAAATATCATTTTAAACAAGTAGTTACTTATATTTAATAAAATCTCCTTCATAATACATCTAATAGTGCATTTAAAAACATCCAACACAGTCCATTGAAATATTGCCTAAATGTCATTTATAAAGAAATACTAATATTGTAAAATATTTACTTGAGCTGAAGAAAATATAAAGGTCAATACTTGCATTCGGACATGTCAGTAGTAGTTTCCTCTACTTATACATCATGTGGCCCAATTAATTAATACCACATGTCTCAAAAAATCAAAAAAAAATTCAAATGGCATTAATAATTATTTTTAGGTAATGAAAAGGGATATGTATACTATTAATATCCCTCTCTACCTGGTGAACTTCTCAATTCTTATACTTATTAATATATTTGGTAAATCAAATCAAAATTACAATTTATTATTCATGCAATTGCATGAGATCCAAATCCATAAAGTGAACAAGAAAAAGATATGCAGTGAAGAAGTTCTATTTAATGTTGGATGTTAGATATGTTAGTCGTAGTATATATTAGTATGTGAAAATGAAGATAATAAGTATATATATATATAAGGTGGTTTGTAAATATGAAGGTAAATATATATATTATATATATATATATATATATATATATATATATATATTGGTCTTTAACTATGAAGATGGATATTGTTAAGATACACGATAGAATCCTGAGATTAGATTCAAATCCTTGGTTAAAATTAATTATATATTTAGACATTGTCAATATCTAATTGGGTCATATCATGTGTAAGTAGGAATTTCCTACCGATATAGCCTAAGACAATTATATTATATATTTTAGATACGTGTCAATAATTAATTGGGACATATCATGTGTAAGTAGGAATCTTCTACTGATATGACAAAAAGCAAGTATATTATATATTTAGACACATGTCAATAATTAACTGGGTCATATAATGTGTAAGGAGGAAGTTCCTGCACCTAAGGCAAGTATTGCTCAAAAATAAATAAATTCCAAAATACAGTTGTAGGCAGTGATAGAATACGAAATAATTCTTCAGTGTATTATTTACCGAGATAATATATAACATATATATATATATATGTAATCGATTGCACTCGTGTTGCTGTGGGTTAATCTTCCCTCAGTACGAAGGAGAAGCATCTGAAGATGGTAGAACACCGAGCATGTGGGATATCTTCACTCACAACTATCCAGGTTCCAATCACACGCAATTTGGCGGTGTATCATAAAAAGCCAATTGGCCATGACTTTGCAAATGTATGGTGATGAGTTCTTTGACAGATCTTATGGGTGTCATGACAGGAAAAATTGAGGACCACAGTACGGGTGATGTGACAGATGACTTTTATAATCGTTACAAGGTATGATTGAATCCCAGAACAAAACCAATAAAAGAAAAACAAAATTTGGTCACACTGCAAAAAAAAAAATATTTTGAAAACTATGTTTTAATGTGGGGCTTACACATGTTACTGTGGTATAGGAGGACATAACTATGATGAAAGAGATTGGATTGGATGCATTCAGATTCTCCATCTCATGGTCCAGAGTATTACCTGGTAAGATCATCCCTTGATTTCATTACAACCATTTCCTAAAGTAATTCACATCTTATTTAATTGCAATTGAGAGCAGCGGGTGACATCCTCTCTTCCAAATTAGATATCCAATTGTGACGTTTTAATATTTTTTTTATTTTTATTTTATATTACCAATTTTGCCTATATTTGTAATTTTTAATGGGGTCCACTGACTTTTTGAAGTTAATGAATGAAGATAAATAATTTGAAAAAATATAAGATTATATTGTATTCATATTCGAAACTGGACAAGTAATTTGGGATAGGAAAAATGGGCTACTAATATGGGACGAACGGAGTAAAATTTATGATATGTCACAATCATTGTCTTTTTGTTCGGAATCTATTTAACTTTTTATAAGGATTCGAAAATAAATTCATTTCATCGTCTAAGGACAATTTATAGTGGGTATTTTACGAACGAACAAGGATATCCTCTCCGGCCATATCTCTCTCCAGATATTCGTGAACCTTAATTAAAGAATATATAGATGTCCAAGTCATTAGAATATCTTAACTCAATCACATTTCTAATTATAGAAGAACATACTTTTAATAATAACATACATAAATATTGACATGAATGTTTATACATATTTAGATTAAGGTTCACATATATCTAGTGAGATATATGGCTGGAGAGGATCAAAGTTCTTTACTAACAGTGTTATTGCGCACCCAATCAATTTTATTGTCTATTTTGTGGACACAAAATTTAAATACCATTCATAAAAATATACCTACTCAAAATTTGACTTATTTATTTAGAGTAAAAAGAAATTGGTCTATATTTAGTTAGGGAAAATTACACAAACTATTCCTGAACTATGACATAATTGCACGCGGTATTCCTTATATTTCAATAATATCATAAACTACCCTTAAAACCACCTCCGTTGTAACACTTAGCCCCTTCCGTTAAAAGTCAACCCCTACCGTTAAAAGTCAATGACGGAAAATTTTCTTTTGGTCAATAAAGCCTATTTTTGGAGTGAACTTCCCATTTTGCCCTTATATATGCATGTTCCAATTTAACCCTTACTTTTACATACAAAATTACTTAAATACCCTAACTTTTTTTACCAAATTGCCCTCACAATTTCATTTAAAAAAATATATTATAACCAAAGGTCTTGTGCAATACAATATTATAATTTAGAATTTATCTACAAAAAATTTTATAGTTTACAAAAAATAAAAAATTTATTTACAATATCCAAATGAGAGGCCTTGTGCAATACAATTTTTATTTTTTTTAATTGTAGAACTTATTAATTTCTTATATTCAATCTAAAATCCAAAATAAAAAACAGAATCTCAAATCATTTGAATTCACCAAACATTTTTTGCTTTCACATTTTAGGAAATCAGCAGTTCCACCAAACATGCTCTGCATGCTTCAGCTTTCATTTTTCTCATATCAGAATCATCAGCACCAAACATACTTCCGCTTCAAAAAAAACTCGCTTCGCTACGCTTCAGCTTCCAAACCCGTTTGAAATCAGGAGCGGGAGTGTTTCCAAACAGGCCCTAAACAAAGTAGACTGAATCAATTGGAGTCTTCCAACAAAAGAAAGAGCCCTGGAAGTCCAATTTGAAATTTTACCCACCATACTATCAAGAAGGCATTTGCAATCAAAATTTGAAAGTTTGGTGGACAATACCTAGATACTTGATAGGCAAATAAGCTTTAGGATAATGAAAGAGCTCACAAATATCATTCATTTGACGATCCTGGACCCTAAGAAAAATAACTGACTTTTATTTGGATTAGGTTTTAGGCTTGACAGGTTAGAGAAAATGTCAATAGAGTTTTTAATGATCTGAGCAGAGTGGAAATCTCCCTTAAAAAACTTAGGAAATCATCAACAAAATATAAGTGAGATAATTTGGTTACCCTATATCTCCAATGGTACAGAAACAAAGGATCAAAAGTAGTGGGTATGTTTGTAATACTGGATAGCACATCCATGGCTATGACAAACAGATAGGGTGATAAAGGGTCACCCTATCTAAGCCCTTTGATGCTTCTAAAAAATCCATTTAATTCCCCATTAATTGAGACTAAAAAGGAAACTGTAGAAATACAGCTTCTGATCCAGCTAATGAAAGTGGTAAGGAAATTTAGAAGTTGGAGAGTCTCAAGAATAAAATTCCAATCAAGGCAATCATAAGTTTTATGCAAGTCCACTTTGAGGGTGCATCTTGGGGGATTTGACTCCTTATGATACACTTTCACAAGCTCATGAGCAATAAGAATGTTGTCCCCAATCCTTCTCCCCTTAATGAAAGCATTATGTGATTTATCAATGAGATTAGGAAGAATAGGTTTCAAATTTTCAGCAATGAGTTTGGAAATGCATTTGTAAATTACATTGCAACATGAAATAGGCCTATAATTAGAAGGTGGACAAGGTTGGGAACTTTGGGAATTAAAGCTAGATAAGTAGCATTTAATTGTCCAAGCATGCTCCCATTTTCAAAAAACATTTTAATAGCACCAGTTACCTCTTTACCCACTATATGCCAAGTCTTTTTAAAGAAGAAGGAATTAAAACCATCAGGTCCTGGGGACTTATTTGACTTTATAGCAAAAAAACAATTTTTAATTTCAGTATCAGTTGGTATAGAGCATAACCTTTCCTTTTCCTCATCTGGAACACTTTTTTGAACAAATTAGGATAAAGAAGTCATACTTAGGTACACATGGGGATTGCTGCCAAGGGTTCCATGAAAATAAGAGATAAAACAGTCCTTAATCTTTTCCTCATCATTAGTAATAGTACCATTAGGGAGAGAAACATAATTAATATTTTTCTTATTTTGTCTACTCAACACACTCTTATGAAAAAAACTAGAATTTTGGTCACAAGCTAACCATTGTATTCTAGATTTCTATTTAAAGAGTTGTTTGTCAATTCTCCCCAAACTATTGTAAGTGACCAGGAGGGATTTCTCTTTCTCTCTCAGCTCACAATTATTAGGCATAATATCCAAATCCTTCTGACATTGAGCCAGCAACTCCTTTGCCTCATCCACCTTAGCAGAAATATCACTAAATGATTTGTGGTTTAACAACTTGAGTTGGACCTTAAGTAATTTGAGTTTAGTAACACCTCTGAACATAGGATAGCCATGGACTTCAATTTTCCATACCTTAGACACGGTGTTTAAGAACTCGGGGTGCTTTTTCCAAAAGTTAAAAAATTTGAAAGGGGTTCTCCTGTGCTTACTTTAGCTCAAAGTGACAACCATAGGAGAGTGGTCAAAGCTCAACGAAGGGAGGAAACAAGCATTATAATTAGGATAATTTGAGAACCAATAAGCATTGGCAAGGACCCTATCCAGCTTCTTAGTAATAACTTCTCCCCTATATGATCAATTAGACCAAGAATGCAACAGACCAGTGTACCTAAGGTCATCCACACCTAACTCATCAAGACACTCATTAAACTCAATCATTCCATTATTTCAGATACCCTGTTCCCTAAATCTCTCATTGGGGCTTCTAATCTCATTAAAATCCCCCAAAATAACCCAAGCACTGTTATTTGAATTTCTTCCAATAATCTTGAGGTCCTTCCATATCTCTTTTATTTCCTCCATAGTGTTCAGACCATAGATAAAAGTGACATTAATAGACTTGTGAAAGCTAAGATGCAAAATAGAATAATGAACCATTGGTTGGTCGTGAACAAGTAATCAATCTTGACAGTAGAAGGGTTCTAAAGAACCCAAATTCTTCCTAAATGGGCCTTATCAATGTTAGAGATGACAGGCTAATTGGAAATAGACTGGTGAACACTTAACATGTTAGCAATTCTGACTTTAGTTTTAATTAAACCTACAAAATCTAAATGATTATCATTCATAAACTTCCTGATATCCTTGTGTCTTGAGGTGTTATTCATACCCCTCACATTCTAAAACCAAAATTCATTTCTTGAGGGGTGTTTGAAGGTCCTCAAAAAACTTAATAGAGTCTTCCCTAATTGCCTTATCTTTGTTCCTGGAAATTAACTTAGCATTTTTTCTAAGCCTTTTCCTTTCTCTTTTGTTAGATTCTAGGGTTATTTATCTTAATTGAATTACCATTAAGGATACTAGACTCAGAAACTGTGGTACTATCAGTGTTCATGTGCATATCAGAAGAAGCGTTTCCATTGGAGTTTCCCTCATTACCTAGTAAATCAATTGCTTTTATGATTTCAGTTTCATTACAGGTCTCATAAAAAAGGGAACCACCTCCATTCTCATCAACAGCTTGACCTGACAACACTTAAAATATATTAGGAGAACCATTAATGTTAGGTCTGGGAACTGGTAAAATGTTAGGTGGGCTTTGAGATATCACAGTAAGAGGCACAACATTTATGAAAAAGTCATTTAATACCTCATTAGGAGCAATACAGACAATAGGATCATTTAAGTTAGTAGATAAAAAAATCTCATTTGGTTTGGCAACATAGGAAAATTTGGTAGCATTTTTAGGTGGAACCTTTTGCCATCACTCTTCAACCACCTCATCCTGTTTTGTTTTAGGAATCCACACCTTCTTGCTCCTTCGGCAAGTGGTATCTGAGTGCCAAAAACAAAGATAGGTTCCACATCTTTGTGGTAACCATTGATATTCAATATCCACATCCACAAAGTTATTATCAGCAGCTTTAACAGAATGTGGTAAATCATTTGTAGCTTTTACCTCAACACAAATCCTTGCAAAAGCTAACCTTTTCATAGACTTGGTAACTTCATCAACAAATAAGGGGTTACCTATCATGCCAGCTATGCTACTGAGGCCTTTACTATTCCAGAAAACAACAAGAATATGAAGAAGTTTAATCCAAACAGGTATGGAACTGCATGTTTCTTTCTTGAATTGCATAGAAGGTTGCAATTGTTTTAAAACCATGTTTCTATTTGCAAACATCCATGGTCCTTCTTCAAGGATATATTTGCAATCAAAGTGATTCTGGAATCTAAACAAGCAGATGCCATTCCATCCCCTATTTACCCACATTTTCTTTGCAAGAGTGTCAACAATTTTAAAGCGTAATCTATTTGAAACAAAGAAATCCACAATGCTAGCCTTTCACTATAAATTTCCTTCAATATGAGCACAAAGAGGGGGTCAGCATAAGGAACACTATTGAGTGTTTTAGGCTTAATGTACTCCATTGACATCCTAGAAGACTTTATTTTTGCTTACTCAGACCATAGTTTGGTAGGTTAATCAGGTAAAAGATAGTTACTTGGGTTACCAGTAACTTGGTGGGAAATCTAGCGTGGATTGGTAGTTGGTTGGTTAGAGTGAGCCAAATGGTTGGTTAGAGTTTAGTTAGAAGGGGATCCTTGTTGGCACTAGAGTATTTCCCATTACTGGTCAAAGGAGGAAAACACTGTTGAGTGTTGGGAGCAGGTTCAACAATGGTAGGTTGGGTGATTTGGACAGGTTCAGAAGTGGTAATAGCATCGTCAATAGTAACTCAGGATTAGACATCACAACACAAGGAGATGGCCTAAACTCAATAGATGACATAGCCTTAGAAGCTAACAAGTTATTCATAAAAATCTGATGGGCAATACTATTATCCATTAAATCATAATTAAAAGGATTAGAAAGTAATACCTTATGGGTATTACCATTATCCTCTAGACCCTTGGAAGTCTTACATCCATTTTCAATTTAGCTAAGCATGTTCATGAGAAATCTCACTTGCTTATTCAAATCTCTTGTTTCTTCCATCTGTTTGATGTTTTTCCTCAGTTTAGCTTGGTGATTATATCAGGTTGAAGCAGTACCAATTTGCTCTGCAATCATATGTTGTGTCTGTGAATATACTCCATAACACTTTCCACAGCATTAAACTCTCTTGTTAAAGCATTCAGTTGAGCTCTTGAATGCACTATAGAGGAAACTTCATCATCCTCCTCAATATCCCTATCATCAACCACAAGATTGGTTGATGTAATAGGATTTAGTTGAGCATTAGGAATAACGGGACAAGGTAATGAACATTAACATTGAATCAGAGAAGATGGTGATGGGATTTGAGAATGAGGAGGAATGGTGACACTAGGGATACCACTAACAAGCATCTGATTGCCATAAACATAGAGGTTCCCAGGGAGGGGGAAGGGACAAGGATTGGGGGATGAAGTAGAGGTGGGGCAGATGGGGCATTGTGAATGATAGGAGGTGGGTTTAATGGCTGAAGGGGGGATGTTATGGGGATGAGGAGGTCGGGAGGAGGAGGAAGACATCACACTTTGCAAGTTCGATTTTAAATAACATTAACCATGATTTACCAATTTAAAATAATCCAAATCACCCCAATGACATAGCTTAGTTAAAAGAGAAACAAAGCCACAACCTATTGTAAACAAGAATTTTTTTAAAAAAAGAGCTATGTAAAGCTATGTACTATTTTATGGCAAATTTATATAGAATGACAGTTTGTTGGAGATTTTTGGGTGTCAACAATACTTGATTCCTAAGTAGGGATGATGAAATTTGTCCCTCCCATGTAACCTAATAAAATGAAGATTAGTAGTTAATTTTTTCTTTTGAAAAAAGAATTTGAGGTAAATACTTCGTTAGGATTTGAAAATGCTCTGATATTAATTATAACACCCCACTTCAATACTTGGTACAATATTGTCCGCTTTGGGTTCATTCCGTACGATTTTGCTATTTGGATAACTCCCAAAAAGCCTCATACCAATTGGAGACACACATGTACATATAACCACATCAATAAACCTATACTTGGGCAATGTGAGATGTCATAATCACCCCTTCTTGGGAACTAGCGTCCTCGCTGGTGTAACCCACGGGCTTATGCACACTTAATTCCGGTTGAGCTCTAGCTCTAAAACCAATTGTAACACCCCACTCCAACATTTGGTACTATATTGTCTGTTTTACGCCCAGCTAGCTCGGTTTTTCTCTTGGGCTAACCCCCGAAGGCCTCATACCAATTGGAGACACACCAGACCTATACCCGGGTGATGTGGGACGTCACATCAATTATTAGGGTTTACTCACCATCCTATTCGGTCAAACACACAATCACACAAGACAAAGAGATTTATACATTGTTCAGCCAATTAAGCCTATCTCCACGAAGTGCATCAATTCACTATCACTTGAATGCATTACAAGTTGTACACTAACTCACACTCTGTAGCGCTCACACCTAGAAAAACACTACTCTGTATTTGTTTCTCTATTTGCTTGAGAACTCTCATTGTGTTCTTGTCAAGGTTGTTGAAATCGGGAGTCTAAGTAGAATCATTGGGGATTCATAAGATCGGAATCGTAGAATCATAAGTAGAATCGATTCTACCTACTTATTAATAAATAATTATATTTAATTTCTTAAAGAATGATATATTTATAATACAACAAAAATATATTCAAAACATGAAATATGAACAAAAATATTAAGATTTTGAGCATTTAATTATTTTCTCACAAGTTTGGACCATATATTATATATTGAGATATTTGATTAAATCATTAATATTTTGGGCCTTTCATATGAAAGACTTAACCATTATTTATGCCAAAAAAATTCTAAAATAAATATGAACAGAATCGTAGTAAAATTGTAAAATCGTACAAAATCATAAAATCGTTAGACTATACGAGATAGGATAAGGATTCTGATAACCATGGTTCTTGCCTTAGCCACAACCATAAATTTTACACCACACAATTCTTGTTGAGAACTCTCATATTTATAGTCAAAGAGTCTTGCAATGAATGACCAAGATTTAATCTCACCAACCAAGATGAGTGGTTAAGATTCACCCATAATTGACAAAAAAAATGAATAGTCAATATTGTAATATTCTTCAACAAGTAATACCCAAAATTGTGATATCCAATCAAAAAATGGAAAAGCCATAATTGATGCTTTTTAAAATTGAAGGAAAACTTAATGACCAAAATTTCTTGCTTTCCAAGAAAGTGAGCCATAATTATTAACATATTCTTTTTATAAGTTTTATATATGTAGGGGATAGTGCTGAAAGATATAACCTCAAGCGTAGCCTTAAGGCTATGAGGTGACCCACATCTACATTCCATCACCCTTGGGATAAAAACGGATTTCTCTTAAGATCATGGTCTTGTCAGCTTCTAGAGTACATATATAGCCTTCATGCGTTAGGTTGAGTCGAGGGAAATGATGAAGGTTGGTTCTCGATAATTGTCACTTCACATCGCATTTAATATTGCATCTAATGCTCCCAGCTACCGTGGCATTACAATAGCCATACAAATTAACGGATGACACTTGTAACCTATATATTGGGTGGTATTGGGCTTTTCCTAACTCCGAAAGCTAGCTCAAAGGGTGATAATTTCCCTCACACGTATAAAATACCACCAGCCCCTTCCACAACCGATGTGGGACTACCCCAACAATCTTCCTCTCACACATCGGGCCTTAAGGTCGGAGCAGAGACAATCCGTTTCTCCCAGGAACTATTGGGTCTAGACTTGTTGATAATTAGGGCTTTAATATCAGTGTTGGGTGGTCTTGGGCCCCTTTCAACCCCAAAACCTAACTCAAAAGGTGATGTTTTCCCTCACACTTTGAAAGTGACCACCAGCCCCTTCCACAATTGTTGTGGGACAATCCCAATAATATAAACTAACAATCGGCTTGACAGTAATGATTTATGAAACTAGGCTTATCAAGGTATCGAGCCCGTGAGAGGATTGGGAGTCTTGAGCCCCTGTATATATAGAGCAATGTCAATTCGAGAAACGTGAATAGCCAACCTGCTCATTACTATTTCTCGAGTATTGTTCTCCTCTTTCTCTGTATTATTCTCAATTTGTTGAATATGATGTATGCATTCATGTATATATTACTCATTAATTAACAACTCATATAATATTCATCTTACTTTTTAAAACGTTTTTAATCACACGGCCTAATTTTACTAGGGTATAAGTAGGGATGATTAACTTTAATCTGCCTTGTGAAAGATTTTATTAGTTGCAACAATGATATCATGTTATTAAATTGGTGTAGTATCACTACTAAATAGATTCATATTTTTTTTTCAGATGTAATACAAATTACCATGTTAGCTTTCACACGTATATGAAAATAATTCTTTTTGTTTATTTATTATTATTTAGGTTTTTATTTATTTATTATTATTTTGATTTCATAAATGTTTGAATGGTAATATGTATATCACACCTATAAAAAAGATTTGTAGAGTTGTGATACCACATCAACCTACTATTATAATCATTAATTTCTCATATAACAAGGACTCAAGTATTGTCCTTAGATTTATTTAATGATAATAATGTCTGATTTACCATCTATCCATCTACCGAAAGGATATTAATTTATATCATTTTTCTAAACTCAGGTGGAAAGATTAGCGGGGGAGTCAACCCATTGGGTGTCAAATTCTACAGTGATCTCATAGACAGTCTCTTATCTAAAGGTAATAATATATTCCTACTCCCACTTTATATACCACTTCCACTAATAAATGAAGTTCAGCAAGAATTTCTGTCACTTTTTAAATAAAGTAATAATTATTTCAATAACTAAAATTACCACATAGTAGTCAAAATTTTCAGTTTCCAGTTTCCATAACTTATGGTTAATTTTTTTTTTTGAAACATAAGAATACTCACACACATCGCCTCCACTGAGGCTTGAACCCTTAACCTCACATTTGGGAATAAAGGCAGGTACTGTTTGGCCATTGGTAATAATGAAAATATATTTATGTTTACTCCAAACTCAATAAACAACACATTACATGGCCCGTTTTGGTAGGCTACTCGTCTAGTTGGTTGAGTCGAAAAAATAACAGAATTCTTGATAATATTTTAATAAAATTGTAGTGGAAAAGTATATTTTCATTATGTTGTAAATTGGGATTTTATACAATAAGAGGGATCATACCCAATCCTAAATATCAGCACTACTCATGACTAATTTCCTATTATATATTGTATTACGAAGGAAAGAAATAAAGGAATGAAATAATTACAACAATTATATATACACGATCCTTGCTGAGTAGCATCAAAAAATGTGGAGAACCCAATGACTTAGTGAAGATGTTTGTTGGCGGGTTCGACGTTAATATATGGAAAGTCTTGACCATTCCAGCTTAAATCTTTTCTCTCACAAGATGACAATCAATTTCTATGTGCTTCGTACGCTTATGGAATACGGGATAAGAGGCAATGTGAAGGGAGACTTGATTATCACAATATAATTTGGCCAGTTGTGGATGCTCAATCCCAAGATCATGTAAAATGTACTAAAGCTTAGTGACCTCATAGCAAACTGCCACCATGGAGCGGTATTCTACTTCTACATTTGACCGAGAAACCATGTTTTGCTTCTTGGCTTTCCAAGAGATAAATGAATGTCCAAGAAAAACATAATAACCTATGGTTGATCGTTGCATGTCTCGACATCTAGCCCAATACGCATCACAAAATTCATTCAACTGTAATGAACCTTTTGAAGAAAAAAAGATACCTTGTCCAGGTGTATGTTTAATGTAACGCAGAACTCGTTGCGCCACTTCTAAATGTGGAATACGAGGCTTTTCCATGAATTTACTAAGAATGCGCACCGCATAAACCAAATTTGGTCGTGTAATGGTCAAGTATATTAGTCTTCCAATGAGTCTACGATGGGAATAGGGATCTTTGATGCAATCCCCTTCTTCTTTGTTGAGTGACAAATTCTTCTCTATTAGTGAACTAATGGTTTTAACTCGTAAGTACCCTATATTATCCAATATCTTAAGGGTTGTGAAAGGGTGATTCCTTTCTTGGAACAAGAAATTTCTATGCCCAGAAAGTATTTCAAATTGCCAAGATCCTTTAGCTTGAATTGTTGCATGAGATGAGATTTAATTTCTTCAATATATTATAGATTGTTTCCTGTCAAAATAATATCATCAACATAAACAAAGAGGGCAGTGAATGAATTGCCACGGGTTAGGACAAACAACAAGTTATCAGATTGGGATTGTGAAAAATTCGCATGTTTGAGTGCATTAGATAGTTTGATAAACCATTGACGAGAAGCTTGCTTGAGCCCATACAAAGACTTGAGAAGTTTGCATACTCGTGTCTCCCCCTTTCGTCAAAAATTGGGAGGTAATGACATATAGACCTCCTTCTCGAGGCCATCATAGAGGAAGGTATTGTTGACATCAAGTTGACGAAGATTCCAATTCTTAGAGGAGGCGATAGCAAGAAGTAGTCGGACGGTGACTAGCTTAGCCACTGGTACAAAAGTTTCACGGTAATCAAAACCTTCAACTTGACTATAGCCTTTGGCAACCAAAGGAGCCTTATAACGATCGATAATACCATCAGAATTAAACTTGATTTTATAGACCCATTTGCAACTAACGGGCTTCTTGTGTGGATGTTAAGGTTGGAGATACCAAGTACCATTGTCAGGAAGGGCACAAAGTCCTTGGTCCATAGCATGTCGCCATTTAGGATATTGGAAGGCTTGGGAAAAGGATATGGGTTCTTTTACAGCTGAAATGAAGGTGGTGAAAGCTCGATGCACAGGTGAAAGTCTATCATAAAAAAGAACATGAAATAAAGGTTATGAAATACCTTTGTTGTCAACCAACACCGAGTGTGATGAAGGGATGGACTAAGTCGGCAAGAATGCTTCTACATAGTATTGTTGGAGATAATTGGGTGCATGAGTGATGCGTCACAATCGTGGTTCGGGTTAGAGCACGATTGAATCAGATGGGATGGTTGTCGCTGTAGGATTTGCTGCAACATTAGGAAATTGAGAAGAGTCAGGTGTTTGGGTGGTGGTGGAGTTGGGTGCAGTACTTTCCCATGAATTAATGGAGAGAACGAGCAAAGGAAAATGTGAGGTTGGAAGTGTGGCAGCAGAAGGATAAGGAAATACATGTTCGTAGAAATGTACATCTCAGGAAATAAAGATCTTCCCAGTAGCTAAGTCATAAACCCGATATCCTTTGGTGCCATATCGATAACCAAGGAATAAGCAATAAAGGGACCGGGCGTCAAACTTACTTGGGCGATGGTGATGGGTGGAAACAAAACACAAATAACCAAAGATACGTAAGTGCTCATAAATGGGGGGTTTATGAAAAAATACCTCATATGGTGTTTTCCCTTTGAGAACCGGTGTAGGTGTGCGGTCTATGAGATAAGTGGTAGTGAGAATGACATCTCCCCAAAATTATTTAGGAAGCTTGGCTTAGAAGAGTAATGCATGTGCTATATAGAGAAGATGTCGGTGTTTTATTTTGACCACCCCATTTTGTTGTGAGGTTGAAACACAACTGGTTTGATGTATAATGCCTTTGTTGGAGAAGGTTTGGGTAATGTTAAATTCAAGTCCATTGTCACTGCGAATGATCTTGATTCGAGATGCAAATTGTGTCTCAATGAGATTAATAAAAGAAAGTAGGAGATTACGAGCATCAAATTGTTTGTGTAAGAGATAAACCCATGTACAACGACAAAAGTCGTCAACAATAGTGAGAAAATATTTTATCCCATTTAGTGATGGAATATGATAACTACCCCAAATATCAACATGAATCAAATCAAAAGATTTTGTATTAATAGAGCTTAAAGGAAAAGGCTTACAAGTTTGTTTGGCAAGAGGATAAATTTAACAATCATCAATAGAACAAAAATTTATTATTTTCGAAAGTAAAGAAATATTTCTCAAGCTTTTATTAGAGGGATGACCAAGACGTTGATGCCAAGGGTGGGAATTGGTGGAAATAACATCTGCAACAGAATAACACCTAACTTGCTTGAAAGTATCCAAGTAATAAAGTCCTTATCGCTTATTTCCCGTCCCAATCGTCTTCCCCGAATGTTGGTCCTGAACAAAACATAGGTTATTTTTGAAAATGGCATAGCAAGATGAAGTTTGGGCAAGTTTTACAACTGATATCAAATTTAATCTGAAAGATGGAACATATAGCACATTATGAAGAATGAGTTTTTCGGAAAACCGTATAGTGCCTATATGTTTCACCCGAGCAAGGGCATGATTCGGTAAATGCACATGACGATTGTTAATGGGTAAGCTAGTAGTCGTAAGTTTGGGTGAGCAAACCATGTGATCGGTTGCTCCTATGTCAAAAATCTAATTAGTTTGTGGACTATATGTGTTTGTACAAGTAGGGATACCTGAAAGGTTGTTCACCGTCGAGGCTGAACTCATGTGATTGACCATGTTACCCGACTTGGTATGATAAATGAGAGGAAGAATGTCATGATATTACTCAACAGTGAGATTGTAGGAGGATGGTGATGCTTCTATTTTATCGGGTTTGAAATCTGTATAGTGGGCTTTAGAAGAGAAATTTGAGGTTCCCTTTTTGTCTCCATGAGAAGTGGCCCTCTTGAGCTTTCGACAAACATCAATGGTATGACCCTTGTGGCCACAATAATCGCATTGGAGATGTGCTTGACAATTTTCAACGGTATGCCCCATGACGTTGCAACAATCACACTTGGGATAAGCATTCCTTGGTGGATGATTTCTATTGGAACTTTGTGATCCATCTTTAACAGCAAATGCAGCAATATCTGGTGTTTTCTCTATCACTTGCAAAGAAATAGCTCACTGTTTTTCATCCTGAATAATGAGTGAAATACCTTGTTCACATGAGGCAAGGGTTTCATAAGCAAAATCTGTCCACAGGATGCTATATAAACTCCATTAAGTCCCATGAGAAACAATATTTTTCTCTGCGTTTATTGGTATTCCTGCAGTTGCTTTCCCATGTCGCCATCACAAGTTGGAAATGGACTCAGTGCATCTCGCGTATCTCACAAGCCTTTCAGTTTGGTGTAGTACTTGTCGATGCTCATGCCTCCTTGAACGCGGTCATGGATCTCATGCTCAATGTGAAAAAGATGCACGTTGTTGGTGTGGGAGAATCGCTCATTCAATTCGTTCCAAAGCTCAAGACCATCATCATTTTACATCACGCTTTGTACAATATAGGTGAGATGGTATTGATGATCCATCCCTTGACAAAGAGGTTGCAATGAGTTCGTTGCTTGATCTCTCTCGCTGATGCAGAGGGTGGTTTCGTAATCGTGTCGTCCACAAAACCGTATTTATTCTTGGTGATGAGAGCCATGAGCATGGCATGGCTCCAAATTGGATAATTGTCTTGTGTTAGCAGTTATGTCACAAGGATCAAACCTAGTTGATCTAAATGGTGAAGGTAGAAGGGGTTGCTCGGATCTTCATACCTGTTTGCTGAGGGCTTATTCGCTTCTAGAGATTTCTCATCATTTTTTGCCATGGACGCATAAAAGAATGGCATCTAAGGTTGGATTATTTTGTTGTAGAAGAATTCACTGCTCTGGTACCATAATAAAATTGCAAAGGAAAAGTATATTTTCATTATATTGTAAATTGGGATTTTATATAATAAGAGGGATCATTCCCATTCCTAAATATCAACACTATTCATGACTAATTTCCTATTCCATATTGTATTACAAAGGAAAGAAATCGACGAATAAAATAATTACAACAATTATATATACACATAAGTCAATGATCAATTGTCCTAGAATCACGATCCTTAACATATTTGACTGTTTGTTTTTAATTTTATAACTTCATATTTTATGATAATGTTTGATTTTTTTTTTTAATTTTTATCAAAAAAAAATTCACCTTGCAGGTCTCCAGCCCTATGTGACAGTATTTCACTGGGATATTCCACAAGCCCTCATTGATGAGTATGGCGGATTCTTGAGCAAAAATATTGTGTAGGTTCAAGTCAATAACCAAGAAACACATTAGTTATAGACTATACTAATACATTACATCTACATAACATTGTCTACATATCAAGCATTAACTAATAGACATAATGATGAACAGAGATGATTTTCGCGACTATGCTGATTTTTGCTTCAGAATGTTTGGTGATCGAGTTAAGCATTGGTTGACATTGAATGAACCATATGAATTTTCTGTATATGGATATGCCAATGGTGAATACGCACCAGGTCGATGTTCTAGCTATATTGGAAATTGTACGTCTGGAAATTCGGCTACGGAACCCTACATAGTTGGCCACCACTTAATCCTTTCCCATGGAGCAGCTGTGAAGTTGTACAGAGAGAGATACAAGGTTTGTGTTTCATAAGGATTTTTTTGAAGTATAGCAACTTTTAAGCCTACCAAAGGAGTGATTTCTCGAGCCGAGCACTCTAAGGCCTTATATATTGCTATATCGCCTTGGATTGCTCGGAAATCGTCTCAGCAACTCTTCATTGCAAAGAATATACCAAAATGCACAACAAAATAGTTTTATTTTTTTACTTTTCTTTTTATTGCTTTTTATTTAATTTGATAACCTAGCTAAAGTCATATGGAGGTGTCGTTTTGCACAGGTTCCGTGGTTTAGTTTTGGCTCGCCCTGGACACCCCGATTATTGGGAAAAAAGGAAAATATAAATAAAAATACAGAACATAAATAGTTTTTTCTATCAATTCAATATACGAGTGTGCATGGATAAACCCTGAATAATTCACGAGACCCGTACAAAGATCAGATAAAGTTTGGATTTTGTTTCCTATTGTCCAAGTGAAATCTAACTTGATTCATGCTTTCTAAAATAGGAGGCCCCAAACCTTCCCTATGTCTGATGCTTTCTAAAATAGGAGACCCCAAATCTTCTCCACTGAGCCAACTCGATGGGATTAACAAAGCTTTCAACTTGTTAAATTGCATTTTTAATTTATAGTAGAAAAAAACATAATGATACAAGGAATTAAACAATTTTTCTAACATAAAAAATCATAAGAAACCCTAGTGTTATATTAAAACTAGTTCCGTTATAAGTGTTAGAATATAAGAAAGATAAAGAAAGAGAAAATATAACAATTGTATTTATCAGTGTGTCTGATATATCGTTTATATAAAGAAGACAAAGTGTGTAGATCAAACCAAGATAAAATATGTAATTAGGGTATAGAAATCCGAATTTTAATATAAACATAAGTAGGTCTAAATACATGGGCCCAAACCCTAATATATTCTAACATCCCTCCTCAAAGTCAAGGTGGGTGATATGAACCTAGCTTCAATTTGAAGATGAAGTCTTGTAACTAAAAAAAGGAAAATGAGAATTCCAACCACAATGGTGATGCTCCGGCTAGGGTTTTGAGTATTTTATGGCGATTGTTGACACATGCCAAGTCAAAGTTGGAGAGGAAACCATGAGCACGTGGATGCGTGAGGGGTTGATTATGCACATGATGCGTGTGATGAAATGAGCAAAAAAATTTTGGCGACGATAAACCAAAATCTAGAGATGGCCAGCTAGCCAAAAATCGGCAAGGGCAAGTCAAAAACTAGCGATGCATTTGTCAGGACCTCAGCTTTGGAAGAAGGTTTCCAACACTGAACAAAATATTCTTTCTCTCTCTAATCTCTCTTTCGAATTTCATGAACCACCAAATTCTTGAGCGGAAGAAGAAAATCAAAGGAGGACCTAGTTATGATACTATGTTAGAATATAAGAGAGATAAAGAAATAGAGAATATAACAATTGTATTTATCAGTGTGTATGTACAAAAGAAGATATAACATGCATATATAAGAGTAAAAGTGTGGAGAATAAGCAAAGATAAATAGATAACTAGGGTGTGGTAGTTAGATACCCTAATTTTCCATAAGTGGGTGTATGTGTTGACACCACATTTTGATGTGTGGGTCCTAGGAAAAAAACATAGGAGATGTGGCATATTTCGGAGACATGTCAAAGCTTTGATTTTTTATTGATCAAATAAAGACTCCAAGAGATCCAAGAAACTATTTCGAATTAGAGATAAAGAGTCCTAAGAAGTTCAAAGACAAAAGGTGGGTTAGGTTTGAAAGAGTTCGGATAAGGAAGAAAATATATTATTTTGGAAGATGCCAACTTGATAAATATCAGTTAATATTTATGGTATATCACAAGAGTCCATGCATTACAAAGATTCTCAAAGACTAACATAGAAGAGTCCAAAAGGAGAAAAAGATGGAGTCAACCAATTCAATTGCAATTTAAAAATCAATTGTTGCCTATCTTTAAATTCAAACCTAGATAGGATTTGTTTTTAATACATAATTTTAGGAAATTTGTTATTTTCATTCTCTATAAATAATGACCTTTATGCAACTGTGCAAAAGGTCTCATACCAATCAAACAATACAATTCATATTGTCATTTCAATTTCTTGCAAAGTATTTACTTTCAAAGTCTTTAGTTTAAGTAAACCTTGTCAATTCAATTCAAGCCTTCATTACTTTCAAGTTATTACTTTAATTCAATCTTGTTGTTTCAATTTTATTCAGCTTTCAGTTTTATTTCAATTCAGATCTCAAATCTCTCTTTTAATTTCAAGTTCTTCATTTACTCTACATTCATTACTTTCATTCAAACATGTCGATTGTTTGTATGAGATGTGTGTTCTTCAATGTTACATTGCTAACCATTTTAAGTCATCTTCATTGTGGCACATAAAAGAACCCAAAGTGGAAGTTTGTTATTATCCCTTCAACGTAATCGTTTGAGAAGTCAAATTCGAAAGGAGACTTTCGTTGCTTTCCGTTATCCTTTGGAATATAGGTCAAGATTCCTGGCACGCCTGCACAAATAACATAATCGGGTGACCTAACCGATTTAAGAGGAAAAATATTTTGACACGCTCGGCCGGACCATCGGATGGAAAGAAATTGAAACATGTAGCCAATAAGGGGATTTAAAGCCGTTACCATGGCTGAAGATTCCGAAGATGATCTAGATCCATGGCCTTGCATCATCAAAAGTACTAGGCGCATTGATCCGGATTATGATAACTATTTAGAATCCCTTTTTCAAAAAAGGGACCAGATGCTAGCAAAAGATGCACGAGAATCGATATGTCTGCTAATTACGTATCTCGCTAATCAGCCAGAAGGATGGGTAGGACAGCTAAGTTAGCAACATGTTTAGTCAGCCTATCAGCCACCAACTCCATATCAGTAGCAACCTCTAGCCCCAACCGTTCAATATCAGGACCCTACAAATAAGGTGGACAACCAAAATTGTTGGATGTATAATCAGCAAGTCGTTCCCTATTCATCCTTTGGACTCAGGGGGCAAGCGATAAATAATCATCCACAAGATTGGCCTGATTATTATCAATCAACGGCGACATATCCGCTGATGATGATGAATCAACAACAACAAGAGGTCGATGAACGATAAGGTTGGCCTGATCATTATCGTTCAACGGTGACATATCTGCAGATGAAGAATCAACAACAACAAGAGGTTGATAAGCGACAAGATTGGCTTGATTATTATCAATCAACGACGATATATCCGCTGATGATGATGAATCATCAGCAACAAGAGGTCAATCAACATCAAGTTTGGTCATAATATCATCTTCAGCCTTTGATACATGGGGGGTAAGCGGTAAATAATCATCCACAAGATTGACTTGATTATTATTAATCAGCGGCGATATATTAATCGACGATAAGGAATTGGCAGCAGCAAGAGGCTGATCAGCAGTATGATTGTCCAAAATATCGGCCAATGACAATGATACATCAGCCATTAGTGGAAGATCTGCAACAACCACTAGTACATGGAGGGCAACCAATGACACATCAACGACAAGCTTGGCCCGAATATCATCAACCACCAACAATAATCAACAGTTGGTAGTAAAACTAGGTCAATTAGCTACTGATGAACCTTCTGATCAGATCAAGGTAGGGATTGATCGACTCATAATGAAGTATGACAAACTCATGGTGGTACTTGATAAGTTCATTGAAGATCTTACTATAATTTATGGTAAGGATCAACAAGTTGCAGCGAGAAAATGTGCATCAGTTATAGATGAATCGGCTAGTGAATCAACCGATGGTTAATCTATTGAAAATGAATTGGTTGATAATGTAGTTGTTGATAATAATTCGGATGATATTGAATCGGATGATGGAGAATCAATTGAGAGTAAATCGGCTAATAGTGGACCAGCCGATGATAAATCGGCTGATGGAGAAACGACCGATAATGAATCGGCTGAAAGTTAATATGTTGATAGTTTATCGATTGATAAAGAATCGACAGAGAATGAATCGGCAGAAGGTGGATCGGCTGATAACAAATCTACTAAAATTGAATCAGCTGACTACGCATCGATTGAACAATATATTTCATTTTTTATAATATCAGTTGATATGGCTGGAATTAATAAAGAATGTAAATACTTTATAAGGTCGGTAGATAAAATGTTTGATTGGTGTAATGTCGTTCTTTTAATGGAACCGATGGCAAGATCGGCTAACATGACGTTGCAAAATACCTTAATTCCGGTCGATCGTGTTTACCCACCATTGAATGAATTACAAAGGTCAATTAGTGGGTCATTGGATGGGTCCATTGAGCCATTGATCGATATATAAAAAATCAACCAATGTTTCTTGCTAGATAGATTTGTGAGCATCAAGATTTTGCTGATTAGAATAAAGACGAATTTTATATTGGTAAATGAACAAATAAAAGTGTTGAAGCTCGTCGACTCTCCATTTTTTTGCACGTGAATTCAAGCATGGTGGGGGAAATTTCTCTACATCTCTAAATTTCAAACATCTAATCGGCTTGGGTGGCCGACCGCCAATAAAATATTTGAAATTGGGGGGCATTGTTGGCACTCCATTTTGGCATGTGGGTCCTAGGAAAAAACATAGAAGATGTGGCATATTTTCGGGACATGTCAAAGCTTGAATTTTTTATTGATCAAATAAAGACACCAAGAGATCCAAGAAACTCTTTTGAGTTAGAGATAAAGAGTCTTATCAAGTTCAACGACAAAAGGTGGATTAGGTTTGAAAGAGTTCGGATAAGGAAGAAATAATATTATTTAGGAAGATGCCAACTTGATAAATACTATATCAGATTTATGGTATATCACAAGAGTCCATGCATTACAAAACTTCTCAAATACTAACATGGAAGAGTCCAAAAGGAGAAAGAGATGGAGTCAACCAATTTAATTTCAATTTAAAAATCAATTGTTGCGTATCTTTAAATTCAAACTTAGATAGGATTTGTTTTTCATACATATTTTTAGGAAATTTGTTATTTTCATTCTCTATTAATAATGACCTTTACGCAACTGTGCAAAATGTCTCACACCAATGAAACAATACAATTTATATTGTCATTTCAATTTCTTGCAAAGTCTTTAGTTTAAGTAAGCCTTGTCATTTCAATTCAAACCTTCATTACTTTCAAGTTATTACTTAAATTCAGTCTTGTTGTTTCAATTCTTCAGCTTTCAATTTTATTTCAATTCAGCTATCAAATCTCTCTTTTAATTTCAAGTTCTTCATTTACTCTACATTCATCATTTTCATTCAAACATGTGGATTGTTTGTATGAGATGTGTGTTCTTCAATGTTACATTGCTCACAGTTTTAAGTCCTCTTCATTGAGGCACAGAAAATAACCCAAAGTGAAAGTTTGTTGTTCTCCCTTCCACGTAATTGCTTGAGAAATCAAAGCCGAAAGGAGACTTTCGTTGTTTTCCGTTATCTTTTGGAATCTAGGTCAAGATTTTTGGCACGCTCACACAAATCACATAATTGGCTGACTTTGCCGATTTGAGAGGAAACAATATATAAATTGGCGCAAATACTATTATATTGCAACAGTAAGAAACCTTAAATAAAGAAACCTACGCAAAATCACATAAATCTTAATAATAAGGGTAAATAATAGTTTCACCCCCTGTTGATAGTGTAAATTACACCCGCACCCCCTCGGTTTTCGCTAATTAGAGTTTTACCCCTTGAATCCCATATCCGACGATCGGATATGTGCAATTACTCTTATACCCCCTTTTTTATATTTATTTTAAATAATCAAATATTCTTTTATGTTAAATTACCTATTTACCCTTCCATCATCTTCTTCATCTCACCCCTACTCTCTCCTAAACCCCTCAAATAAAACCCTAACCCTAAAATGAACTACCAATTATCAAACCTCAATTCCTACCCATACTCAATTAATTGTCCATTTTCAATTACAGAAAAATCAAAACAAAATGACATATATATCTATATATATCTATCTATATATATACGCACATATATATATAACTATCTATATATATACACGCACATATATATACATATATAACTATATAGATAGATATACACCAATCTATATATATACACGCACATATATATACATATATAACTGTATAGATAGATATACACCAATCTATATACACACACACACATATATATACATATATAACTATATATATCTATCTATATATATATACACACATATATATCTACATACATATGAAATGGGTGTGTTGATTTTTTGATATTTTTGGTCTAAATCATGCTTCTTATAGGACGTATTTGTTGATCTTGGACCCAATTTATGTTTCTATGATATAGATTGAATTTGCCCAATACCCAATTCATACATATACATATATGTATATGGGTATATACATATATTTATGCACACATATATATATGTATATATAAGTGATGAGGGTAGTTTAGGCATTTCACATCATTTTAGATGGGCAAACAAGTCTTTACACACATATAAGGGTAATTTGGTCATTTCGCATCTCAGATTTTGGTTGACCCGGTTTGACCTCGCCGGAGAATGAGTTGAGGGGGTGAAAGTGAAACAAATGCCTAAACTAGAGGGGGTGAAACTGTAATTAGCAAAAACCGAGGGGGTGCGGGTGTAATTTACACTATCAACAGGGGTGAAACTGTTATTTACCCTAATAATAATTAATAATATTAAATAAATGAAATCCTAGTCCAAGTATTCTATATCACTATCCGTACTGAACCCATTCTATGTGATATAAATACAAGTTATGCACAACGCCCTAAAGTTTTCTTAAGGAGCTAGACAAAATTCTGGTAACCCCCTGGGAAAATAACTTCCGATATATTAGAAATATTTTGCATTGTCACCATTAAAAGTAAAGTGAAAACTAAATTTATCAGTGAGAGAGAGAGAGAGGAAGTAAGAAACTGAAAGTAGCTAGGATAAAAGGAATGTAGAATGAACATGTTTAGAAACTATATTAATGCTCACAATTTTGTCCCTTGCAATGATCGAGTATAGTATCATGATTTTGTTGTGAACAAAGTTGTTACAATTTGGTATGTACAGGCTTCTCAAAAGGGTCAAATTGGGATCTCAATTGCATCAAGTTGGTTCGTGCCGATTTCTCAAGGTGTCGCCAATCAAAAGGCTGCTTCTAGGGCTCTTAATTTTATGTTGGGATGGTTAGTGTTGCTGCTTTTGCAATCCATTAAATTTGATAATCCCAGTGATTCTGTGCTGCTATATATTTTAAACTTTTAATGCTGAAGAGGTACCATTTTGTAGGTTCTTACATCCAATAACCTACGGTGAATATCCTGCGATTATGCGATTGTTGGTGAAAAACAGATTACCAGAATTTACCAAGACTCAATCCAAGATGTTGAGAAACTCTTATGATTTTCTGGGCGTAAATTATTATACTTCACATTATGCTGCCAATGCCATGCTTTTAACCAATGTCAACTTGAGCATGACAACAGATTATCGTGTTATATTATCCGGTAAGCTCAAATAAAAATTTTCTTCCTTCTCATTCGTTTAGGTAATTCTTTGATGTTTATAGATATATTATCTCGTTCTTTTTCTTCTTCTTTTTTTTTTTTTTTTTTTTTCAGATGAAAAAAATGGAGATCCTATTGGTCAGCCGGTACTCTCTCACTTTAAATGCTTTCATAAACATTGTGTAACGATACTCATACTAAATATTTGGCAATTGTCTGAAAGTATTTTCAATATTTGCCTTAAATATTTGGCAATTCTTTGAAAGAATTTACAATATTGTCATACAAATATACGGAATACCACATGCATATATTTATAGAGAAAAATATTTACATCGTGTAACTTGAACACTATATGGAGTTTTAGCGAGTCAATTTTAATCTCAATGGAGTTTACCGAATTTTTATTTATTTATTATTTTTATTTTTTTAATCTCAATGGTTTTGTAGACTTCTTTGAGCTGGCTTCACGTGTGTCCAGAAGGGATTCAAGAACTAGTGCTATATATCAAAGATAACTACGGAAATCCTCCTATTGTCATTACAGAAAATGGTAAATCATTTTAAATTCTTATTCTTATGTATAACAATTAGGAATGTCCACATAATTACTAAAGTATTAACTCGCATGAAATAGAGGTGCCTATTACTTCTCACTTATAAAGCACATATACTTCAATATAAGTGCAACGATCCCATATTGGATATGTGTCCGATACCGATACTTCGCGGATACGTGTCATATACTTATTAAACGTATCCATAATTTTAAATTATATTTTTTAATTTATAACACTTATCCGATATTTCGATCAGGTATCCGATACAAGGCTGTCAAAATCGGGAGTCTACGTAGAATTGTTTTGGTATCCGTAGAATCGAAAAATTCTACCTAAACGTATTATTTTTAAAACAAAAAATATTAAATGTTAAATAATTAATTTAAAAGTCTAAATCATATTTGAATTTTTAAAATATTCTAATACATTGGGCATTTAAATGTTTTCTCATAAATTTAGGCCATTAATTAGGATATTGGACTAACTCATTAAGTTTTTGGGCATTTCATATGAAGGCTTTAACCGTCCAACCATTATTTTAACATAGTAGAACTATGATACGATACTTGCAAGATACTTTGATCACGTATCAAAACTTCTTAGTACCAAAATAATACGTTTTTAACAAGTTTTAAACATTAGAAATAAACTTTTCTAATAATATTATGAAGTACTATAGTAAAGAAAATTTTAATCTTTGTTAAGTATCAAATACATGTGCTTGTTTTAAGTGTTACGAAAGGAACTCATGTGTTCATAAGGATTCTATTTTATTAATATTTTAAAAAATTGACCAGAATTTAGTCTTTTATATATAAAAGACTGTCATTTCTTTTTGTCGTATCCCGCCGTACCCGTATCTTCCCCGTGTCCGTATCGTATCGTATCTCTGCACCCCGTATCCATATTAGTGATACATAGCTTCTTACCCAATTATAATAACAATAACAATAATATATAAACTCCATATAAATTTGTTTACAATTTATTAAAACCATATTCTGTGTTTTGCAGGGCTTGGAGATGCAGATAATGGCACTATACCTATTAAAGAAGCCTTAAAGGATAACTTGAGGATAATGTACCACCATCAACATCTAACATATCTTTCAAAATCTATCAAGTGAGTATTTGCAGAAGAGCCTGCTTAATTCCAAAGCCATATTTTCATGCATGAAAATCAAAATAAAAAAATCGTAATACTTGTAGTAGTTGACGTGAATGATTAATTGATCTAAATAACATCCTAAATTCGTGAAGTATAAAAACACAACAGAAACATGAACATATGACTTTAGATTCATCCTAAAAAGCAGTACAAAAAATAAAGGAATAAAAAAGGATCAAAATTTAACATGCTTTGTTAGGAAAAAATCTTATTTTTGACTTTCCTTATTCATTGGAATATCATAAAGTCAGGCGTGGAGGGAATTTATAATTTAATTTAGCTATGAAGCATATATGGATATGCAATTCAAATATTATACTTTCAGGTAATTAAGTATTATTATTATTATTATTATTAGTTGTTTTTTATGTTATTTTTTATTTTTATTATTATTTTTGAGATGCTTATTACATAAGTTTGTAGTAGGGCATTTTACCTCGTTACTTCTAGAGCTGCACACAATTCAAATTGGACGGATACAAGAATATCTGAAAAGCAATGAAATGTGAGGTCTTAATTCCATTATAGGAATTTGAGTTTTTTGTAATTATGTCCCATAATTTCGGCACATTTTTTTCTCTCCACATTGTAAAAGTATACTTGAAGACGGAAAATTAAATATGAAAACTAAATAACTCCAAAACAGATCATTGAACGTGCCAGTTCAGTTAATAGTTTCAACAGGTCCTTTTGTGCACCCTTCAGTACATCTTCAAACTTTTATGAACATTTATAGTCTTATTTTATGGGTTCTTTTCAATTTCTCATACTTCTTGTCAAAGTTGTTAAAATCAGGAATTTAAGTATAATCGTTGAGAGGTTCATAGAATCGGAATCGTAAAATCATAAGTAAAATCGTATGAGATATTAAGATTTTAGGGCTTTAATTATTTTCTCATAAGTTTTGGTCATATTAGCCTAAACCATTAAGATTTTGGACCTTTCATATAGAGGCCGATGACCTAACCATCAAACCATTATTTCAGAGCAAAAAATTCTAAAACACATGTGATTAGAATCGTAGTAAAGCCGTAAAATCGTACAAAATCGTATAGAATCATAGTAGAATCGTAAAATTTTACCGTTAGGATCGCGATTCTGACAAATATGCTTCTCGTGCTCAAAATTTTCTAAATAATTCTAAAATTGCTAAGACTTGTATATTGTTAATCCTCCCCCTTTCCCTATGGTCTATGTGTTAATATGAAATAAAGTGAAGGCATTGAAAAATATTTTGGTGAGATGATTTATCTTAATTAATATCATTGAAATTAAGTTACAACTGTAATCAAGAAAATTGCTAATGACAAAGATGGAATATTGACAGGGAAGGGGCAAATGTGAAGGGATACTTTGTATGGTCATTTCTTGACAACTTTGAATGGACCTCCGGCTTCAGTGTTCGATACGGTATGAATTACGTGGATTTTCAGAATGGGTTAAAACGATATCCCAAATGCTCCGCTTTTTGGTTCAAGAAGTTCCTTAAGAGGGAGGAGCAAATTTCTTGGCTTGAGAACGGCAATCACACACATTTCATGAGTAAAGAATTTGTTTCTATTTAGAGATTTAAGAAAAATGGAATATATCATCATAAATTGAAATTCATGTCATTTACAATTATGTGGCACATTGACAGCTTATATGCCCACCTGATTTGATAGTACACCTGTCAATGAATTGTATTTTAATCCGAATTCGATCCGATTAGTCGGATATGGATTGAAAATAAAATTCGACAACTCGATTAGGATCCGAATTCGATAATCCGATTTCTTAACAAATTGAATTTGGATTTATGTTAATCCAATCGGATAATAATCCGATCCGAAATTATATAATATATATATATCAATATATATTTGATATTTTAATGTGTCTATATTTAGTATTATACTTGTATATAAATGTTAATTGTTAATTATTTTATTATTTATTAATAATGATTGATCATCTATACCACTATTAAATCTATACCATTATTAAATTTATACCATTATTAAATGAGTGAATAATTTCAGTGTTTCCAATATTTATACTTTAAATTTATATACTATTTATTAAAATATTGAGTTGTAAATGTAGTATACTTAATAATGTTTCAATTTCTTTTTTCGTTTTTTGATTTTTGTATTTGTCATGGACATGTGTTATAAGTATTGACTGATAACATTGTATTTATTGATTCTTGGAGAACAATAAATAATATAAATTTATTTATTGATTTTTGTATTTTTTTTAATTAGATAATCGGATCGGAATATCGAATCAGATACCAGATAATGAAAAAAATTGGATACGAATTAACTGAGTAAAAAATAATCGAATTATCGGATTTGGATCGCAGATCGCAGATCGGGGGTTTTTCCCATTCTTATTAGTGGACCTGTCAATAATCCGATTATGATCCGAATCCGATGTGTATCCAATTAGCCGGATTTGAATTGAAAATAAAATCTGATAACCCGATTAGGATCTGAATCCGATAATCCGATTTCTTAACAAATTGGATTTGGATTTAACTAGATCTGATCCAAATCCGATCCGTTGGCAGGTCTATTTGCTAGTTACCGTCTCACTATTTTAATTTTTTTTTTCTCTACTTACTTTGTTATCCGCTTCACTTATAATTTTATCTACGAAAAATGAGAAGAAAGGTTTTACACTCATTTATGAATCATTTCGTTTTTTATATTTTACCAAAATTACTCAGTTTATTATTACCTCCTGTATTTCTCTTTCCTTCTTTACGTCATTTATAATTTTGTTTTTGGTGAATTAAAAATATATATATAATTTGTTTTTGTCTGCTTAAAAAAGTATTCATAAAAAATGTTTCCTTTTGGAGCTATCATCGCAGACACGGGAATTATTTGTTGCAACGGTGATACCATAGTATAACAAATCCATATATTTCAGTCCGTAATAAGAATTACAAATTAGCACTAGCACATATTTGGAAACAAAATAAATAAAGATATGAAAAAAAAAATTAAAAATTATTGCAGGCATGAAAAATCTGTTGCAAAACCAAATTACGTGCTACATTGCGAAAATTGCCACAACAATCTCATACATTTCTTTATTTATTCATTGATGATGCATCTAGAGGTGCACACGATTTTTTTATAAACTTGTAACCAAACCATTCTCAACGGTTCCTTAAAAATAAGAACCAGAATCGGAACCGTCAATGAAGGAACTAAACCATAAAAATTGGTTCGGTTTCGTTCCGAACCATAGTTCCTTCGACCTGTTCTTTCAGAATATATATTAAATGTATGAACATAAATTTTGATAGTTAATCTTGCCAATTTTAAAACTGAGAAAAAGAACTTCTTATACCAAAAATCACACTATTGATATTCAGAATTTTATTATATTACTTCAATATTATTTACTATCAAATTCAAAAAAAAATATTAGATAAGTAATGAACATGCTTTCAAAAACAATAGCAAATTTTGATATTACATCTCTAGAGAGTTTTTATGTAAAACAAAGACAAAAATATAGAGAGAAACAAACATTTTGTAGAAGTCACCCAAAGCAGTGGTGATTGAAGAGAAGGGTCACGGTGGCGACGGAGAGAGTTGATGTGAGAGATGAGAAAAGCGATATATTATAGGGCTTTTTATGTATATGCGTGTAATTTATTTTTTTAATGTTAGGACACTATTATTAGGGTGAACTTATGAGTTTATTTAAGACATTAATTTGTATTTATTTAGTGTTATAAACCTTTGTAATCTTAAAATTTTATTAAATAAAATCTATTTATGTAGGTGAGTTATATAGTGATATATATATTGAAATTACCTAGACGACTAAGGAAAATAGCCTAGAGGGGGTGAATAAGTTTTTTGTCGATTTTAAGATCAATTAAAATTATCTAGCGGAAATTCAATTTTAATCAGTCACAAAACCCTAATTTTATAATCAGATTAATCAAGCAATCATGAATATAAGTGGAGAAAATAAATCATGAGAAGACACAAATATTTTTACGTGGAAAACCTTAGAAAACTGTCACGCCCCAAAAATCCTAAGACTACAGAACTGGGACATCCGAGAACTCCAAGGTGTGATCCATAAAATGAGCGAGCAACTAAGAATATCAATAACAATTAAAATGTATGGAATAATGAATAAAGAATGATATATTCCATACTCAATTGAATGGTAGAAATACAACAGCGGAATCCAATGAAAATCCAGCAGAGTTCCGTTTGTAAATGGAACATCCTGGAGACACAAACTCATTGAATAACCTGCCAATAACAATTTTTATAATATCAATGACTCACAGCCCAACATTCGATAGATCTACTAGGGCCGAGGTAGTGGAAAGAAACCACAGCTACCTCTACACAACCCTCCATAATCTACTAAGCAACAATACTCGAATAGAAATACACAAAGGCACATGGCGGTGCCAAAGAGATACAATGACATCCTGAAATAATAAATACAAGAAATAAAAGATATATCGATAGGGAATATGCCAACAGACTGGTTCCCAAGAGAAATACATGGCAATCTCATACAACATGGGTAAATAAACTAAATGATGAAGACAGTAGAGAATTGTCGTCCCCAATCCAATCGCACTACAATTGTAACCACATCATCCTACGCAACTCCAAAACATGTAACTAGGAAAACAAAAGAAAAGTATCGTTGCACCACATGTTGTCCGTAGCCGAAACATTTCCTGTAAACTGGCGTGGAATACCAAGGGTATAAAACACCCTATGAGCAAAGAAGCTCAGTGGGAAAAACAAAATCCTAACTACAACATCCTGTGACTGTTTAGGTAATGCTTAACCATCCCGCGAGATACATAATACACTACAAATCCCGGCCACAAATCACAAGGCATGCACTCATATACTACCGTATGTAAGTATATAGGGGATATATATACATATATATATATATATATATATATATAAGTACACAACATGAGTCTCACAAAGTATAACTAAGACTCGTACTCCAAGTACCACAAGTACCATAATTGTTAAATTATCCTCCACAAGACTCTTGATCTTTTTAGGGCTTGGGTACGAGAACATAATTGGAAGAAATAAGGGTCGAAGTTTAGACCGCTCACAGTAGGTCTACCTATAAAAAAGATTATCAGAGAGGAGACAACCCATTTATGATTCCAGTCGAGAAGACTAGTAAAAGGAAGGATCAAGAATGTCATATATTTCAGGAGCTAGATCAGTTGCCGATGAACAAGTAAGAATTGCCTAAACAAAAATGGATGGAATTGGACCTAAAAAAGCCATTCAGATCCGTTATCGATTAGGTATCCGTGGGAACATAAAGATAAAAGAGTTAACTCAGTATCAGATCAACAAAATTGAACAAATGATAGGTCAAGATCATGTTGTTCATTGGGAATTGAAGAGGGGAGAACGAGCAGACATCGAACGATTAATTTCTATTTCTTGTTATTGTGGAATTCGTCATCAAGATGGATCGCCCTTACGCGGTCAACGAACTCATACTAATGCTAGGACTTGTCACAAGCAAATTCGGAAATGAAAGAAGTCTACCGAAAGCCCTTGGTACTTGTCTGATCTATCACACTGATAGCTTCAATAGTTCACTGAAATTGTGTGTAGTTTTTTTTGTATTTCACCGGTTACTAATCCAGTATAAATATAGTAGGCCTCCTTCGCCACTTCGCTAGTGGCTCGGCTTGGTCTCGCTCCCTTCGCCCGCCTATCGTATCGGCGAAGCTTCGTCCTAGAAGCTACTGTTTCCGCCTCTCTAGGCTTCGATATTGCTCATGACTGGTATATGGATCTCTCTATGTAGTGGTCGGCCTTCCACGAAGTTTCGCCAGAAGCGACTAGTCGCTTCCCGAATGAATGCCTCTTGACTTTAGTATGGTCTAGTCTTTCCAATGCCTCATTCTTTACCGCCAACGTACGCTACTAGGAGAGTAAGCAAGCTAGCTTGCTTGCATTCTATTCTAGAAAGGGTAGCTTCCGCGCCCTTCCTGCCTGCTGAAAATTATGTGAATATGATCGTGACAGCTCTTCAAATCCCATTCAGTGTGATTAGATATGTCATTGAAGCAAAGTGATTCCGTTCTGTCTCTTTTTTTATTTTAGGATTCCGAGGATGCACCGGCCGAGCCTAACATCTTTATCTGAGGAGCCGGACGACGAAGCCTCCTCCTCAGATAAAGATGTCTCTGACGCTACTCTCCTGGAAAGAGCTACTTTTTCTATTGTGTTTTTTTTGGCGGGTTCGGTCAGGAGGGACAAAAGAGAGATGCTTTCTATCAGTCAAAAGCCGATACCGCCCCCCATGCTCCCACGGTCCGTTTACCGAGGAATAGAAAGAAAGGACCGGGGGCCAAAGCAAGTTGGGTTGGGGTATAGAGCCGTAAGCACGGTGGGGGGTGACAGAGGATGTGCTCGTACTGTTCATAGAAGGATATGATCAACTCGTTGATTGTTGGGAACTTTCATTCCTCTAGATTCGAAATATGCCTCTTTAGGAGCATTACGATCTGCAGCTCAAATGGTACCTTATGAAGTCTCTATTGGTCTTATTCTTATTGTGCGCCTTGTGAGTGCGTTTGGATTCGCAAAGGCAATCGCTCCGATGTTCCCCTAACCCAACCCGGGAACGGACCGAAAGGAACCGCAGCGTGGGGAATCTCCGCGTCTCGTCGCAAGGCTCATTTTAAGTTGTGGGTCATAGGGCGGGCTTCGGGCGGGCAACTTTATCTTATCAAGGGCCGGGGCACAAGGATCCTGGTACTATCCAGGTGCGAAGAACCCCGGAGGTGACTGCAATGAGCAAAAATCTCACTCACCGACCTAAACGACGAGCAAACACTCAAACGTGAGAGCAAGGGATCACCCAACGAATGGATGAGCTCCAAGGAGGGAGGAGAGAGGGGGGCAAGAACCATGCTTTCAGAGAAGTCGCGGTCCGAGTCTTATCTGAACTGCGAGAATAACTGATTAAGCCGTGCCATAAAGGGTCATTCTCCAAACGGGACGGGGCCAAGCCTTTAGGTTGTTTAAGTAGGTTGGGTGACAGATCAGCCATAAGAGTACTCCGGGATATAAACCAGGGCAACAAATGTTGAGCATATGACGATGCCACTCGTTTTCATTTTGTGGAAGTCCCCGGCAGAGGAAAGGGTTGTAGGTGATGGCGCGTTTTGCTTCTTATCTAGAGAGGGGCGCTAAAATCGTTCCTATTGGGTCGTGCGTGGCAGCTGGTATATAGATGAATAAGGGCGGGCCGCTGGAACGGGACCTATTCTCTTAATAGGCGGCAAGGCAGAATAGGAAAGGGCTCGAGCTTACTGATGAGAGCCTTTTTAGCTTTTAGAAAAAGGCTCTCATGTGGAGCTAACATGGCTGGCTAGATACAAGTATAGCCAAATCAGGGGACGGGCGGTCAGAGGCCGCCCCCGCTATCTAACATAGAAAGATATTCCCGGATAACAGTAGTCTTTATGTGAATCTCTTTCCGGCCGGGCCAGGCAGAATCGGGCCACCCTTGGGATGGGAATGGCTTAGCCCACATGCATCATTTGATGAAAGCACTCCAGTCCAGCCGCCTCCTCGAAGTGGTTTGTCAACCACGTTTTCCCTCCCTCAAAAAAATGCTCCTCACCTTCATTTTCAGCAATGAGTAGTTCACTCCAGGACCCCACCCCCTCGAGAGCAGGATGCCGGCCGAGATGGAGCTGGAAGCCAACCTATACTTTCCTGGGGCTTGCCTTGCCCCAACATCTAAATAAAGATAAAGGGTGGGCACCGAAAGGGAACAGCCCAGCCTCTTCAAGAAAGCTTTGCTTGGTAGGCGCTGCCTACTCACTCGGACGATGCTCTGAACACGAAAGTGTGCAGTTCCGCCCCCCCTTCTCCCAAGACTCTCACAAATGTATGTCAAGTACACAATACCCCAGTCTACATTACTCTCACAAATGTACGTCAAGTACACAATACCCCAGTCCAAACTGACTAATCACCAAGCATTCTTAACGCTAACCAGAGGATCTAAAAAGAAAGAATCACAATCACCTCTAATATCCAAAAGAAGATAAATCCACAACTAGTACCAAGGAAGGCTCATAACCTACTCCCCGAGAACACATGAGGGAAATCACTCACGTCCTTGCGTACTAACATAATCATCATCAGTATATATATATATGTACAATATATATATATATATATGAAAACCATCATCCCATTCCTAGAGAAAATCTATATCTCAAAGACTGAATCACCTCAATCATATCACCATATAAATCTCTTAATACTATCTCCAATATGATCAATAATCACCAACACTCTCATTATCGGTGAGGAAAGCTAACCAATCAAAATATAGAGAGCATATGAACACTACTCTCATGAACAACCACATAAGGGTCAAAAAAATAAAGCAAGGGAAAAGCTATCCCAATGCTAACCAATGGATAACCGAGACAACAATGTCAAGGTTAAGAACACCACAAGTGTTTAGGAAAAACACCCGGACAAAGAAACCAAAAGAATAGGAAAGGCAACACCACGGGTGTGTACTAAACAACAAGCCTTATACCCGATATTCCAAATGAAAGAATGTAAGAAACAATCATACCGAGAGAACGCACTATCAAACCAACCAAAACAACAACTCAAGGATTCCTATAATGTCCAAGAGGACAATGAAGGAAGAGCAACACATTGGATCCACAGAACACAACCACCCGTTTCCAACCCATGAAATCAAATGACAACACAAGGAAAATATTTTACACTACGCCGTAACCAACGGCTCAAGGAGTGGCATATAAGTCAAAAACATATACTAGTATACAAAGGAGAGTGAAATAAATGCTTAGGAGAATGAGCTAAACACAAGAAACCAAGTGCAAAGCTACAGTACCTCGAGTACTTGGTAAAAACGTTTTGATCCCTTAAGATCATGAAAAGAGGAAACTAGTGACCGCTACCAAGGAACTAACTAGTTTCAATCAATACCTCTTTCAATTTATTCAAATCTCAAATTCATATTTGATATCAACTCTCTAAATCACTAACAGAATCAAGAGACCATTTCCACTCAACCAGACAGGTTCAATCATAACCTCGTCTAACCAAACTCAAAACCTCAAAGTACGATAAACGATACATTCCTCTAAGTGTGAAATAAATATCTATTTGGTTAGTACTACGCAACCAACCAAGACCACAAGACTATCACAGTTGATACTAAAATCCACCACTGGCCTTAACTCTCCAAAAGGTCATTAATCCTACATACTTAACCCTCAAAGGGCATAAAAGTACATAACCACAAGTATAAGAGTTTACATTTCATTATACTTTAACAATTACTGCATTTAAATCATGTTTTCACGTATCCACTTTCAGTTGAGCATTATATTAAAATATGAATTTATTTCTCAATATTCATAATAAGCATACTCCAAAATCACATGTAATGATATCATGATCTACATATATAACGGAATCATATAAATACAACATGAATGCAATGTGACTCAACACCACCTCGTAGTACACACACAACCACACACCCTACTCTAAGGGTCAATAGATACTCACTCTAATCATTCACGAGACGACCCATGAGAAGGAAAAAATCTCAACACAACACAAGTTACACATTTTGCCCAATACAGGTTAACGGATACATACTCTAACCATTCACGCTCAGAACGAGTACCGCACTGATTCTTCCTAAGTGATTTTCCTCTCTTTCACTTTCAACAAGGAAGAACGGTTGCACGAGACGACCTAGGACTAAAGATCCAAAGGTCGAATGCACGAGACGACCCGTGACTTTAAGGATGAGACGACCCACCCTATACCCAATTCTCGGATATACTAGTTCCGTAGGTTGGGAACACCCCCTGGCCAATTGTTGCGACGATCCAACACAAGTCTACCAATTGAATTATCAATACAAAATGTGAACTCCATATGCGTTATATCTCAATGACCCATGCACCAATACAAATATATATATCATCATATTTATAAAAATATTTGACTATCCGATACAAGTCAAATTCACCCATGGTTACACAACCCGCATATACAAACAACCATGTACTCAACACAACACAATGTACTCAATATGCAACTATGTCCCAAATGAACCATGCATCAACATAAATATGTACTACATCATATTTATGAACAATATTCTCAAAATGCCAACATGAATATCATAAACCCCTTAACATGTTTTTAAATCACAATAAAACAAATAATTCACACGGGTATAATCTTACGCACAATTCATGTTCTAAACAATATGTTTCCTTTAATTTACTAGGAAAATATTTTCATTTCTCTTAACATGCTTTTAATGCAATTAAATAAAATATCCACAAGCATATAATCACATCTCTTTTTGCATGCTTTCAAATTTATGAAACAATAATCCACATAAATAGGGGAGCTAGAATAACATTCTAGGTTCACGTCCCTCACTTTCACATATCCCCTAATATGTTTTAAAATATGTAAAACACAAACAACAAGGGAAACTAATATCACGTTCTAAGTTCAAGTCCAAACATTACAAATTTTACTAACCCACTTTAAATCTCAAGGGGTTACTAGGCCACCTATTCTCATTCAGTTCAAATAGGTACTAATTTAGTAGGAAAAATACTCATTTAATTTCTAAAATTAATTTCTACACCCGCTTCACTTCTAGGCCACCGATAGACATAATTTATATTCACAAATAAATATATCTAAATTAAAATAATAGCTCGCACACCCAAACAACAACAAATGATACAGAAGTGAGAATATTTTTCTCATCTCAAAATGCACGCCACGCACTAAACCATCACGTCCGCAATCGAATCGAATACTCCGACTCGCCGCCCAAGACACACGTTAATTTCAGTCCCAAAATGTTCACGCCCAAAGTGGGGCACACGTGAACAATACCGGCGCCCGAATATGGGTTCACCGACCAAAGTCGTCCGAATAAAATTTCGAATATACCAAAACGTCTGCCTCGATGACCTAATCAATATATACGAAACCCATTAGCAATAGTTTAATAGATTTGAACAAATCTAAAATAACCTAAATGAAAATTCGAACCTATAAACGCGATTTCCCGACAAACCGCTCAACCAAAAAATCTGAAATTTTAGTATGTCGTACCTAGCATCCAGACGAAGCTACCCTTTGAATATAGGCCCAAATAGAGCTCAGGAAGCTGACCAAAACATCATTGCAAAAGTTGGCCGAAGTCGATCTGTCCGCTATAACACAAAGCTGCCCAGCACCTACGCACGGTGGCGCGCCTCTGCATAGCCATCGCCCCTCTGTCGTCGCCGCCATCTGCACCACCGGCGACCCAACAGCCAGGTCGCACGACCTTCCTCTCTCTCACGCAGCTCATCTCCCTTTCTCTCTCTCTAGTCAATCAACAGGCAAAGAAGTCGTAGCAGTGGTGGTGGTGCGCGATTAAGAAGAAAGAGGATGGAGGTTGCGTGAATTGAGAAGTTGTTGTGATGCGCCAATGAAGAAGAAGGGAATAAGCAATTTCAGTCGTGTCTCTGTCTCTGTCTCTCATCAGATACGTATATATATATATATATATATTTTCCATTAATATATATATACCGAAATATATATCTATAATTTCAATTTAAATATCTATATAATTATAATAAATCCCGAAAAATACCGGGTTAATCCCCAAACAAAATCACGCGAACCCGAAAATTCACGGGCCGCCAAATAACTAAAATAATCTGAAATAAATAACCCTGGGTATGAAACTCAGTCATCGGAACCTCAAATGTCGGACAAACAAAATGTGCCACCACCTAGTCAAAGCATTAAACGCTTAACGTCAAAATGAAACCGCATAGTCGACAATAAGAAAATCCATGAAGTCGTTAAGTAAAAATCGTAAAGTCATCCAGTCGAATTTAAACGTAAACGCAAAAAATTTACACGTACCAAAATACCAAGAGTAAACAGGACGTCATGAACAAGTGACGTCACAACCGAAAATAAATCGAAAATAATTTCAGGATAAAGGGAAAATAACACGAGGTGTTACAAAAGCGCTTAAAGTAAAAACCACGGATACGCTTGGGTATCGATGCACTATGAATCAAGAGATACACAGACTCTATGAAATTTTAGACCTATAAATCACTCCTGATTTACCTTTTTCCACTCGACGTCTGAAAGTTTAGATCCACTCATGCTCCACAAAGCTCTTGGTCCGATCTCCATACTCCGACGGCTCCACTTCTCAACGGATCAAATAACTACGAAATCTCCTGATATGATCTTCTTACTCAGACGAATCCATTTCCAAATGGATTGATGCAATCACGTTAAAATATATAATATGTAGATTTTTCATAATCT